>VWZO01016943.1:1163716-1247254 GCA_013396975.1 Bucco capensis
CTCACGTGACGGCGCCAAACGGGGAGGGAGGGGGGAGGAGGTGGGGGCGGTCACGTGGCGCCTGCGCCGCGCGCGAGCGGTGCGCGCTGCTGCGGCAGGCAGGGGGTAGGCGGAGGGGAGATGCCACCACCGCGTCCCGCCGGTCGTCGCCGCGGTGAGTGCGGGGGGGGGCGGTACCTGGGTTCTGAAGGACGGTGTCGATGGTGGCAGTGTAAGAGGAGGTGGTCCGGGCGGGGGAACTGGCGTCGGTGTGAGGAGTAGCTGCGGGAGGTGAGGGACGGGGTCGGTGGCGGTGTGAGGGTCAGCCCCTGTGGTGAGGGACAGGGCCGGCGGCGGTATCAGGCCGGCCCCCGGACGTTTTCCCGCTTGCTCTGAGAGACGCGGCGGAGCCCGTGCCAGAGTCAGCGATTCCCATATTGAGAGGCTGGGGGTCAGATTCAGGGTTTCCTCCCTTTGGCTAAATGAACGGTGTGATCTTACAGCGGGGAGGCTGTGCTCGGTTGGGTGCCTGGGAGAGCATGGTGAGGGCTGTCGGTTTAACCTGACTGCACTGCCGTGGGCATAGACCGTGAGGCCGGTGAGGGTTGTGCTGCATAGGATGGGAGACAACGTAAATATTGTTTTGTTAGTCTTTAAGTGCATGTGAAGGAACAGTATTAGCAACAGCAGTAGTAACCCGCCTGCAGGTAAACCGAAACTATGCAACTGTCAGCCCAAAAGGGGAGGAGGATCTGTGCGTGTTAGTTTTGCTGGTGCTGTTCCTTTCATTGATTCGTTTGCAGGGCGACGGCAGGCGTTGCTTCTTGGAAGGGTCTGTGACCTCGTGGTGTATTATAGCTTTCTTATCTTTATGACTAGGAAATTTGTTTTTAAACCACTTTTCCTCATTTTGTTCCTGTGGCTTTCAGTATATACTTTGCAACATTGAGGCTCCCTTTTCTTCTTAGCAAGTATGTGTTATTCTAAGTGGCTGGTCTCCAGCTGGTCTAGTCACTTCCCATTGCCATGTGGTTTTTGTTGGGTTTTTTTTTTGTGTGTGTGTGTTAAAGGTTGTAAGGAAGTCTGCAACAGAAAATAGTGATAGCAAATTAACTAAAAGTTCCTTGCAAGGCAAAATAAAAGTCTTTCTGGTCCTTTTTTGCGTGAAAACAGACTGAGCTGTGCAAGCAACGAAAAGCTCTGTGCTGCTAGTATAAAGGAGCTTGGCAGGTTGGACTTTTTGCTGTAATGTAGCAGTGGGAGTAAACACTGTGTTGAGAAGCTGCTTTTCCAGCTAAGTTCTTTGTCTTCATTTGCTGCTTCATAAGTGTCAGCCTTAAAACTGTCGTTGAGACTAATTAAAACACTAATGCTGTTTAGTACAGCACCTCTGCCAAAATATCCTGACCTCTTTTCAGTATTAGTTGCAGGTCAGCTGCAATAGACCTTACAGAATTTTATTGTATAACTAGGTATAAAGTGCAGACCCTACTTTTCCAAAGGAGAAAAAAAAAAAAATCTCATGACTTGGCTTTGTTTTTGCAATGAAAGCAATCTCTGCTGTATCTGTTTGGTCCAGTGTGTTTGGAGTATTGCCTTCTGTATGAAGGAATGGTGAAATCTCTTCATTCCAGTACAGGTGTTACGCAAGTGGGCAGGATCATTAGTGCTGTCAGTACTCTGCTTTGAGGGTTTTTTAAGAAATTTTCTTTCAACAGAAGTTCAAATCCTTTCTGTCCTTACTTAGTCAGTGACATTAAATATTCTTGAATGCTTCTGATCTAGTATCAACTGCTTTTTATTTACTTATTTTTATATGGATCTCATCTTGATAGGAAACTGTTCCTGGACATCTCTCATTAGCTTAAGCCGATCCAAGTGCAGGCTATTATCAGGAAAGGATGGTACCAACCTCTCCCTGACAGCATATATCTGTACCTTGTAGAGAACCTCTGCATATGTGAAATAGTCCAGCTGGGATTCCCAGACCTCATTTTAGAACAGCATAAAGTCCAGGTGGTTCCAGATAAGAGGCTTTTGTTTAACAAGCAGTTGGCCTCCCCCAGCATGTCTCTGAAGAGCTGCTCACCTTCTGCATAAGCTTTTCCTGGTCTCTGGGTAAGATAAGCTCCTGCAGAGTTTTAGAAGCTCTTCTGCTGCAGGGAAGGAAATAAAAAAATGCTGCCTCTCTAATGAGCCTTCAACTCTTAGCCTCAGATGAGGAAGCCAGCAGGCTAAGTGACATGTGTTCTGCTTTAAGAGATTCTGATTGCAGATTTCAGGGCCTGTTGCCTGTCTTATGCTGTCTAATCACTTTGTCTCAGAGGATACAAATCAGTACTTTGTTATGCATAGGAGTTCCTGCTAAGCTGCTGTGTGACAGTAGTTTATGTGAATGAGTGAATCTGATCATAATTTTCATAGTGATGTAAAATACCAGTAGGTGTGATTCAGGCTTTTTAAAGGAGGAAGAAAGCCTTGAAAACAGCATGGCAAGGGAAATAAAGGTGAATTATTAGTATTTTGAAAATCTGACTATACATAATATGCTTCCTCACATGAAATGCTAGAAAACCCAAGTTTTTAATTGTAGTTATAGGGCAAGTGTGTGGAGTGGGGCAAACTGTTGGCCGTATGGATGAGATTGGATGTATTTGAGCAGACAGTAAAAATGGGGATTTCAGGTCTTCCATCAAGAAAGGATAGGGTACCGTGGGGGTGAAAAGAACAGAGGGAGGATTGTTTTTGCTTCAGTTACGTTACCTTGGAAGGTACTCTGAAAATGTTGTGGTCTGAGCAGCTTGCAGGCTGAGTTTGGCAGTGTGTTGATTACTGAAGCAGAGAAGTAAGGGGAGAGACTTCAGCTGGAGAGAAAAGCATTCCTTTGATACAATTCAGTTTATCAACTTGCTAAACAGTTCCACCTGTCTAGTTAGGCAGTACTACAGTTACAGGTATCCCTAAAATCAAGTCATTTTCTTTTGTACCATTCATCTGGGAGAGATGCTGCAATACAACTATGTTGTTTGCTATTGAAGAGCAGAATATATTCATGTATTTCAAGTGCAGCAATAAATTTTATTTTCTCAAAAAAACATTAGAGAGGTGAAGTCTGTTTCAGTGCCTCTTAGAGTGTGGGAGGTAGATAAACTGTCTTGATTCTTGTCTAATGTTTCTTTTCAAAACATACAGTAGCTTATGGAGATGAATACACTTGCTATTGCAGCTACTGTGTTAAAGTACTGTCAGTACAAAGGCCTCTGCTGATAAACCAGTGTTTAGCAACATGTATAAATACATTTGTTCAGCTCATTTTATGTAAGGCTTGGTAGTATCCACTGCATCCTTCAACTGTGCTCTAGCATGTTTCTCATGTGAGTCGGCACTGTGTAATAATTGGTGTAAATACGTTATTTGAAAACTATGAAAACTAGAAATACACTGCAACAAAAAGCAATCAGTGAAACTGATTGTACTGTTTTGGTCAAAAGTTGACTTCAAATATACTGAGTTTCAGATATTTTGTTCTATGAACTTCTGAACTCCTTCCCTGAGACGTGAAACTATGCTAAGTCTGTAGATTGTGTTACCAAAATGTAACACCAAAATTACATGGTGTTACCAAATGGATTGAAGCGCCTGTAAGAGTGACATGCTGTATCCCAGCCCTGTCATTGTGCAGTCTAGGATTTTAGCAGCTAGATACTTTCCACGTTTGAAATGGGAATACAGTGCTCCAGACTGAATAAACTTTTTCACTGTTTATGTTAGTTAGAACCCCTCAATGCAGGGAACCTCAGGACTTTGTGCTGGCTGCTTTGTGCTTTCCATTATAAGCAAGAGAGAGGTGTGCAGGCTAGGGAGGAGTCAAAACCTCATTACGCTAGACAGCTAGTACTTGGACATCTTTGGCTCTAAGCTCAGTTTGGAGCAGGTGAGCTGTTGTGGTTTTTGTATTATGGCAGTAGTGGCATTGCAAGTTCTGCATTTCTGAGAGTGAAGGCTTGCTGTGACATGTTACACTTTACTGGCTGTGCTACAGTGACCTTTTGCACACATGGTCTAACCTCTCTTGCCATGGAGCAAGCTACCTTAACCAAAAAAAATCTCTCTTGCTATACAAGAGCAAAGGAATACATGCATGAAGAGATGTTGCAGAGTGACTGATGGGATGTAACTACTTACAGGCAATAACTTTTTGACATTCCTCAGACTTCAACTATGAGACACTGCACCACTGAAGGAGTTGTAAATTAACAGGTTAAGCTAATAAACTTGCAGAGGCATGCCAAGAAGAAGGTACCTCAGTAAATGATTGCTGTGTGCCAAACTGATTTAAACAAATACTTAATGAATGTTAGGAGTGTGTCTATAGAGGTGGTGTTTTTAGTTTATATAGAACTGTCCAAGTATCACTTGGCTCAATGACACATTTTCTTGTGTGGACAAGGATTAAAGTAGGTGCTTTAAACCTCAGAAGTTGCCTTAAAAGAGAAATCCTTTTCCAGGAAGAGCAAAACCATCCTGTTCTGATGCACATCCCCTCATGAATCAATCTTCCATGGTATTTTGACTATTTTGCTAATCCCTGAAGTGTAACATCAAGAACAAATGATGTCACTGTCTCAGTTGATCTGTCTCATATTTGTTAGTGAATTTGCTTTCTAGAAGTGCTTTTAGTTTTCTGTTTTGTGGAATACTTAATTTTGTCAGTTAGCGTGAATCTCTTATCTCTTGTCAGCAGCAGATGCTGAGATTTGTCACCTGTGAAGCAAAAGAAGGCTAAGTTTTGGATTGCATGCTAACCTGTGCTAGCAGTGTGTTGGAAAGCATGGCTCCTAGTGAAGTAGGACAATGTATTTTTAATCTGCTGTTTGTTTGTTATAACATCTGTGATTTCAACATCAAAATCCTGAGAATATTTTCCCATTAGAAAAATTGGCAATAGGGAAGTAGAAGAAAAGATTTGGAAAAGAAGTGGTTCACAACTCTTTCCTCAGAGGGATTTCTTTGGAGAAGGAGAGATTGAGTCTGTAATATGTAGAAGGGAAAGACAAAGAAAGTTAATTTTTGGCATAACTTGCAGAAGTTTGCTCTCTTTGCAGATGGTGTAAAGTCTCTTTATGCAAGAGACTTATAATTTTAATCCAACAGTTTGTCCACAAAACGGTTTTTTTCAGAAGCATGCTAATAGGTCTATTTACTTCCAAAAATTGGAAAAGTCCCTACACTGTTGTCAAATACAATGTTTAGCAAGGTGAGCTTAAATTGATAGTCTAGTTAAGATGTGTAGGTGAAAGTGTCCATTGACTTTCATCTGTACATATGGTTGTATACTTGAACCATCTTTGTTTAGTTCACAGAATGTTAGGGGTTGGAAGGGACCTCTGGAGATCATCTAGTCCAACCCCTCTTCAAGGACAGGAGAACCTAGAGAAGGTTGCACAGTTCTCTCTCTAGCAAAGCAGAAGCTTTTAAATCCCAGCACATCTTTTTGTTCTGTTTGAGGAAACTGAAACTGGCCTTTGAAACCTCCTACAGCTTCCACACAATGGACCAGCCTCGCCCTAAATGGAGGCAGAGACCTTGAGTCTAAGCACTAGTTTGGCTTGCTATGAAATCTTAGCAACCAATTTCATTCTAGTGCTATCAAAGCTCAAGTTATCAGAGCTCTGATGCGGTAACAGTGAGAGCTGACAGTGCTGCAGAAACAAGTGAAAAGATACATTTCCATTATGCTCAAAACTGAAAAGAGGAAACAAAACATGGTTTTTCATAGAGACTATAAACAGAAGCTGTTCCTGTCAGTCTAGCCTATCGATACTGCTGTTAGGTTATTTAGCGAGATGGTTAGCAGTAGCCCTAATCCCAGATTTAGGCTGGCATGATGGATGTAGCCACCTTTTCTGTTATTATTACTGTATTGTATTAAGGAAGGGAAAAGGAGAGTGTGTTTCCTATACAAGAGTTTACTAGTATAATTTAAAAATAGGCTCACTGGGTGAGCAGAAGGTGTGAGTTATTGCTATTCTTCCCCAGAACTCTGCTTGGTATTTGTGTCATCTGGGGTTAGTATGGCCTCAGAACCATTGATGTATTTCTCTTAATGTATCACTCAGGTTTTATAGGTGAGAGTTGAAACACTGAGTTGCTAAGGATCTCATACAAATCTGTAGCAGAGCAGAGTTCAACCACAATGTCCCATGGATCAATCTGATAACTGTAGAGGTGTCCTGGTTCAGTGAGTGAGTTTGCAGAGAGAAAAGGTTAAGCTAATAAACTTGCAGAGGCATGCCAAGAAGAAGGTACCTCAGTAAATGATTGCTATGTGCCAAACTGATTTAAGCAAATACTTAATGAATGTTAGGAGCATGATTTATAACCTTAGGATTCCTCTCATATTAATAGCTGGAGGCATTAGTGAGAAAGTGAGAGAAAGAGAGAAAAACTGTGCACAGAAATTAATTTAGACATCTGTTGAGAAAATGGATCCACAAGCAAGAAGATTGCAAGGTTTCTTGGTCTTTCTTTGAGTTTCTTACTGGGAAAAACAAAAGTCCTATGCCTCTGCCTCTGCTATTCCAAATGGCATGGATGCTGTGAACTCTACTAAAGCTTGGAGTGAAAAACTCCAAGTGACCTTAGTTTCTGGACATGAAAAATGCAGGTGGACATTGAATTCAACTGAACTCCTGAATTTAGTATTTATTTCAGGTTTTTGTTTTTGTTTTTTAAACAATGGCCACCCACCTAGGAAAAATCAGCTAGAACATGATGTATTGAGGAAATCTCTAAGGTGGTGCCATTTCTTGATAGTGTGGAGAAACATAACAGGAGTTAAGAACTTAGAATGAGTAAAATATTTTCCTATTGGGCAGTTTGGGGATTTAAACTGTAACTTGCTTTAACCTCACTCACAGGTCTGGTGCTACATTTAAACTTTTTTTTTTTTTATAACTAATATCTGTGTATGTGAATATCAGTTACTCAAGATCCATAAAGGTGTTTGATTCTGAGCTAACTGAACTAAGTTGCAAGGGCAGACTGCAGTGCAACAGCAAGTATGAGACAGGCTAGTGCTATTATACTGTGGTAACTTCTGACATCTACTGTAAGTGAATGTAACATGTCTGGGGTCCAAACATGGCACTAATGTGTTTTTATGCAAGTTTCTGCATATTGGAAAGGAAACCCCTGCAGAAAAAGAGAAATGATACAGACTTGTATTGTGAGAAGCTTAGAGGTCTGTGACTTCTGTTATCTGATGCTGTAGGATAAGATACAATGTAACTACTCCCATGAAGACTGTTTCCAATTCATAGTACTAGTAGTAACTTAATTGCAGCAGTTTTGTATTTTATACATATTCAAGTATAGGCTTTTGAAGTTTCTAGTCTGAGTTTGCAAATGCCTTTGTGTATTTTTTGTACACAGCTCTTGATTTCAGTACTGAGTTCTGCATAAGGGGATGGTGGTTATCTACTTGGAGAGAACTGCAGAACAGGGATTTGCAGAAAAAAACTTCTGCAAAATGGAGTATCCATGGTCAGTAGTTACAGGTTTAAAACTGAGACCAGTCAACCGTGGTTTTCAAAGCCTCACTCAAAAGTACCTCACTGAAGTCTCTGTGGCTGTGCAAATGAAATTTGAATATATATATATATATTAGATTTGTAAAATGTGTTTTTCCTTTGCTTGTAAGAGATTGGAAAAAAGCCCAAAGCACTTTTGATGAAAGTTTCTTAGGACAAACAGAAAAGCATATATATGAAAATTTCAGTCAAAATATGTACATTTTGTAAAATTCCAAGTGACTGGGAAAATGAACAAATGTGTGCAACGTAATGATAGTTTTCTCTAGTATTGATACTGTGATGAAGAATGCCGTAGAAATACCCTGATCGATTATGGTTCCCTAGTGAGTGGCAGTAAAATGTCCAGTCTTTTTTCTGCTGCCAAATCCATGGATCCATATGGATTATGTATCAGCTGAGGAAAAAAAGGATATGAAAAAAAACCCCACCAAACACAGAAACAGATCGGTGCTCTTGGGGTAGTGTGTGCAGTCAGATGAGAAATAACCTTGCAGCATTCATGTCCTAAGACTCACCCAAATGAGCCTGTTGTCATAGAGAAGCTTGTGTTTGTTACCCCATTGCCCAGTTAGAACTTGCAAGCAGTACTCAGCAACAAAGTGTTAAGTTTCAGACTCAGCGTTTTATTGTTCACTGAGAATGAAGACACCAAGTGGATTTGACTGATACTGCAGTAAATGTGTTTTCACTATGTAACCTTGCACTGCTGCTTCAGTGCCGACTCTTCTGGAAGAAGGTGAGCGTTCCTCTGTTCAGCTGTTCCTGTAGTAGTGTCTTACCTAATTATTTAGCCTGAATCTGTATTTTTACTGCTATTTTGGTGAGCTTTGAAGACATGAAATGCAAGGAACAGCTAGGTAGATTGTAAACATTTAGAAATGGTATTAAGGAGCTTACTTGTGTATAGCTGACCTTGTAAGCTCTCTTACATTTTGTACTTGTATGTAGTGCTGGAGGGTTTTAAACTGGATCTTTAATGTGAGAGAGATGTATTGAAAAAAGAAGCTGTCAATGTGTGTTTTTTAATCTTGCTGTTTTCTGAGCTGTGTGTGAAGAAGGAAGAGCTGTATTACAAAATGCACGCATCTTTGGAGACAGTATATGAAAATTCTGGCTTCCTTGACAGCTGGTTTTGCTAATGGAAAGAAAATCTCACTGTTTCAATTGGAAGAAAGTATTTATTAGCAACAAAAAGGCAGAAGGTGTTTCTAGGACTCCATGAATGGCATGACATGTTTTTCTATGCCAGATGGCTTAAAGAAACATCCATCTGAGTAGCCCTGTGTGGTGCAATGTTTATTAGGGGGATAGGTAAGAAAATTCCATGCGTATAACTGTGCTTTGGGAAACCGGTAGCTTTTGGGGGGAGGCAATGAGGACACTGCAGCAGTGTGAAATTGTCTACTGTACAGCACCTATTTACTTGGTATTGAGCACTAGGATTTTGGTAAGCTCATGTTTGTAATCCAAGTGTACTTGCTTTCTCTAATCAGACTGGACTAATACTACTTTTCTTGATGCAATGTTGTATCATGGCTTGTGACTAAAACTGTTCTTTTCTGTTGTTTGTTAACATGAGGTCCTGACTCTTATGAAACTTTTTCTTTCCAAAACTGGTAACTGTTTTTTCCATTAATATTTTGTCCTTAAATGAGAGCCCTTGTGAAATACTCTCACTCCTTGGAGAGGAGGCGTATGAGGGGAGAAAGGTATTCTAATTATCAGTAGGAAAAAAAGAAACCAAGTGTGTTTTGTTCTTGACAAAGAAGTGGAAGTTGTTCCTGCAGAAGATGTTTAAAAATTTTGTTAAGGGAGCATTTGAAATGGAGGTGGATAAAGAAGGAACTTACTGTTTTATTTATAAAATTAGTTAAGTGTTTGCATTCACTCTGGTGTGGCAGCAAGCTAAGTGAAGTTTTTTTTTAATTGGAGTTGAGAAATTCCAAAAAGCTTCATAAGCAAAATTATGTTTCTATAGGAGGTATGTCAATATATAGTTCACAGATTTAAAAATGACAGTATGCCATATATAGACATCTCTGGTTAAAGTCCCAAAACTGAAACACTGATTAGTGTATAAGTGAATCATTTGACAATGGTAAAATAGTGAGAGGTGAGAACCTAAAGAAGTTGAGCAGATGGATTTTTAATTTTTTCCTGAAACACTTTATGGTTTTCAGACTTTGCATATTCATAGTTTCTTATGTCTTCAACAGTTCATGCAACTAGTCTGTGTGCCTTTCTTTATCTGTAAAGTATAATGAATATTATTGGTATTTTAAGATGATTTATCTGTAAAATGCTGATCAAAATTTTGTATTCATTCCAGGAAGATCTATTTTAGGTGGTATGAAAGGGTATAGCTGTGCTGAAATGACTAAACGGTTGGCTCTCAAAGCTTTTAAAGTTGCATTTAGAAGTGACTTACAGGGGCTAATTAAAAATAGATCTTACTGTGTCATCTCATTAAAATTAATAGAAACAGTGATCTTATGCAAGAGGACAGCCTGTGGTCCACATTCTATTTCTGTGAATGAGGATTGCTGTCTTTAACAGTTTTGTTATCCCACCTTGCACTTCAGTAATTGTCTGGCTCTGTTTTCTTAGTAACATCTCTGTAGGTAGTGGCAGGCTGCAGTTAGGTGCCCCAAGGCCATCTCTTCTGCAGGCTGAAGAAGCCCAGTGTCCTCAGCTTCTCCTCACAGGGCAAGTGTTCTAGCCTGTGACCATCTTGGTGGCCTTCCACTAAACTCACTGCAGTTTACTGATGTCTGTCTTGTACTGACACATTGCAAACTGGGTACAGTACTCTGCCTTTGGTCTTATGAGGTCTGTGTGGGGTGGTGTAATTGCATGCCTCAGTCAGCTGGCTGTGCTCCTCTTGATGAGCCTGTCAGCTGATGCTACTGCAAGGGCATACTGCTGGCTCATGTTTAGGCAGATCTCCCAGATCCTTCTCCGCAGAGCAGTTCCCCAGGCTTTGTCAGCAGCCAGGGAGTTTGTCTGTCCCAGGTACAGGACTTGGCATTTGTGCTTTCTCAATGTCATGAGGTAGGTTCCAGTAGAAACATAGAATCATTGGGGTTGGAAAACACCTCTACCAGCTCCACCATGCCCACTAAATCATGTTGCAAAGTGCTATGTCTACGTGTTTTTTTGAACACCTCTTTACCCCTTCCCTGGGGAGCCTATTCCAATGCCTAACTACTTTTCAGTGAAGAAATATCACCCAGACAGTTGTTGGGTAAATTAGTTAAGCATGTTTCCATGAAGAAATTTTTCCTAATATTCAACCTGAACCTCCTCTGGCACAACTTGAGACCATTTCCTCTTGTTCTGTAGGACCAACTTGTCTTTACTTGAGTAGTTGCCTGCTTATCTAGTGTCAGAAATAGCTACATAATTCATAAAGGTACCATGACCCATCCCTTCTGTAAGGTCAGAAATTAATAGTGGTTTTTCATTAAAAACAGACTGACAAGGAGATCAAATTTGGTCTTAAACCAATGCAGTAGGAGGATTTTTTTATAAGGAGTTAAATTGGGTTGGTGCTTAGATTCTGGAGCATGTGAACCACCAAGCTTTTATTTGGCTTTTGTTCTAAATGTATGTCCAATGGATGTTGCTACTAGTGATGTGTGTTGGAGTCTAAACAAAAGCTGCCAAAGGTGTCCCTTTTTGATTTTGCTAGTCCATTAAATGTGGCTTTCCCTTAAGACTGGTTGCAGTGTAAAGGATGCCTGGAAAGAAGAATTCTTACGAAAGTGCAAAAGTTACTGTGAATGGCATCTCTGTTCATGTGATGGTTGGAGTACTACTTCTTCCTCATCTGGCCTCAGTTCATCGTGATTCAACAAGAAAACAGGAAAGCCTGTCTGTGCCGACACTTGTTTTGGAAGAGGAGTGATGGTAGCCATAACATCCTGGAAACCAAGAAATATACAAAGAGTGAGTTAAGGCTAGTAAAAGAGCAAAATTGCATTTGTAGGTAGTGCTACATTATCATCTTTACTTTTCCCACCCAAAATAAATAAGTGAAAATTAAAAGCATATTTTAAAGATTGTGCAGCTAATTATCTTAACACTCTGTATAAAGATAAACTGAGGTTAATATTTTTTTTACTAGAATGCTCTTCAAAAATGAAGGTTGTACACATCTGTTCCCTGCTTTTAATATAGATCCAAAATATGCAGGTAGTCTTGCAGGAAATCTGGGTAGTATGAGTTGTGTATCTGTCTTTGATTTTTCTTTTTTTTTTTTTTAGAAGAAAAGCTGTCCTTAGAAAAATGACAGGCAGAATTTAAGGTTTTCTCAAGTAATTCTTACTCATATTTCAAAAACCTTGAGGTTAATCTGATCCTCTGTTTGACCTCTGACAAACATGAGTTTGGGCACAGTCATGAAATATCTAGTCATACGGTGTGTTTACAAAACTGTTGAGGTTAATCCAAGCAGATGCCATTCTTTAAGCAGTGGTAGGTCATTGAGCCTGTAGCTGCTTTTGCGCTTTAAGCCAAAATATTATGAAATGCAGTTGGCTTTTTTTCTTCCATTAAAAATATTGAAGGCTAACACATTGGGCCAGTGTCTGCACAGGTTACTGAAGACAAACTCTCCCAGGCTGTCTGGAGGGAACAGAATTGTGTTATTATTGGGCCAGTTATTAAATGAATGTGTTACTGGGTTTGAGCTGTGAAATGAATATCTTTTTGTGCTGGTGTTGTGAGGATGCTACAAGAAACTGGTGTGACACAGAAAGCAGTATTGCACAGTAATTACTGAAACTCAAGTCTGGCAGGTAGGCTCCTGGAGTCTTTTATTCAGTTTTTACTGAGTTACTAATGTTTAACTTTTGTAGTTCTTTTCAAAAAAGTATCAGTGATTTACTACCTGTCCAGGGAACTGAGACTTCTGTACTGGCATTCACGGAAATTAGAGAGGAATATTTTACTCTTTGGCATTTCTGGCATGTTGGTCTGCAAGCTCAGCTTCAAGGCTTTGCCAAAGTCTGAAAACTATCAGGCAATTAATATATGGCAGTCTAAACAGAGCAACAAGAGGGAGACTGAAAGGCAGATTATTTGTTTGAAATTCTTGGAACACTGTGCCTTTCAGTCTTGGTTTCTTCTGAGCTGATGGGGGCAGCTTATAAGATAATTTTTTTCCTTTCTTGGTCAACACAGTTGCCCCCAAAATGGATTGTAATTTCCTGATGTAGGAAATGTTGCAACCTTGGATCGTTCGTTTGTCATTCTGAAGAATCTCTGGGTTTGTAAGTTTACCAGTGTGAACAGCCATAACCTCCATGTACCACTTGAATCATGTGTATGTGAATGAATGCATGCTTGTAAAATACTTGAAGGTGTTATCATTTCGTATTTGCTGTGAAAACTCCTATATTGCCAAGGGAGAGGAAATGTCTTCTGTTCATTCTGGATGTCCTTCCCTACATGAGTTTTGGGGAAAGAGAATTGTTTAAAGTATTTTGTAAACTTACTTTTGGTGGCTGTGTTGCATTTCAGAAACGAAGGGGAGAAACATGCCAGACCCTTCAAGCCTCGATTATCAGTAAAATCTGTGAGGAAACCATATTGTGAAACAATTCTTCTTGATACGTTTAAATTACAGATTTTTTTAAAAATGGCAACATTTTTATTTGCATTTGAATAAGTAAATAGAAATAGATACCCAAATAACAACCCATTGATGACCAGATTGTGTTACAATATTTATTGCACAGGTGAAAATTATTCATATGAGCCTATTGTCATTATCACCTGGATAATACAGTTTTGCTTTTTTCATTTGTTTCTGACTGTTCAAACCTGTTAGCTCAGCTTGTGTTAGCAGAGCCTTAGGGTTGTTGAGTTAGAAGTATATATAATCTGTTTTTCTCATGCGGTATGGATCAGGGCTGAGAAAGATACTAATAATTTGGATTTGAAAGGCATATCCTTTGCATCTGCTGTAAAATCACATGAATACATAGGGCTGGAAAGATTCTCCTGATTCCTCAGTACAGGTCCCAAGGAAGATTGACATTGCTTAGGTCTTGAAAGCCTGCCTTGCCCTCTCTGCTAAAGCACAAGTAAGAAGTCACAGTCAATCTAAAACTATCTTAAAGGGGAGTGTGCAGCTCTGATGCAAATTGTAACTCCTGTGACTGCTTAGATGGCAGAAGTAGTTGAAATCCATAGGACAGTGATTGCGTAAATGCATATGTGTTGGTGAATAAAGTAAACTAATAACCTCAATGTGCTTTTCATAGGTAGAGTTTAACCTTTTTCCATTCTGCTTTCAAAATTGTCTAATAAAACGTTTGGTACTTAAAAATAAATAACAAGTCTGTATTTTTCTGCCAAATGTATTACCAAATGTCTTAGTTGGATAGCAAGCTACTGAAAGAGCTTAGTTTTCTGCATTATGCAGGTTCTGTCATTTGATTAAATGCAGTATTTCAACCTTTGTATCCTTTTACAAAATAGTGAAGGAGGGAAAAAGACGGTGAAGCAGTTCTGCTCTAGCATGGAGCGTGTGAAAATCATGCCATGCTCAGATTTGCATTTGTTGCCTTTGTAACAGTAACCAAGTGTGTGCTTGCAACCTGATCAGAGGGCTTTCTGGAAATGAAAAGGATGTACAGCAGTTTTTCACTTTGGTGATTGCTTATTTTTCCCTTCTCTTTAATCATTGTGCCTGATGCTGGCCACAGCAGACTTTAACTGTAACACGGCTAGAAGTGGAGCTCTGACCTGCAGAAGAGATGCAAGAAACTGGGGAAATAGTCTATGATGAAATGTGCTCTGCTTGTCTGTCTTTTTAGTGTTACCTGAGATGGCAAAGTTTATCTTCAGTTTTCCTGTGCAAGTTGCAGTGTAGATGTATCTTTAAACAGCTCTGAAATAAAAAGGTTCCTTCTCTGTTACAGCAATTTTTATCTTACTAGGGCTTCTCTGTTCCACAATGTAAGTGCACATGCACTTTGTGCATCTTTGCTACCATAGTGAATGGAAAAAGAACTTTAGCAAGTTTTGAGGAGCTGTATATTAGGCTTGGACAAGCCTTAAAGCAGATGACCTCTTTGTGGCCGTGCAAGAAAATCCTGGCAGGCACTCAGGTCTTTTAATAAGTATTAATTGTCTGCAGACTGTCTGGTAAGAAGAGTTATTATAATGAGAGGATATAACTTGATCTAGTCTTGCTCCTTTGCAGCCTCACATGCTTTTTCTGAGCCTAGATTCACCTTGGCGTGAGTCATTAGCCACTGTTTGCATGGGGAATAAGGCACTGGGGATTGGTGATTTGTACTTCCTCAACCGGTAAACCCATCCTGCTAGCTAGAATTAGAGGTTTTTTTCATCATTTCTGATCCAGAGTATTTGTTGCCTGACTGATTTCATGGCTTTACAGTTAAGCAGCAGACGATTTTAGAGAAAGAGCCTGTTTCACTGAGCATGCAATTCATCTGTATGCACAAGGTCAGTATGAGATTTAAACCCTGTTTAAGACCTTTTTAAGCTACTTGGGTTTAACTGCTGTGTAGATTGTTGCCTTGCAGAAGTGAGGGAGTTTGGCATGGTAAAAATAATGGGTAGATTATTTCTGGGATTGTGAGGGTTTCCCCCCTCCCCCCCCTTTATTTTACTTCGTGGGTATTTTGGTTTTGGAAGGGAGGCAATGACCTGCTTCAGTCTGGGAAATGTAAGCTTGAATTTTGATGTGTTCTTTGTGGATGTCACTTAGGACTCAGACTTACATTGCCAAAGTAAGTGGGATCTTTATAGGTTTCTTTGGGATCGTGACTGCCTTCTACCTCTGTTTAGTAGTTTTCCATACTGAGAAGGGAGTAATCTGTTTGTACTTGTAAGTGTTGTTGTGGTTTGTTCTTTGCCAGGTTGACCTGAAGATTTCTGGTAGGTTTGACTTTCTGAGAAGTGTGAAAAATGCATCAGCATAAATGCTTGATTCCTACCCCATTACTTTTTCTTAAAACAAGTGTTTTGCTATTTAAAAGGTGATCAAATGGTTTCATGACTTTATTTTGTTGCTATGCAAAGAATTTGTTGTAGTTAGTTGATGAGAGTTCATCATTTATCTGGTTTTTTTTAATCCTTTGAGTTAGTGTTTTCCTCCGGTTTGGGGAGCTGAGCTGTATAGGGTTTTTTGTTTTATTCTGAGCCTTTTTTAGATTTGAGAAACTGAAGAAAGCTTACCTGATTCTCCTGGTTCATAGATGAAATGTCATCAGCAGCTTCATATGCTTCACTTCAGAGATTCATTTACAATAGTAATTTTAAATATAGCTTGGGGGAAATTGTCTTAGCAGATGGATGCCTGAAATAAAAACTCTGGGTTGGGTTGCTTACTTCCAGCTCTAAGTGGGCATCTCCTTCAGGGAGAATGGGAACTCTCCTGGAGTCTGCAGAGACCTGGAAAAACCTTGGAGCTTTTTCCTCTTTCCCATTCTCATATTCATTTTCTTTCTTTCTGCAGACAAAGAATATCTGTAAATATGATTATCTTGGTGCTATGTGTTGTAAAATTGCACCTCATGGTTTTTGGAATTTCTGGGGTGCTCATGATGGCAATTTTTAAATTTGAGGCCAGAAGGACTGAAAGCTTTTTGAGCTTTTTGTGTTTTCTTATTTTGTGCTTTAGGATACGAACTGAACCACAAAAATGGTCATGTCTGGACATACTCTTGGGCAACTAGCTCAAGGTGGCCCTCAATAAGCAAGGCAGTTGGACAAGGTGACCTCCAGAAGTGCCTTCCAACCTCCACCGTTCTGTGTTTCTGTGAAGAATCAATTCCTTGTGTAGTGTATTTAGTTAAACAGTGATATGTTTAAATGAATGCAGGCATACAAGGAATGTACTGTTGTGGAAAAGATATAGTTATATAATTGTTATGAGACAAAATTAATCATTTTTACCTTTAATTATGATGTGTCACTGGGCTCAGTGATTGTTTGCTTCACGTTTTAAAGCACTAGTATCTGCACAGAATATGCAAACTGGTCATGCCATATTTTGAATGGGAAGGTGAAAAAGGATTTCATTCTTAAGATCTGTGCTTAAAGTTTAAGTTCAAAAATCATTTAATGGAAGAGCAACCTATAGAATGCATTTCCTAATATATACATCTGATGAGGTAACAGGCAGCACTTCCAAAGTGTGTATTTTCACTCTTTCAGGTAATTGAGAATGGGTCCTCAACGATGCTAAGTCTACAATGGGAAGTGTCACACTTCGCTACTTCTGCTATGGGTGCCTTTTCACATCTGTGACCTGGACACTTCTGCTCTTTGTTTATTTCAACTTCAGTGAAGAGAACCAATCCTTCAAGAATGTGCCCATCAAGGGGCTGGAACCTCAGAGGCCATTTCCAAAAAAATTCTACCCTCGTTTTACACGAGGGCCTATCCATATACCTGAACTGCAACAGAAAGAAAGTAAGATAGGAAATCCTCTTGGAAATCATGTCCAGGACCCAGTTAAGGGGGAGGTAGAATTCTCTCCTGAAATGGGTAAGTAGTTGTCAGTGCTGGTAACAAAATTGTCAAAACAATAAAAGAAATGTGCTGATAAGTGCTAATGAGGAGGACTGAGTTATAGCAAGTTGTCTACCCTTGTTGTAGTTCTTGCTTTTGGAAGGTTCAGTGCATGCTTGTTTCATATTTTACTCCTCTGTTGACTGGGCTCAAACACAAGATCTTTTATTAGCCACAGAGAAACTCTGCTCATATGCAATAATTAAAAATAGCTTGATAATAATATACACTAAAGAGGACCCATTGATTTGGAGAATATACTTGGAGTATGAAATCATCTGCAAAAAATGCATATGGGACAAATTACAATGAAAGATTTATTGAGATGACAGTAGTTAGGACCAAATCTTGCTTACTGTGCACCAACAAAGGTCTGTCTGTTTCTTCAGAGCATATTTAATCAATGAGATGATTTGGTTTTGTCTTCCAAACCTGCCTTCCAAACTAAAATGCTTTCTATATTTAACTGCTTGTATATTTAACTGCTTACAGCTTAGCATTTGCTGTTGTGTTCAGATACACAAACTGAGGCATGTTGCATACTGGCCTGCAAACTTGCTTTAGGTCTGGAGGCAGATGTTGAGTGCTGTGGTATTGATGTCTGCTGCTTTGGGAATTATAGCATGGTACCCTTCATAGCCAGGAATTTAATACTAATATATCTGATTGAAGTCCTCTGTCATTACTTTGGATAAATGCTGGATCACCACCTTCAAGAGTTTATAGAACTTTATCAAACTTCAGGTTTTGAGTTGGCCATTAGACCTGCATGAATATGTGGGAGAAACACCAATTCATGTTGCCCTGTGACATTACACATGTTTGTCAGTTCACTGTGAAAAGCAGGAGAGCCAAGTGAGGTGAAAGCCAGTACTGAGGTAGCCATTTCTTTCCAGCTATTCAGTACTGGCCAGGAAAGAACTTGAACCTTTTTAACTAAGAAGTTCCTTGATCTTCAAACTAAGTGACTGGTTTGGTTGGTGAAAGTCAAGGGGAATTATAGGGCCAGGATAAATTATACATGAGTCATCAGGGAACAGCTGGGTCTCTGTTAGAATTAGATCAGGTATTTCAGGAAAGGGCTTCCTGTGTGTCTAGGGTAGGGCAGTGCTAAACACACAAAGAAAGAAGGAATAAAACAAATCAACCAAAACCAAATAAGTACTACCTATTTGTGAGGGGTAACAAAAATAGGTTCACAAAAATACATCTTGCAAAAGCAGAGGGATTTTTGAAAAACTTTATGGGTTCTAGGGGAGCTTAAAGCATACGTTTCAATCTTTGATTATTTCCAAAGGATATTTTGGAGCCTGTTAACTGATCTTGGCATGGTTATTTTTGTGGTATTTTGGTTTTGTTTTTGTTTTTTTTTTAGGAATGATTTTTAATGAAGAAGATCAGGAAGTGAGAGACTTGGGCTATCAGAAGCATGCTTTCAATATGCTTATTAGTAATCGGCTGGGATACCACAGGGAGGTGCCTGATACAAGAGATGCAAAGTATGTACTAATGTTTGGAGACAACATGCTGTAATTTCATGTGCTCAAGGTCTTGTTAATGACATTGTACATGATGGAATATTTAACATTTTTGGTATTACATTTCTGTTATATACTCCTTCAGCCTCCTGTGTTGCTGAAGGCAGATTTTCAGCTATTTAAACATGAGTGATTGAATTTAGGATTTTTACTCTTTGATCTGTTCTGTGTTTTTTTGATTGAATATTGTTCCTGGAAATGTAATGTTTTGCCAGCTGGAAAAAGTATCTGATAAGTAAAACCCCATGGAAACCAGGCTTCATGAAAAAAGGAGGACTGCTACTCCCTGAAAGCAAAGGTTTTTTTTTTCCTGATTCTTAATTCACTTTAAAAATGCTTAATGGACAGTCAACTTTGATATACACTTATTTGAATTTTCATCATGTTAATTTAATATTTGTGAGTACTGGGATTGGCAGACAGCTATTTTGATAGAAACAAGATTCTGAAAATAATACTTTAAATAAAAGTATTATTGAAAAAACCTAGGAATCAAACTTTCCAGCAATAGTAAGATTATATGTCCTATGTCTCGTTTCATCTTGTTAGCTGTGTTGTACTCAGTTAAAGCATGCTACACTATTTTTATTTTTTGATCCTTCAATTTGAAATACTCTGAATTGTAACTACCAGAAGAGATGCTGTAATTGTTTGGTATCTTAGAAGGATGGACATTATATGTTCCAGTGCCCAAGTTAATAAGAGACTTCCACCTTATGTGCTATTTAACACTTGTTATAAGCCTACAGAAGATAAGATAGAAGAATGATGACAAAGGCTCTCTATTTCTCAGTTAAAATCCTTGCTTGGTATTGCACTGCTCTGAATACTTTCTATTAAAAAGCAGGTAATTTTCTTTAATATGTGTGATGCATATGGGGGAGGGGAAACCACCAGTGTAACAACAACAAAAAACCCCAACACTGAATTGATTAAAAAAAAATCTGGCATCTGTTTCTCTTGTGGTTTCTCTGGTGTGGGTAAATGTAATGAGTCGTGCTTACTGAAATGGCTCTCTCCCAAGAGCTAAGTTCATTCCAAGTCAATGAAGACTTTTCTTGTATGCTTCTGAGTTTTCATTTATAGTTTCTTATTTTTATTGGATTCCCTCATTTCTGGTGTCTTCAAATGGCATTAATCTGGGATACTCTGCCCTATTAGTAGTGTGGACAGAATTTGAAAATAAGGAGAAAGAACAAATGTTCTTCTGCTTTGAGTGGGATTCAGTTTGCAGATTAAGATGCTTAAACTCATATAGCTGCATGTTAGTCATCTGTCTCTGCTTTTATTATAATTAGCAGAGATCCAGTCAATACAGTTAATGGAATACACAGAGCTCTTCAGCTGATAAAATGCACTTGTCAGCCTTGGGGTGAGCTGAGCGCTATCTGTACTCCACAGACAGCAGTAACTAGACTTAAATGTCTTAATCTGCAGGCTGAGTCCCAGCCTTGGTTATCTAAGTAGATATTTAGCACCATTTGAGGTATCCTGGGGTATCCAACCTTGTCTCCAGCAGCTATCTATTAAAGTTGTGGGGTTTTTGTAGGCCTCATGCCATATTTGCCATTCCTGTACATGTCTTGGCTCCCTGAGGATACTAGATGGTGTTTGGAAGCTGAAACAAGCCCTTTTTCTGTTGTTTATCTTGAGAATCTGAGAGTCTCACTCCCGCTCCAATCCATCCTATCTTCTTTTTTCTAACATGTAGCAATGTTAATGATAAGTCTGTATTATGTGGAGAGTAACTCTGTATGCTGAGTCTTACTATAAATGTTGTATGCCTGGACTCTATGTTCAGGTTAGTATTCTTCCTATATGTTTAATGCTTGCTTGTTATTTATGAAGTTTCAGTATTGACCTAGCCCTGTGGAAATTTTACTGCAAATAGTAATAAGTACTGCATATCTGTTGGCAGATGCAGAGAGAAGTCCTACTCTTCTGATCTGCCCTCTGCCAGTGTCATTATCTGTTTCTACAATGAAGCACTATCTGCCCTGCTTCGCACAGTACATAGTGTCCTGGATCGCACTCCTGCACACCTTCTTCATGAAATTGTTTTGGTGGATGACAACAGTGAATTGGGTGAGAGAACCTTTCAGTAGTGTTTTGGTCAGTACTTACACTTCTTGACTTTCCTATCTCTTGCTGTGCCTTATTGACAGGTCATAATAAAAAACACGAATGCAGTTTGCACTGCTATCCATCTCCAGAAAGTGCCAGTAGAAATGCCTGATGTTCTGGGAAGCCCAAAATGGCATCCCCTTTGGCACCGATGCTGTTTTACTAATAAGCTTTGCATCATACAGGCTTTAACATTCAGAACCAAGTTTCAAGCTAATAATGAGGAGGGGGTATTTGCAGAGGGGGGGTGATTTAAGCAGATTGTTCATAGTTCAACTGTTTTTAACAGTACCTTGCTTGTCCCGCTCTGGTGGTCGGAGCAGATTGTACTGATCTTTCCATAAACTTTGTGGGCCAATCCTAGCTGTGAATGTATCAACTGTGATCTTTTAAGTAAGTTGATGTGGCACTATGGAAACGGTGTTTCAGTTTTTGTACTTGCTCAGCATTTTGGACTGCTCAGCCTTTGCTGGGAGGGCTTTTCGTGGCTCTTGCACAGCCTCTTGTGGCCATCCTAGGAGTAGCTGTCCCTGGCTCTTGGTGGAGCAGCCTCTGCTTCCCCAGCCTGGAAAGGTGCCCTAGAGGGGTAGACATTGCAGAATTGCTTTACTGTTTGTTGGGATTGATGCTTCAACATTTTCTCTCAAATGATGGATAAGGCAAAGACAGACACGCAATTCAAACATTTTGGCACTTCAAAAGAGAAATACTTTTTGAGCAATGTGTTAGTGTAGCTGTACTTGCCAGCAGGACTGTGCAAGTTCCCTGCTTGCTTCTGTACAAGTCCACAACTTTCTGCATTTTTAGAATGATTTTTATATTGTATTTTTAGTACATATAATTAAACATATTAGACATACATGATTAGTCTCATAATTTGGTTTCTTGGTTAAGATGTCACTTGCTTTGAGACTGATTAGTATGTATAGTGTAGAATGAAATTTCTCTTGTTATGCAGCTAGTTCATTTCTGAGAGGTCAGATCAAGTGTTAAGATGCAGGAGAAAACAAAGATCCAACCCTCTGTCCGTTGCTGATAATGATGTGTAATGTTGAAAAGCTTATTTTGTGTTTTGGAAGCAGTACATGCTCCTTACTACAAAGTCTCTTGTGCAATTTGTTGTTTCAAAGTTTTGCAACCTTCATATTCAGAACTAAGCTTACTTCAAAACTCAATCTTTGTGTCTGGCTGATGCCTGTGTTTGGGCAGTAATGCCATCACTCTTCTGGTCTGTTGCTAATTTGAAGGCCAAATTATGTTCAAAGCATTCTGTTAGCTACTTTTGCCTTTCAGACTTCAGATGAAGTTTTAAGTTGTGCTGTGTTGGGGTAGCTTTTTGATCAAGTTTTTGGCCCTTTTTCGGTTGAACATCTTGGAACTTTAAACAAAGGTTTCATAATTTCCCTCATGTTGTTAAAATTGTGATTTCTTTTTCTTAGCTGACTTGAAGAAAGACTTGGGTGAATATGTTAAAACTCAGCTTCCAAAAACCACAAAATTGGTAAGAAATGAGAAGCGGGAAGGCTTGATTCGGGGAAGGATGATTGGAGCCTCTCATGCCACAGGTTAACTTTCTTGTTTCTCTTTCTCTTGCTTGTTTTGACTGTATGTTAATGGAGTGACTTCTTTTGCTGTAGTACAGCTCTTTCAGATGTTGAATGTCTGACCTGTGATTACTTTAGCCCACTGTAGGGACTCTACATGTCATGCCATGTTCTAAACTACACAACTTAAGTGCAGGAAAAGAAAGATTTGGGATAATGCTGTCTTAGGTGAGAGACATTTTTCAGAATACCGGTGACTTCACAATGAGTTAATTGCATTGATCTTTGGCTGTTATATTAACCTATATTGCAACAGCTACACAAAGGATCGTCAGTGATACCTGCGTAATGACAATCAGAGACCTTAGCTAACATTACCCGTGTATTTAAATGTTTACATCGTGCATTTGACCATAATCACACAATCACAGAAAGTTAGGGATTGGAAGGGACCTCTGGAGATCTAGTCCAACACCCTGCAAAAGCAGGATAACCTAGAACAGGTTGCACAGGATGATGTCTAGTCAGGTTTTTAATATCTCCAGAGATGGAGACTCTACCACCTCCCTGGGCAGCCTGGGCCAGTGCTCCACCACCCTCAAAGGAAAAAAGTTCTTCCTCATGTTAAGATGGAACTTCCTGGTGTTTCCCCTCTGTTATGCAGTGGTGAGGATGCTGCCAGTACTCTGCTGCTGATATAATTGCATGTGTTTGTGTTTCTTGCCATGGATCTTTTGTGTTTTGTGTGCTTTGGCCTCTGTAGGGAAAGTGCTAGTATTCCTGGACAGTCACTGTGAGGTGAATGAGATGTGGTTACAACCTCTGCTGACTCCCATCAGAGAAGATCGCAGGACTGTGGTGTGCCCTGTGATTGACATCATCAGTGCTGACACGCTTACCTACAGCTCTTCCCCGGTTGTGCGTGGAGGGTTTAACTGGGGCCTGCACTTTAAGTGGGATCTTGTTCCTTTGTCAGAACTGGAAGGACCTGAGGGAGCCACTGCTCCAATCAAGTAAGGCTCCTGCTATGTGGTGTGAAGCTCTTTGTAACAAGTGGATGATCAGAAGCACATCTTAAGCATTATGGAGTGTCATCTGGGTGTGCAGTGTTAGAAGCAGATGCCTAACCTGTCAAATAGGTGACTAGTTTATTTTACTTAGGTAATAGTAACCCAAACTATTCTTCTTTAGTTTAATTTCTCACATTTAATCATGAATTAGATAGATACGTCTTACTAGGTCAAGAAAACATACTTCTAGATAATGCTTATGTAACAGCAGCTTTTGCTAAAGAAAAGGAGCGTATGCTATTTTGTTAAATTTGTTCAGTAATTTCACTTTAGAGCTATACATTGATGTTTCTTTCCAGTCTACCAATGTGTTTGGCTTAATAATGATTTTGATAACCATCTTTGTATTTGTAATAGCCTGCATATCCCTTTAATAAGGCTCTCTAATTTCTATGATGAAATGTTGAAGAATTGCTAGATTGAGAAAGTATTTTTGTAGTAATAGGAAGGTGGTGTCCTAGCTAATTGGAGAGAACATCAAAGCATACCGTGATTTTTTTTATATCAGCATAAATTTTTTTGCTTTAGATTTCATTTATATTTTTCCTTATAAAAGCAATTTTTTGTCATAAATCTTCCTAAGTGAACACACATGGATATGAAAACTATCTTTAAAATGTGAATGTGTCATTTTGTTATACAGATGCCTAAAACTGTCTGTTGGAAGCTTGTCAATATTGTTTTTGTGGTCTTTTGAGAGTCATACTGAAACAGAAGTCTTGGTGAATCTTAACAGTAGGACATGAAAGTTGCCTTCCTTAGTCTTGTAACCATTGGTGTCTGTCTTGCCTATACAGAACTGGCAATTTCAGGTTCCTGCTGGACATGTAGCTGTTACAAAATAATGTCAGTAGATACCTTTTTTTTAGTAGCAGGCACACATGGTTCAGACATGAGAATAGAGGCTGTCCCAGTGTGAATCCCTTTGTGAGAAGGGCTAGTGCTGGTAGAGCAATGGAAGAAGCTGATTGTGCTTTTCCTAGTTGCACATATCCATCTCAGTACAGAACTCAGGCTTCTAAGGTGCAAGAATTTTACGTTTTTCACAAACAGACTTCTTGCAGGTAGTGTGGTACTTCTAGAAGATTTGCAAAGAGAATCAGAAATGGAGCCATCTCAATTCTTTCATTCTCTTTTCTTGGACTGCAAATCAAGAGCATTTCAGGCTGATGTAAGCACAAGATTCTCTGCTGTTGTCTTGACAGCTCTGCAGTTAGTCTTTCCACATCTACCCAACACAAGATTTGGTCTGAGAATCCAAGAAACTTCAGTTACTTAACAGTTTGACTTAACAGTGTCTCTGGCAGTTTCTGAAGATAGAGGGGAAACGACAGACTGGGAAAATCTGAGTGGAGAACCAGCATAGAAGGTCTTAAAATCCTTGTTCTGTTGAGAACTGTTCTTACAGTTAATCTGGAGAATGCTTGAAGGTTAGTTCTTGATGTGTTCAATGCTGTTGTTGCATTCCTTCAGCTCACTTTTAGGAAATGCTCCCATGGAAAAGGCAGAGAATTTTAGTTAAAGGGAGTCTCACCATTTAAAAACATTACATTTTGTGAGTATGAAAATGCCTTTTCCTATTTAGAGGTCTCTGCCTGCTTTCAAAAAGAAGCTAGATTGCTATTTAACCTTTGCAATGGCTTTCCATCAAATGGAAAGTCTTACATTTTAGAGACCTTTGTAATGAAGTATTTTGGTGTCATGGATGGAAAAATCGAGAGCAACCTTTCAGCCCAGGTTTTTGTCACAAAAACTGTAGTAGAAAATCCTGAGAATAAGCAAGGAAATCTAGATTTAGGCTTGGTTTTATCACAGGTTTCTATTAACAAGGATGAGAAAAAGCCTGTTTACAGCCTGTTGTATCAGCTGTCACATTGTATTTATGTAGTCTTATACTTTCCTACACCCTTCTAGGGGCATCCATATATTACACCTTAGTGATATAGTAGTAATTCAGTCTAGCATCTGTACAATGGGGATCACACACAAACTGTTACAGAACAGAGCACACAGGAGAGGTGAAAAACTGGGAAATGCCAAAGAGGGGGAAGAACATGTTATTGTGTATAAGTGTACATGTTTGTAGAGGAGCTAAGTTCTGGTAAAGGTACATCTAAAGACAGATCTAAGTTTCACTGTAGAAAATTTGATGGACCCTAAACTTGCACAATTTTCTACTTTTTTCTTTTTATTTGCTTTTTCTTGTTTGTTTAGTAGCGAGACAACCACTTCGTTCCCCTTTCCATGTCTTATCCCTTCTCATCAAGTTTACTATACAGAGAAATATGGTTTTAGCTATTGGAATAATTAAGGATCACAAATACCACGTAAGATCTGCTTTTAAAAATGTTTTGAGACTAAAAATGTGATCTGATGATTTCTAGTGTCTGCAGGACTTAAACTGTAGTATGTAGGTTTTAGCTCAAGATTTAGGACTAGGAGATTCAGCTAAAATTACTGTGATGTTTTGTTGGGTTTAGTTTGGGTTTAGTTTCTGTTTTTTCTCTAAAAGAAAATGAACTTCTTTCAATATTCCTTTTTAGGTCACCTACTATGGCTGGGGGCCTGTTTGCCATGGATCGCGAGTACTTTAATGAACTTGGACAGTATGACAGTGGCATGGACATCTGGGGGGGAGAAAATCTGGAGATATCTTTCCGGGTAATGTAGCTTTTATGTGTATTGGAGCATGAAGCTTAGTATCTGGCTGCTTCTCTTCCATATGTACAGTTTCTTCAGCACTGGAATAGCTGTCTGCATACAGAAGTTGGTACTTTTATTCCTAGGATAATCTTTACAATAATAGTTAAGTTTTTTGGTGGGAAGATTAAAGATAATTTGGAGCTCTGTAGTTAAATGTTTCTGGCTTTTTCTTTGATGGACCATTTCATAACACCTATAGAGAGTGTAATGTTATAGAGAGGAGGTGGTGACCATTATCAGTATATATGTACGATGAGGTGCATTCTGCTTTTGTCTGGACAGATCTGGATGTGTGGTGGTAGACTTCTGATCATCCCCTGCTCCAGGGTTGGACACATTTTCCGTAAAAGACGTCCTTATGGCTCACCAGGGGGACAGGACACTATGGCTCATAACTCACTGAGGCTGGCACACGTGTGGATGGATGAATATAAGGTGAGAGACCATTCTAGGTCATGAAATAAGGTTATTAACTGGGTTATTTATCAAAGAACTGTATCACAATGGGGTCTGTTAGCACCTCTAGGGTCTTCCTCCTGTAGTCTGATTTCCTAATGTTAATTTTGTAGGAATTCCTAAACTCTGTAGGATTGTTATTTGGCTCTTGAGTGCTCAAGTCTCCTCCTTGTTACTTCTGCTGCCTGCAGGAGATTGTTTTATGCTTTTTTAATGATTTAAAAGATAACGAATGAGTTCTTGTAAGCTCTGCATTGCTTTGTGTCCAAATCAGTATTATGTGGCAACCACATAATACAAGTAGTTTCCATGTTAGTGAGATACAGACTTTGCTGCTTGATTGTTTTTTTGTTTTAATTAGTAGTCTGAATCTTAGCCTGTCTTGCAATGGAAAATCATAGAATTGTTATGATTGGAAAAGACCTTTGAGATCAAGTCCAACTGTTAGCCTAACACTACCATACTCACTGCTAAGCCATGTCCCCAGCTACCACATCAATCAGAACTGACTTCTGTATCCAAGGGCAGGCTTTATTCCTTCCTTGTCTTCAGATCTTGGTACTGATGCTTTTGAATGCAGATCAGGTTTTTGTGAAGCCTTGATCTCTGTGATGCTTGTCGAAGTTTTACCTTGTGAAGCCATAGGATTTGCTGTGTGGCCAGCTCTTGTGGTCCCTATAATTTCTACACAAGACATATTTTATTAACTTCATATTCTTTAGAGGTTTCTGCTTCAAACCCCATCCTTTATCTTGATACTTAGTCAGTTAGAGGAACCTATTAGAGGTCATTAATTTTATCTCCATTCTCCATCTCCATAATGCATTGGTAGATTTGACCTATTGTTTTCCCTTTTATTGGTGTTTGGGCACAGTTGTTTTGTGATTAGTGATGGCTTTCTCTGAAGTTTGGAATTGATTTTTTTTTTGTTATAACTTCCAGCTAATACTGCTTTGTCCAACAAGGACTTAAACTGCTGATTCTAGCAGTCGCTTATCACAGATCTGTGTCCTGAACATTTCCAGCTGTTTCTATTCTAGTTTTCTGATAGTTGCCAGAGACTGTCATTTTGACAAATTTGTGTAATGAAAGGCAAGCCTGGAAATGTTTTTTATTTTATAAGTGTAATGCAAATATTTAGGGCCAGTCTAGTTTACTGAGGGAATTGTATGATGAGTAGTACAAAGAGAAGACTTAAACGACCTGTTTTGCAGAGAAGAGCAAATATCAATACTTAATAAATAAAATTACTAAATGGAAGGGGAAACAGAAAAATTTTTGTAACTGTCAGAAGCAACTTATAAAAGAAGTAAGTTCATGTATAAAATGGAAATAAATAATGCAGGTAGGATACTATAATTTGAACTTTTACTAGCAACAGGGCAATTAGAATAGCAGCTACTTTTTTGAAGCAGACCAGTTTCTGGTAGTGATATAGAGTCTGTCTCCAAACTTCCTCATAGCTGTCCAACAGTCCAATATACTTAATGCTTCCCTTTTCTCTGCTATTAAAATGGTAGTGATGCATCAAGCACATCCAAATGCTCAAAGATCTTGATAAGGACAGATGTATAATTTGACATGATATGATGCTGTCTGTATTCTGAATATCAATGATAGCAGTAGGTGATTAAAAAGGGTCAGGATTTGCTGTGTGGCCAGCTCCTGCAGTGCCTACAGATTCTGTACAACCACATTATGATAAGTAAATGCCAGGTGTCTAGTACTAGAGATTCATCCAACAAAATAACAAAGCTCAGTGCCCTGAAAACTGATTTCTAAGTAATATGTAGCAAACAACTTAATGTACAAACACAATGCCTTTTCTGTGAGCTCTGTAAATCTAGCTGGAATTAAAGACTCTGCAAGAGATTTTTCTTCTAGTTTTGTTAATAGTGTTCCAGCTGCATTGTACATTCAATGAATTCTTGTTTGTCCCTATTGTCTCTGTGTGAGAGTTGAACAGCACATAAGATTGAGCTGGAATCTTAATCTGTCCTTGCCTAACCAGGTACAAATCTGAGTATAAGCATAAATTTGAATATGAAAAAATAACATTGTAGAAGCCTTTCTGGAGATGAACAGGAAAAGCTGGGCTTCACAGAAAGCCCTGGTGACTGTTTTGGTTCTTCATGTGAATAAATGCATAGTACCACTGAACTTCACAGAATAGTCTCATTTATAGGTGTATTCTGATACAGATTTTGTTGCTCTGATAACTGTGAAGTTGGAAGGCTGGAAACTATGGAGGAGAAAAAAAAATCTTGAAACCCACAACAATGAAAAAAATCAATTGGACAATCAAACTAATTTTAAAAAAAGCCTTTTGTCAGATGAGGTTGATGACAATATACACATCTGTTTCTGACCTAGTGAGTCTAGGATACCTTTATTACCAATGGACTGTAGGTCTGATTTGTTTCCTCCCAGATGGCATCTAAAAAAGCAGATTTATGCCCAAGTATTGTCTTCATCAAAAAAAGCAGTCTAGAAAGATTAGCTCAGAGTTAGGCAAGATAGATCTTACCTCCTGTGGCAATCTAAACACTGGAATTTCCTAATGCCAGTTTCAAACTTAATGATTGAAAGCACTAACAAAATGAAATGAAACTTTTGGGGGTTCTGCAAACAGGAAGAAGTTGGAAATCAATAATCTGAAATTCTTCTCCCCTTACCCCCAACCTGTTTCTCTTAAATACAGGAGCAGTATTTTGCTTTGAGACCTGAGCTGAGGATGAGGAGCTATGGAAATATTACTGACCGTGTAGAACTGAGAAAAAGATTGAACTGCAAGTCATTTAAGTGGTATTTAGATAACATCTATCCTGAGATGCAAATATCTGGGCCCAATGCCAAAGCTCCACAGCCAGTTTTTATTAATAGAGCACAGAAAAGACCGAAAATTATCCAACGTGGAAGGGTAAGAGAAAAATTCTTAAAAATATATAATTCAGGTTTTTTTAATTATTTTGAGATTCTTTCTGAAAGATTTGCTTAAATACAAGAAGAATAGTCTATTTCCATAGAAGATAGAGTTTTAGTTTTGTAGCAAGCTCTCTTGAAACTAACAGAATTTGTATCTTTAGACGAAGGCAATTGAGTTTCACTCTGGTCTGTCTGAATTGGTCATCTTTGGACTAGATGCTGTTCAGTGAGGTTACTTACCTCAAAGCTCTGAGTTCTGAAATTTTGATGTTTTCAGAATGCACTTTCATGGTTGTTGGTTCTGAAGATGGATGTGGATAGATATAAATTTGGCCTCAAATACTCATGCTCTGTTGGCTTATGATAAGAATACAATGTAATTAGTTTCCAAACTCATTGCTTTTACTGGATGATTTTCTGCAAAGATGAACATTTGCATGTGAGACTGATAATGGCCTTTCTAGTCTTGACTGTTGGAGAAAAACTCATTTTTTAATAATCTTTTTTCTTCAAAGTAGAAGTGAAAAGATAAATTTCTATGTGTATTCTTGAGTGAAGTTATGATTAATTTCACATGACACCTCTGTTCATGGGTTTGTATGTAAGTAAAGCCAGCATACAGTTGCATTTGTTCTGTCCAGTGCCAAATTCATCTGATGTACTTCAAACCCAAAACAACTTTCTCAAGGTGGTCTTTGTGAAAACTATTTCATGTGTACAGAGATTATGGTTAGCAGATTCCCTTCTAGCTCAGTAATTGGAAAAATTAAATGTAGCCCTCTCCATAGGCTGCAGTAGCTGTTGACAGTTGCTGTCCTGCAAGCAGATTCAGGCTAGAAGGACCTGAGTTCCTGCAGAACCTATTGACATCATTAAGATTTGTGTGTGGAAGCAGCTATTGGGGATTTCAGTTTGTGCAGTATTTAGGATAGTATCCCAGCCAAGCTGTGAAGTTATTTATTAAGGCAAACATGTAGTTTCCCTGAATAAACCTGATACAATGGGCTGATTCCAATAGTTGTTAAATGCTGTTGTTTCCCTCATCAGACTTTTTCTTTTCTTAAATTTCACAGCTTTCTGTTTTCACTCAGAAGTTTAAGGAATTGCTGATGTGGGGGAGGCTAATTGAGGGAACTGAATCCCTCAACAACACTTCAGAGGAAATCTTCCTAGAGATGATTTCCCATGGTTTGATTTGCAGAAAACCTTTGTGCACCCTTAAAGAAAGGGAAGAGAGCACAGAAAAATGTAGTTCCTTGGCTTGCTTCTCTGGGGTTTAAGAATTATACCCAGCATTGTGTGGGAGAATCAGCTTTGGCTCTGATGATTGTATAAACTATTTCCAGATGCCTCCAAGGAACAGAACGATCAGCCAATGTCACCACTGCGTGCCAGACTCTTTAGGACTTGGGATGAATCACTCCAAATCCCGGCTTATTCCCAAAAACTAACTGGGTCAGAGATAGGTGCTGGTTTGACAGCTGGAAAGGACTGTAATGATCACAAATTATGACACTGCTATCATGTCAAACAAACGCTGATCATCATGGCCAATAAAAACAAGGACTAAAACCATATAAACCCCATGTAGCTGTATGGTTTGAAAGCCTTGTATTGAGTGAGGAATGATGAAAATGAGATTTCTCCTAGAAGTCTCCAGGGTGTGAGGAAATTACTTAGAAGGTTTTGTATAATTTGTTTCAGATGTATGTAGGGAACAGGAGAACCATGGTGCACTTGAGGAGGCTGTCGATGTGCCTTGGGACAGCTCTTTCCAGAAATGGTGTTTAGTGAAGAATATTGGGTATTTACACTCACTAATTTTTGCTATCATGTGATGGAACAGTTTGTTCTTCTTACTGGAAGTGTCTTTTGGTTTCTAAAAAATCTGTAGAATCACTAGAAATGTCAAGATAGCTATATATGCCTTCATAATAAAAGGTAGCTAGCTAATTAATCAGTCTGGCCTTGAGTTCTGGACAGCAAAGTCTTTTCCTCAATATTCAACTGCAGATTGGAAATAATTACTTTGAATGTGGATGCCAGAGCTGGGGCCCTGCCATCTCCCACATGCAGTGACTGGCAAATGCACTCCCATGCACTTGGTAGAGAGCGAGGCTCTTTGCTGCAAGGAAGGAAATGGCAGAGTTGTGGCCATTGCTAGAGTAATTGCCTTTCTCTTTTGTACCCTTGCCTGTGTGCTGCAGTTTGTGATGTGTAGGCAGTGATTGCTGCCTGAATAGCCTGATCCCCATCACATCAGGGGAAGAAAAATAATGAAGCTGAAATGAAGTCTTCTGCTGGCCACCAGTTAGTTCAGGGCACGTATACAATTTAAAGCCAGAATTAGAGGTGTTTTGTCTTGCTGGGTAACTCTGTGGGGATACGTTAAGATCTTAATGATTCTTGACTGTTGGAATAGGAGAACCTAATCCTCAGACTCTGTAGAAAACCTCTTGGATGATTTTCAGGATGGGCATCATTGCCAAAACCAAGAGAGAGATTGCTAAGAACCTCCTTGCTTGCTTTGATGGTAGGTGCTTCTAGTTTAGCATCACAGGACAGGCTTCTGGCCTGAATCTAGTTCTCTGATACAACATTGCTCTAAATTGGGCTAGGTAGTGCATTCAAACTGGAATGAGCATTTGCGTGTTTGCAAAATTTTCTCTTCTTCCCTGATCTGTCATTAAAATAACATAACTGATAACTATGACTTTTCAGTTACCTAAATGCTCTTGAGAATCAATTTGTAAACAAGAGAAGTCCCAGAACTAGTTTGTATATAAGTAATTCCTTCTCTTTTCTCAGAGAGACATGAAGAGAAGCTGTAGGAGGAGACTTTTATGTTTAATCTGAACTGCAGTAAAGTGTGTTTTTTACAGTACAGTCATTATTCCTCAGCTAGTGAGTATCTGAGACCTGAGACTTTCACGGAGAGTGAAGGGGGTTTTGTATACTGCACTTGTACCATATCTTGATGTAATTAGAGAGCAAAATTGAACTATTTAATGCTGTGCTTTCTCCAAATTACCTGAAAAACAAAATGGTATTTTAAAACAGAAGATGATAGGTGGTTTTTATCATATTTGTAAGGGGTTTTTTTTGGAGCACACTGAGTTCTACAGCTTCCAAAGAATTAGCATATGTTCACTTTGGTATGTGATGTTTGGTGTGTACTCTGTCAATCAAACTGTTTTTCTTTCATAGTTATATCACCTTCAAACCAACAAATGCCTGGTCGCCCAGGGCCACCCAAGCCAGAAAGGAGGCCTGGTAGTTGTTCAGGAATGTGACTACAATGATCAAAACCAGGTATGATATTCCTGAGGAACAGGAATAAGTTATCACTGTTTATCTCTTTCCAGGCTGCTTTTGCTCTGTGAATAGATAGCACTCTGCCTTGAAAAATACATGCTACTGCTCAGTAAGTTGAAGGAGCAAGGTGCAGCCTGCCTGGGAAAACAAAACTGGGCTGCCTTAAGACTTTTTGCAGTTCTTTTGATTGGAAAATGGTCTTCTGTGTAATATAGACAACTAATGTACATGAGAACTGACCTTGAAAAGTGAAAAGCAGAAAAATTGAATATGAATTTTGCACACAGAAGACCAACATGGAATGAAAAATTCTGTAGTTGAAGTGTGGTTGTGTGAAGGAACTCCCAAGATTGCCGAAGTAAACACTCTCTTGAAGTTCAGTAATGTATGTCACCTCTTCCTGGAAACAAAACTGAGAATGCACACACCACAAAAACCTGGATGTTGAAGGATAGAAAATATTTAAGCACTTTGAAAGATCATCATGAAAAGCTAGAGCTATCTGAGAAGTGGAAGTACTCTATGTGGTGTTGCTTCTACCCAAAAATGTTGTGCCAAGGTGAATTGGGTAGTGATCAGGAGGCAAGGAAGCTGAAGCAGGCTTTGGGCTAGATATTCCCCTAAAGGAGAATGAGTAGAAGTAGTTACTGAGAAACTTGAAAGAGGAGCATCAAAGAACACTAAAAAGGAAAGTTTTGGAATGGAGCATAATGCCTAACAATAGGACTAAGTAGTGGGAGTGTTTGTGATCTAAGAGCTGAAAGAAGATTGGATTTGTCTTGTGTCTAATGCATGCTTCCCTTCTTCCTGGCCTGAATGCTTAAAACCAAGTTCTTTTTCAAAAAAAATCTCCTCTTAAAGTCCACTGAATTGTGTGGATTTTTTCAACTGTTTGTTTTCAAACACACTCAGTTTACTTTGTGTGGTGTTCTAACATCTCCTCTGCCTGTTTGCTTCATTTCAGTAATTTAACCTTTCTCTTATTTAGCAATACATTAAGCTTTAAAAAGCTGGGGGATGGTGCTAAGTTGTCTAAGCATGTGCACCCATGCTCTGGGACTTTAAAAGATAATCAATTTGAGCAGTTAATTTCAGAAAAAGCTGTGTTAACACTCTTGTAGCACTTTATACATGTAAGCATACATACTTTACCAACTGTTCAAGAGTCCATCTAGAAGGATGTGCTAACATGTGCAGCTATTCTGTAAGATCTTCCTCTCTAAACCTCTGGATCATGGCTGTTAGTTTGCTGTTCTGGTACAACAGAGGTCTGGAGTGACTGGGAAGATGTGCAAGTTTTGCTGCTTTTGCATAAACTGTTGGAGAAACACAATTCTTCCATCCCTCTAACAAATTGTCCTGAAATGTCAGCAACACACTGAACTGTGAAACAAAAAAGCATGTGCTTGCTTTGGAACAAGCTTCAGGGGGTCACTGGGTTTCTGGGAGAGCAATAGCTTACAATAATGATTATAGATCATCAAACTTTGCTGTCATTTGGTGCTGTGGTGTCTTTGTTATCCATAGTAACAGGAGCTGAAGTCTATGCAAATAGCTGTGATGATGCCAATTGCTAGGCACATCTCTTCCTCAGTGCTGAGACAGCTTTTTTGTGCTCTTAAGCTGAATTTTTGTCTTTCAAAAACTGTCTGCCTGAATAACACAATAGTGCCAATCTAAGCAACAGATTGTAACTGATGAAAGTACTGGAATGCTGCTCCTGTCAGCATGGTTCAAGGCAGGGATTTTCTTTCACACAAAGGGCTGTTTCTGTAGTAGTTACTGTCTTGTCTTTACTGAAATTTTTCAATGCATTCCTCTAGTACTAATGCAATTTGCAGACCAAATAAGAGTGTATATTCACAGAGCTTTGCCAGTTGGCCAGCCATGCCTTTTGCTACACTCCAGTGTACTCTGAAAGCCAATGGGTAGGCTTATTTCATATCAATTTTGAAATATTTACTCCCTGGGAACACTGAGCTTCCATTTTCTGTCTACTACAGACTCTTGATGATTTCTTGTTTTTCCCTGAGTTGGGTGATAGGTTTTGTTTTAATACAGTTGAGTATATTGACACAGGACTCAAAATCTTCTATATTTTACTCTGTTTCAAAAGGAAATGGTAGTATGGGCCATCCTTCTAGAAGATGAGTCACCATTTGAGCCCTTTCTGCACTTTAATTTCCTCTGAAGAACTTCAGCTACCTGTTATCTATTTACATTAACTAATAATTAGGAAATAATCACTGGATTTAGATTTAACTGCTGATTTGTGTTCTTTGCCATTACTCAGCTTTTGATTAAAAGTCTGCTCCCTGTGTCACTGCAGTCTTCTCTCTTAGTTCTTACCAGTTGCATCTGTTTGGGTTTGGCTCCATCATTACTCATCTTTCAATCATAATATCCTTCTGGCAAGTCCTGCTAGTTTTCCATTCTCTCCTCCTCTTTAATCTTGCCATGCTTTGTTTTTCATGACAGTTTAAACAGAAGTAGTATGTCAGAAAGCACAGAATGCCTGAGATTAGGGCACATTTTGATGAAATACCTGCATTTCCTCAAAGGAGGCCTTCACTGTGGTGTAATAGTCACTGTGGTAATGAATGAGCTGTACACTTTCCAGTTGTGCTGTCCAACTGAGGCAGTGTCCTGAATCACAGCTCCCTCCAGAAAGGCTGGTTTCAATTTCATCAGACAAAAAAAAATTAATAAAGATTAGAATTTGTTTAATTTGCCTGACTTTTCTCCCTGGAATTTGATATGCTGTACTCTGAGTTTCACAAACTCATGCAGACTTAGTGGGGAAAAAACCATAAATCACCCAGTGGGCATGGTTGCTGCAGCCCTGAGCTGTGTGAAACCAAACAGAGCTGGAAGAAGAGTGCACCAGAAGAACTCAGCATGCCTGCAGGTACCTCTGGTACAGTTATGAGGGACTCAGTTCCCTCTCATTCATGGGTTAGAAGTCAGGGGCAAGGGAGCTGATGCAGGCAAATGAGGTAGATGAGCAGCTGGTCTCTGTATCTTCCCTGCACTGCAGAATTACAGTTTTCATACATTTTCTTCTTTTTCTTTTCCACTGTGTAACCTAGGATCTTTTGAGATGCTCACACAAAAGGACCTTCATTTCTTTGCTTTCTGGCACAGGGGTTAGTCTCTCCTGTTGTTAATGAGAGCTCCAGGTCCTCCACCTAACTGATCTTGGCCCAGGTCTTTGCAGGCCTGAAAGCACTGAATAAAGGAAGGAGGACCAGCAGTTCCTGTGGTTTGACCAGGCTGATAATCCAAATTCCCTGAACCTTCATCTGTGCCAAACATGCCTTACTCCAAAGCAAGGTTTAGGCAGCACAGTGCAGGCTAGCAGAGTATGGACATGAACTGCAGTAACAGAAGGTGCCTGACACTTTATGCCAACAATAAAAAGTACCTGCTTCTGCTGAAATAGCACGTAGGAGAGGCCAAACTGACAGCTGAAGTGTGTCTTTGCTTCTTGTTGGATAGTTTTCAGTGTGATTACAGGGAAAGTCCTGAAATGTCATGTAAATTCAGAAACCCAAATGCAGTTGAAGTTGTGAAGGTGAACTGATGCATTTTTGCTTTATAGAGGTGGGGCCCAGAGAGAGGCTAAATTCAGTGTCCACCACCCCGTGAGCTGCTAGGGTATTGTGTAGGTTCTTGAGGCCCAGATCAACACATTTTTCTGTTGGTTCAGTTAAAATGAAGTGGGTCTGATGTGGAAGGGCTGGTCTCCTTCTGAGCATGGCACAGCTAGGAAAAGCAGTTTGGCTGGGGAGCAGCAAAGGCTGTAAAACTTCCTGTCAGTTATGGAGCATGTAGATTCAGAATGGGAATGGTGAAACAGTGATTTCTCTCACTCCTCGGAGAATTTTGGTAGCACCTGGATGTTAGTGATAACCTTCTAATTGAGGGAAGATCTCTGAGCACTAGGCCACCATCTGCAAGGATTAGAACCCCTGAACCAGCATGGGGACTAATGTAGGCTATCTGGCACTAGAATTTGCACAGCTAATTTTGGTTTCTCATTCAGCATCTGCAAGCTGACCCCAGAACACAATGCTAAAAAAATTCTTGTGCTCATGGCCAAATGCAGCAATTTCAAAGAAGACTGGAGATCTTTTGTCCTTGCATGCCTGCCAAGCTACTTCTCCATGGCCCTTGGGACATCTGCTGTCACCCAGCATCATATTCTGGCTTCCTTCATGGAGCTGCGGCAATCTGCCAGCCCCTCCCTCATGACTACAGGATCTTCTTTGGATAAGGAGATTTACTACCTGACTTAATGACTGCTCACCTGTCAAGTTGTCCTGCCTGGGTGGGAGGAACATATGAGGGCTGCCCTTCTAGTGCCTCTGCGTGGGGTAACTCTTTGTGATGTTGGGAAGGCAACAGACTACTGCAGCTGTATTTCAGTTGCTGGAAAAAAGAGACCAAAGAGGCACTGATCTTGCATGGTGCATCTCTGACATCTACAAACCAAAGCACCTCCTCTGTAGTTGAACAAAAGATGCAAGGTACCTGCCTTGAAACATTAGGATGAATGTCATCATCTCTTTCAGGTCTGGATTTACAATGAAGATCATGAACTGATTTTAAATAACCTCCTGTGCTTGGATGTTTCGGAAACTCGCTCGTCTGATCCTCCTCGCCTCATGAAGTGCCATGGTTCTGGTGGCTCACAGCAGTGGACGTTCGGGGTGAGTGGAGTGTCTGGCACATAGCATGCTGCTTGTAATTAATGTCTCAGAAAATGACAATAGCACTAACAGGACATCAGAATTCAGTTTAATTCTGACGAAACCTCAGATGTACCAAGTCAGTTGTACTGGACTGGGCTCAGCCCACAGTCTAAGCAGTTTTGGTGGCTGCATTTCAGCCCAAGGAAGACTTTTGCTGAGCTCTGGGATATGCAGCCCTTTCCTTTGCAGAACAGGAAGGTTTCTGCAGCCCTTTTTAGCCTTTTTAATGTGTGTCATAGCTACCTACAGCACTTGTGGCTCACGAGGATGCGCCAGAGAGAACAAAATCCATCCTGCATCTTTGTTGTGTTCCCAGGACTGGGAGAAGGGAAACATGGTTATGGAGTGCACTCTACTCTGGCTTTTAAATGGTGCTTCTCTGGGTCTGGTGTGTCAGGGAGGCTGCTGAAAGGCTCATCTGTCAGGAGGGAGCATCTGTTTTGGCTTTAGTTTGACAGTGGAGTAGAACACAAGTTTTTTATAAATAAATGCCATCTGTCTTTCTCTCTCCTCTAGAAAAACAACCGCCTCTACCAGGTCTCTGTGGGGCAGTGCATGAAGGTGGTGGATCCTCTTAGCCACAAAGGGTATGTGACCATGGCCATCTGTGATGGATCTCTTCCTCAGCAGTGGCATTTTGAGAGCTGAGACAGCAAGGATGGAGCTGAGAAGTATTAAGCCAAGACCTGACTCCCCTTCAGCCATGATTTTAAGTCATTCTGGAAGGCTTTGTAAGGAGACCTTAGCTCCTCCACCTGGCCCAACCATTGCAAGGACCCCGTGGAAATACTCTGCTATGAAGAGCTGTGTGCACGAGAAGGCCCAGGTGCTCACTGGTCCCTGGTCAGCTGCAGCAGTAATAGGAGCAGCCCCACTGCAGGACAACATGTAGAAGTGCAATTTATCAGTGGTTCCTTGGATTATCCTAGATTATTGAACTGTTTTTAAGTAAGAGAAATTACTAGAGCAATGTAATTTAAATTGTGAGATTTTAGCTTTGTGGATCTTTTAAATGACAATGACAGAAAGGAGTCCTCTTCAAGTATTCATGTGCAGTATCTCATTACTTTACATTTTTAATATGGTTTTACTGGCCAAATTATTTTACTTTTTCTGGAAAATATTTTATTCCCTTTTATCTCCTGAAAATTGTCATTTGTAATATTTAAATTTAGTTCTCTTAATTGACAATTTTAGGACATTTCATGTAGTATGAATTCTTAGCTGTCATTTGTCACCTAATATTTAAAAGAAAGTAACTATTACAAAGTCTATTTTGATGACTCATGACAGTAGCTGCATTTAAAATAAAGTCTCATTTTTGTATTATTCTGTATGGCCTTACTCTTTGTAGCTGTTGGACCAGAAAGCACCAACTTAAAAGACTGATGCAAACTAATGTTCACACTGTTTGGGTCTTCTCTTCACTTGCTTCTTTTCACAGCTGTTGTTTTTTTCTCCCTCTCATGTCATGGAAGGTTTGACAGATGATTTGCCTCTGTTTTTCCTCCACTTCTCGATTTCCCTTCCCAAGTTCATTTATTGACCTTTCTCTGACATCCTGCCTCAGCCCTGGATGGTGCTTCAGTGCCTGGAAGCTGCTGCAGAAGGCAAAAGCTGTTCTTATGCAGTGTGGTTTTTCTTAGCAACGTTGGCCTCCATTATCACTCTGCAGCAACCTGCCTGCCCCAGCAAGTGTTCACTTCAGCCAGCAGCAGCAGCAGGACTTCGCTTGGGCCATGTTTCCCGACAGCACGAGTACTCCAGCATCCACTGAGTGACATTTTGGGCAGCGGGAGGCAAACAATGATAACGTTGGAGTAATTACAGACCCATGTCTTTCCCTGGAGAGGAGAGATTTGGCTGTGACAGATTGCATTTGGTCCTTCAGCTGTCTGCCAGGGCAGCCACCCTGGGAGGAGAAGAGCAAGAGGAAGAAAACAAGCAGGTAAGAGCAGTCCCTGGCTGCTATGCAGCTTCTTGTCCAGTTCTTCATGGAAGCAGCGAGTCACGGGCAGGGAGGACCCAGGTAAGCAGGGTTTAATTGTAACCCAGAACAATAGGCTGATGTGGAATTGCCAAGTTCCTTTCTACCAAGAAATCTCTTAAAGCAACCCCACTACTGCTCAGCGGTAAAAAAAAGCATCCCTGTGTTAGCAGCAGTTTTTTCAGCACAAACCCAAAACATTGCCCTATAGAAGCTGCTGTGAAAAAGAATTCTTTCTGTCCCAGCCCAAAGCAGCACAAGCAGAATAGTGTAGCTCCTATATATATATAATTTTTTTCATCTTCTGTAGGTTTTTCTGGTGAAAAACTGATTGCAGGGGGTGGTGGTGTGTGAGAGGGTGCTCAGGACATGACACTACAGTGTAACATTTCTGGTGGCAGCAGGCACTGAAATCCTGAAAGAACTAGAAAAGAGACACCTCAAGTGAAAACAGGAGGATAGAATTTATAGATGTAAAATATTTTTATTTGTAAATGCTGATCTTCTAAATCTGTTTCCACAAATTCCAAAACCCATAACACTCTGTATACTTCAAAAAATTCTTTTTTTTGTGTTGTTTTTGTATTTTTTTGCCAACATTAGATACTATTATACAGAACAGAAAAAACTGTAGGACAAATACTGGTAGGATGTTGGAATATTGTACAAGAGAAGAAAAATATTCAAGAAACAATTTCATACAGCTATTTATCAAGAGAAAAATATATACAATTGATTTATTCTGTAAGATAAAAATACATCATGCCATATACATTACAAGTTCAGAACTGTATTACTGAATATACCAACAGTTTACAGTCCACTTTATTTGTGCACACAAAAAAAAAAACTTCATTTTTTTTTATATTTAGCCTGTGAAGTGTCAGTACCAGAATTTTTAAGTACAAAATAAAAAGCTAACCTGGTTCAAAATGCTGATTAAATTTCTACAAGCAAACACAAAACAGTGTTTATTTTTTAAAAGAAATGTAAACAAAAACAATCCATACAAACACATCTTTAAATTACATTTTCCAAAACCCTATTGCCAGAGTCCTGCAGCTGCAAGCATGTTACATCTAATTTTTTTCCTTGTTTTCCTTTTAAGAAGGCTATGGTATCAGACTTAAGCTCCAACTACATGATTCTATGCTGTTTACATGATTTACTTGTAGGCTGGACAGTCCCCTAATCTTGACTACTTTTGCTGAAGAAAAAGCAATGTCCAGCCTCTATTTTGGGTGGTTTTTAGCAGTTATTCACAGTTATCACAAATTGTAAGCACAAAAAAACCTGACTTAAGAAATAGGGATGCAACAATATAATACAAATAAAATTAATCTCAATTACCCAAACATCTACAAAAGTCAGCATTGTACTATACATGCCCTTAAAGGTTTACTTAAAAAAATTCTCCTAAGACCCCAGTTGTGGCTGCTGAAACATAAAAACCTCTCTCTTGAAACTGAGATTTTGGTTACTGGGTAATGGGAATCACATGTCTGTTAGTACATGAGATCATATTGTAACATCCCTATTGACATTGGATAATAAGCACCCCAACTGCTGCAGAGTCTGGTAGCATTTGGTCAATAACTATTTTTATACTGTATTTTTTTCTTCTCAAAATATTTACACTTTTGTACAAAGTAACAGAGTTTGTTAGTTCTGCAGGTAACAGCAGCAGCTTGGCTCTCTTCTAACTTTCTTTTTAAAAATAGCTTCATTCACTTATTCAATAATAAATACAAAAAGGTTCTCTTATTTTACAGAAATCAAAAACTACAATAAACTGACTCATGGAATCAAGTATTTAAATGTATTTTAGTGCAAGTTATTTTTTCCCTTAGCTCTATCCCTAAGGAAGTCGTTTCAGTACATTCCTTGTTCAGTGGTGTCTACTTTTATTTAAAATTTTTCTTTAATTAGAGGGCCTGCCCCTGTATCAAATAAGGCTGTGGCCAGCACTTTGGACTTCTCCCTTTCGCTGGTGATTTCAGTCTTACATTCATGTGTGCCCACCTGCACCCCCGCAGGTCAGCCATCGCTTCTCTGCCCAAGTTCAACAGTTTCTCCTTAGTGAGCTCAAAAACAAAAGTGCTGGACCATTCTGTTAACTCAGTTTAACCTCCACGTGGCTGGAAAGGTTTGCTTCTGATGTTTGCTCCTGGTGCTTGGGGGTTGGGGTTGCTTGGCTTTTTCTTGTCTTTTTTTTTTTTTTTTTCTTTTTTTTTGTCTTTTTAAATACTTGAGTAAAAATCTGTACTTCCAGAAGTGACTTTTTTCCCCTTCAAAAAGGCAACAATTTTCTGTCGACAAAATCAAAATGTGAATCACTTCTTCCTAGGGACAAGCAACCCTCAAAAGACAGCAAGGAATGCATTCTAGTTCATCCACTTTCGGCAGTTTACAGCTCCACAGTGACATGGAATCTTGTGCTGGTCATCTTCAAAATCAAACTTATAGTCATAGCAAAGCTGGAAGAAGATAAAGGAGAAAGGTTATGGAACAACTGGGACTGATCACAGCTTTCCCTGTACCTACAGGTTAAATAGCAAAATACACTAGAGGTAGCACTGTTAGGAACTGGCAAGGTTTAAAAGACACGAAGGGAAATGTCTCTCTCCCTCACCCTGGCACAGACAAATTGTGCTGCTGGCCATAGAAGCCTCTTGAGTATTTGCAAACTGAATGCAAGTAGCAAAGGGAAGTAAGAAAAGCAAACGAGAGCACCCTACCTCCTCCCCCTTCTGGATTCTCCTGCTGGAGCTAATGATAATTTTGTGTCCTCTCTCAAAAGTTACCACCTCAGCCACACAGTTGGGTGCACATGAATGGTTGATATACCTACAAAACACATTTTGAATAAGGTGACCTTTTAAGAAAATGCATCCCTTCAGGTAAATATAAACCAAACCTTGGAATGACTTTAGCTTCAGAGGCACACTGACTTTCCAGATATAATTACATTACTCTGTACTTGTTTCTTTACCTAGAAAATGTCAAAAAAAAATTCAAATGTTAAAAAAAATCCCATTCTTTCTTGATAGCTGCCATTAAAGGTGATCAAAGATGAACAAAGGTAATGGAAAAGATGACATTATTTTAGTAGAATTGTCCTGAGACTTGCTGTACCAGCTCAGAGGAAAAAAACAACTGAGAAAACCACAAACTTGAGTCCTGTGGAGCCAGCCCTGGGGAACAGGGATGACTTCCCAGCAGGAGATCAGAAATGTCTCCCGAGCCACTGAGCCACTCACCTTGCAGGACCTCCTGTCAGGGTAGCATCGATGACATGGTCATTGTCAATGCGGAACATGTACACGCCCCGATTCTGAAAAACACAAGCGGAAAGAAGCCTCCTGTAGAGTTTAGTTTACCTGATTGTCAGGGGCTAAACTGAAGCAGCCACGGGGGTTAGCTTCAAGTCTCCTCCTGCAGTCAAGGTCAGCTATCATCACTGCCTCAGGAGGCAAAGGCTGAGTCACATGCTGCCCTTGACCCTCACCTGTTTGGCAAGTATGGGATGGGTCAGGATTGGCATTTCCCTAATAGCTTCTCTAGTGCCTTTCATCTAGCATCTCCAAGTGTTTCACAAATATGTACTAACTCTTAGCAGACCACTGAGTTAAACAAAGGAAGTGGCTTTAAATATAAAGACATTCTTATGAAAAACTGAGGTCCTGACATTGCTGTCAGAGCTCTCTGTCCTCTGGGACAGAGGATACGTATTCCCTACCTGGCCAGAGTGTTGTGAGATCTATTAAACATTTAAATACTCTGATGTGTGGTAAGAAACACTGTAGTCTCCTCTGGTAATATTTTTAGCCTACTACATTTCTAGCATAGAAGAGAACAGAAATCAGTGAGATCTGAATTCATCAGAGAGAAGAACAGCATTTGTTCTGTCTTATGAACATTTGAAAGGGGAAAGAAACAGGGGACAAACACCACCCATACCTGAGATTCATAAAGCTTCTCCTTCCTGTTTGCTACCTCATTCCGGATAATAGTTCCAATATATTCAATGACCATAGTGTGCTTTTCAATGTCTCTAGCAGCATATAAGCCCAGGCCCTACAAAAAAACCATTGTGATTTAGAATTCTGTAATAAATGTACATTCACACATCTCATTCCTCACCCTGCCCCAGAACTGTTCCTGCAGTTCATGTGAGAAGTCACCCAGAAAGGATGAAGCAGCACAGCTGAGTAACTGATGCTGTAGCAGCCAAGATGCAGAACTCAGCTTCACATTAAATTTTTAAGATGCAAGAAAATGTACTTGGCTTCTGTCTAGGTGAGAAATCTTCTCTTGTACCTCTTGACACTGACTGTGCGAAGATTATAAATTCACTGAAATATAAAGTGGGCCTTACTAGAATGGAGAAACCCAATAGGAACACAGCAGCACAGGTAAGTCCAGTCTAAATGAACACCACCTGTGCTCATACACAGTTGAACAAAATGATCTGTGGAGCAAACTGCCAACAGAATCACATATAGCAGCAAATTTCTTATCAATGCAAGTAAGTGTTGAACTCTTCATGGCAGCCAGCTTCATAGCATTTCACTCAGCTTGGTCTGAGCATGTCATACTTCCACTGTATATTTGTATTTTTATTACTAAGTTTTTTTAGAAACATGCTTTAAAATCCCCCAAATTTGAAACTTCTCTAGATGACTGTAACAAATGAATTTTTAAGATATTTACAATAATTAGAAATAAGCTTGACAGATAAATCCAGGGAGGTGATTTGGCATATAAAAATGGCCAAATTTGAATGAGACTTGAAGGAATTTTACAGTAATTTTTGTTTCAAATTTTTGATATAAATTTTATACAAATAGTTGTATATAAAATAAGGAAATGTTACTATAAAACAGATATAAATAAAAGTATAAGTGATTTTCTTTTTAACACACACTCTCCTGAACTGAGCACTGACCTGGATACGAGAGCGAGCTAGATAGACATTGGACTTCCATTCGGTTTTCATTTTGCGGTATTGAGAGGACTTGGAATGGACGAACTGCTTACTGTAAGGCGCGTTCAGTTCTCCTGTAACTGTGCTCTGAAATGACTTTGATGTGCTGGTGCTATTCAAGGTGTGAGGCCTGTAGGAATTGGGCATGTAACAGGAAAGAATACAAGAAAAACTGAAGATTTCTCTGAAAAGAGCCACAAAACCCGTTAAAAATTCTTGTAGACATACAGACACTTAAAGCCAACTAGCAGAGACAACAAAGCAATTCCTCCTCTGGTTTGGGCATGCACATACACAGCCAAAGACAACAGGGTTTGTAAGCAGCAGACGAAAGCACAAATAACCCTAAGCAGCCTATAAACCCTGGGCTGTACTATGTGAAATTAAAACAAAATACCTTAACACAAACCTCTTGACATGGGTACTCATTTTAGGCTCGGCACGAGCACAGCCCGTGGGGTTGATGGCAAGAGGGAGTTCCATTAAGGGGTTTCGGCCATAGCGGAAAGTGTAGTTCTCGCAGGCCTCGACCCCTGGCAGCTGCAAAAGAGACAGAATAGAAGACAAAAAAATTCCAAGTAATTATGTGTTAACCATGTGTGATGAAATAATACTTAGCTTTCCACACTGCTTCCTGTTCCCCTTCTCATGTGTATATAAAGATACCCAACAATTTGGGGTGATCCAGCAAGAACTGGGATGGTGAAGACTCACCGATTCAGCAATCCTGGCCACTGCAGAGACTGTCAAACCAAAGAGGTCTTCACCCTTCAAATAGCCAGGAAACAGCTGGAGCATTTCAGATTCTTTTCTAACAGAAGCAACAGGCTCCAAGATTTTATCCCACACACCTACACAACCATATGGGAAAGAAGGACAGTCAAAAATGTAATACAGTCTTTTGTACTGATTTTAAAATGAATGCCTGAGGATATTGGGAACCAGAAACAGTAATGAACAACCATTTTGTTGATGGTTGCATACCCAGACAGGCTGCTGTTTAAAAAGGGAAGCAGAGAATTGTTTGGAGAGTTGCTATTCCTAAGCAAATCCCAAACAAGCATGTTTCTTGGGAATGAAGCTTTTAGTATTCACAGCATGGAAACACTCAGCCCTCTGACATCAATAGCATAGATTCTCTTGAGGAAACCTGCACAAAGTAGAATTTTCTGAAAAAAACCTCCATACTCTATTTCTTCAGATTGCTTATTGTCATCTCGCAGTTGTAGGTTGGCAGTTCCTGTGTCAGTGGTGTGACTGGACAGAGTGAGAGTGAACAGCCACAGCACAAAGGGGTTCAGACCCCTCACACTCATGTGCCCTGTTCCTAAGACCTGCCCATATGTTTTATGGTCTGATGTATTCTCCCTTACCCTGCCAGGGACAACATTCCTGCCCTGAGAACAATGTAGTCACCTCAACTGTCTTTTTGTTGCTTACTAGCTTCAGCACAGCCGATTTGGAGATAACTGATTGATGGTATTGTATCTGAACACAGTCACTTCTCACAAAAGGAGGAGATCTATGCTGACATTCCTACTATTTAAACTCATTTTCAACACTCAGTCTTGGATCTTCTTTGTGAACCTGTAACAAGTTTTCTGATTTGCATCTTGCACACTTTCTTCAAAACAGTCCTCAATCTTCATACCATGATCTTAAAAATGGGCTTTGGAAGTTCACTAAAAGCATTACACTAAAACGGTGTCTGCAACATGTATTTGAAACTATTATCACACCACAAGTATCAGAAGTAACAAAACAAATAGAAAACCTACAAGAGTCATGATCTTAGTTCACAAAATTTACCTTTTGGTGTTGTGTCAGTAAGGATCAGATCTTCATGGCCTTGCTCCACAACCTTGATGACAAACAATGGCAGCCCATCCTTCTCCTCAATGGAACAGAGATAGCGACAGCGCCTGTTTGCATATCTCATGCTCCAGTACAACCGGCTGGCCTCGTAACCCACGGGGAAGAGTGCTTTGGAGGAGTGGAAGGCCTGCATCTGCTGTGGCAGCAGCTGACCCACAGCATGGAAAATCAGGCTCCCCACACGGAAAGTGTGGTCACGTTCTCCTCGCTGAACGATGCTAGCGATTTGCCGCACTTCATCGCGCTGAACGTAGACCCTCCTGAAGACTGCAAAGTAACTAAGTTCTTGCTCATGAGTTCCCTTTGGTTTGTGCATGGGGCAAAGCATGGTCTTGTCTTTAAAAAACATGCATTGTGCTTTAATGGCACAGGTAAAGTGATAAATATTGGTGCACCTTAACCTGTGACAACCGCTGGTGGCACCCATTTTGTGACAAAACATGCATTTCATTTGCAAGCCTCTTCGCAGTGCTAGTTCCACATTTATTAAGGCACCAGCTTGTGTCTCGTAGACTTCTGTAGACCAAAGAGCACAGTTCAAATGGACCCAAAGGTCTAAATCTAGGTTAAGAAGCCTTGCTGGTCCATCAGTTAATCCATCACCTTCCTCGTGACAGAAGCAACATTTCCTATAGTCTTTAGGCACAGGATCTGGTTTAAGGGTTGTGCCCAGTTTTTTAAGAAATTCATCTATTTCTTCTTCACCAGGAGGTTTGAATGATCCTTTAGGAATCACGATCTGAATGCTCCACTTCTTCCATTTCATTCCTTTCCATTTCTTACTTGGAGGCCGGCAGTCGTCAAGACTACCGTGTATTGCTTTTAACCTCGGTTTTAATTTCACTGTTACCTTAAGCTCATCTGGTTTTGCCTCGACCTTGGCTGCTTCGAATGCAGGGGGGAACATGATGGGTGGTGATGATGGGGGAGAAACTTTTTCCTGCAACTGAGGCAGACAGTGGACGTCCAGAGTGGAGATGTTGTTGCTGTACTGATGGAATGCTTTTGGTGGCCTCTCCTTCAATGGCGACTGTGGCAAAGATAGAACTGGTTCCTGCTAAATCAACAGAAAACTCTTAAGAACAAAATCCCAAACTGTTAACCATAAAATGTTTCCTGAAAACACTGTCAGGTCAGTGAGAAAGAGGCTGCTCAGAATGCCTAAAGTCATGATGTAGCAACAGAGAAAGATGGAAATTACCCCAACCCCTGTTATCACAGCTTGTGTCAGGATATGGAGTATCCTGAGACTGCTTCTTCAAAGCCTGAGAACAGCAAAACGTGGCTGCTGTTCTGCCATGCACCTCTGTCAGACAGAAAGTTCTGCAAACATGAATTCTACTTCATGCTGCTGGTTCAGAATCTCAATGACTGAATATAGAGCAATTAATTTATAAACCTCCAAAACAAGGTGTAAGCTGCCCCTTGCCCCCTTTCTGCCCTTCAAGAAGTAGCTGCAAAAGTTTCTGCTTACTAAAGTCTACCAGCATTTGATACTTACTTTGTTCTCTGAGTTTTTTGCTTGCACAGCTGCTGAATAAAGAACAAAGCAGTTGTTGCTACAGAATACAATGTCCTTCATTTTGTCAGAGCCTTCTTGGGAATCCTGGGAATCAACCATGGAAGAATATCAGAAGTGCATTTTAATACCATTCATAACATAACAATTGTAATGAAACAAGTCTTCCAACCTGGCTAGGAACCCTTTATTTGTATAACATTTGGGAAATAATGAACGTTACTGTGATAAAAACACTTGATTATTTGACATCTAATGTTACCATCACCTACAACCTTGTTCTTCAGAATTTCCTGCCCTTAATAGAATTTAAAAAATCAAAATAAAGCATTCTATACTATGCATCCATCTGCTCCATAGGCACTCTTGCAAAGTAAAATCCATTTTCTTTTATCTTTAGATGGCAAAAGAACATCTCATTTCAGCCTAATCAAAGACAGATCATACTATTTTATCTGCTGATCCATCTGCAAAACATTACTGGGAATTCAATGCTTTCCTGACTATACAAACCCATTACTTTTGTATATATATTCTGACTCTCTACCTTTTTTGCATAATTACCTCAATCTCATTACATGAGCAATGGTACTTTTTGAATGAATGACAGTTCCCAATGGAAGTATAAGAGACAGAGACTGAAATCTCTGACTCCTGCTCACAAAGAGTACAAGTATTCCTGCTCTCAAAATACTTTCTGACATGGCAATATGGCTCTGCCTCACAAATAAGCCCCTTTTAAATTAAGGTCTCTGAAATGTTCATGGAAGAAGGTCAGTGGCAGAATTTAGGAAGCTACCATATATAGGACCTTTTCTATGAAATTTACTGAAATTCATTTTATAGAAATAACAACTTTGAGATTTCTTATTTGTGCTACAAATGTCCCATCCTGAATTAGGACATAGATAGGAGTTGGCATGACAAGCAGTAACCTTTGCTGATTCACCATTAAGGTGCCAGAGACTGCAGTACCTGCTTAAGGAAAGGCAGATCTTTGAAGGACTTGCGCACACCACTGCCGAGAACCACAACTTTGCAGTGAGAGCACCACCGAGGCCTCAGTGCTGAGCCTTCTGCAATGTTCTGGCTGTGCTCCTTATAGCCAGCTATACCTAGGAAACAGTTAAGTCTGTTAGAAGCTGTACTAGATTAAACCAAATTTATGAGAGCTCACAGTATTCTTCAGTGGTCTAGAGGAGTAGCATCCTCCTGGATAGAGGATGAAAGTCAAGCTTTAAACTGTGTCCCAAGGGGAAACTGTTTAAACTAGACTAAAAGCAACTGTGTGAACAATAAGGCAAAAATACAGTCTTGTATAAGAAATGATAACTAACCCAAAACAGTAATACATGCTTAAACAACTATGTCAGGTTTTCCAGCACAGGAAAAATCTTTCTGAGTCACAGACTCAGAATGGTGGGATTTGGAAGGGACCTCTGGAAATCATCTAGTCCAAACCCTCTGCTAGAGCAGGTTCACCTAGATCAGGTTGCATAGGATTGTGTCCAGGTGGGTTTTGAAGCTCTCCAGAGGAGAAGACTCCATAATCTCTCTGGGCAGCCTGTCCCAGTGCTCTGTCACTCTCAAAGTAAAGAAGTTTTTCTTGATGTTTTGGTTGAACTTCAAGTGTTCCAGTTTGTGCCTACTGCCCCTTGTCCTATCACTGGGCACCACTGGCCCCATCTTCTTGACACCCACCCTCTAGATATTGATAAGCATTGATAAGATTCCCTCACAGTCTTCTCTTCTCCAGGCTAAAAAGACCCAGAATTATGGATTTAAAATCAGATTGGAAAAAAATCCTCAATAATTTTGGGAACTACTAGAAAAAATACCTCACTGGCAGTGATGTAGAGAACATTAATGGAAATCAGAGATGATCAGACCTATTAAGTTGTAGTTAACATCAGGAGCATGTCCACATGTACTGATCATGTAAGAAGAGAAAAGTACAATTTAGAAGAAGAATCAATTATTTCACTCTAGAGCATGAATTTATGAGGCTTCAATGCATTAACACTGACTCAGTAAAAATTCTGGAACTGAAAACTTAAAGCCAGTTCCTGCCTACTCACCATTGCTGTTTGCAGGAAGTGGCACATTAGGTTGCTTCAGTCCGTAAGGGCCTATGATCCTGGCAGGTCCCATGGATCCTGCCTGAGGACCCTGAAGTAGTAAGTGATGCCTGTACTCCATGGATGGGTTCACTCTGTGACTGTTGGCAGTTGCCATGGAAGATGGGACATCTGGAGCATTACTAACTTCATAACTGTTGGGAATTCTGACGTGGAGCAGGTTGGAAAATGCTGCTACAACGCTACTGATGTTCTAAAAACAATAATAAAAACATACCTTTGTTTTCATCACACAGGCAGTTAGGATAATCTAAATATACATCTTACACAGCAGTAATATAAAGCATTAGAAGATTGCATTTGCTGCTTTATTGCACTATACTATAACCCCTTCAGATTCACTCTATATAAAATACATAAAGTGCTGTTGTACTTGATGTGTGGAATACTAGCATATTTCTTTTACCTCGGCAGCTGTGGGATGTAAAGTAATTGCTACAGATATAAGGCCAGATTTAGGACCATTTGGGGATGGTCCAAGCTGAGAGGCAAAGAAGCCAGAACCAGGTAATGCTCCTGAACCAGGTTCTGATTTTATGTAATTCCTTTTGGCTTCTGAACCTGAAAATAAAACAAAATACAACAGGTTAATCCTACACACAGGAATGAAAAAAACCCCCAGCCTCGTTCTGTTTGTTCTGCTGCAGTCTCACCTTTTCCAGTACTGCTAGGTAGGATGGGAATGATGGGAGATGGTACAGGTTCTGGGTTCTCCTCCTTTACAACTGACAAGTCTGGATACCTACTGATTTCCATTCCCACCACGCTTTCAGGAGAGGAAGAAGGAACAAAGCTGTCAGGAGTGTCTCTGTCCTCACAGTGATCTTGAACCCTGGAACAGAACCCCAAAAAGCTGTTTTGGAAACAGTTTATAAACCTTTGGTAAGTAAAAGTTATAAATCATGACAGCGAGCTATAATGAACTTGCTTCTTGCTACAACTCATGGAACATGATTGTGTTGTAGGCCGTTTCTTCTGCACTTGGTGGTTTCTTGGGAAAGATGCATGAAATAAAACAGAGGCTCTAACAAAGCCCAGGCTCCACCAAAGAACTGCCTGTTCCCCATGGCTCCATCTACCTGTCTGAAAAATAAGTAATATTCAAACGTTCTGGTTTAAGTGTCTTCACTGGTCCATGCACAGGCTTCAGGGCCTCAGACACCCAGCTTTTGGTTAGGTAAGTGAAAGGGATCATAGAATCATAGAACAATCCAAGTTGGAAGGGACCCACAAGGATCATCAAGTCCAACTCCCATTAGGCACAGGACAAAAACCCCAAGATCACACGAGGTGACTAAGGGCATTGTCCAAGTGTCTGTTAAACTCCACAAGATTCGGAGCCATGACCACCTCCCTGGGGAGCCTGTTCCAATGCTCCACCACCCTCTGGGTGAAAAACTTTTTTCTAACATCCAGCCTGAATTTCCCCTGGGACAGCTTCATACCATTCCCCTGTGTCCTGTCACTGTCCACTAAAGGGAAGAGCTGATGCAATAGAGAAGATCTCTGTAGTGAGACTCATGTTCTAGCACACACTTCTCACATGGGAAGAGAAAGTGAGTGGAGCTGAGGAGCTGACTCTTGCACAGTGCTGCTGTCTGGTACAGCAGTCATGTTGTGCTGCAAAAGCACCGTGCTGCTCCAGCAAAAATACCCACTTGGATGGTTTTCTTCCACTTTTAACAGAACAAGGAAATGAATTCTTAACAATTTCACAGAATCTAGAGTCTAGCAATGGCAGAAGTCACCTATTCCCCTATGCTGCTCTCTACACATGAAGAGCTAAGAGTTAAGAACAACAAATTTCCCCATTATGTTCTCTGCACTGTATGGCTATGCACAATGGATTTGGTTTCTTCACACCGTCAGTCTTATCTCCTACTAAAAGATCAAAGAATCTGCTCCAAATATGTGTTTGAAGAAGTCAAGGAGAACCTACCTTAACTCCTCCTGATTGTTGTGAGGTGGTGTTGGAAGTGAAGCAGGAACATCCACAGTTTTGGGGCCCTGAGCCATTGCTCTCGCTAGTAAATCATCTTGTGGTCTGAAAGGCAACTGGAACTGCTTTGGTCCCAGAGCTTTGGTAACTAAAAGCAGAAACACACAGCACAATGAGACATCTGTACAGCTCTTCCACTGATACACATTCTAGTACTGGGGTATTGGTGGCTCCATGGCACAACCAAGGCATTACAGCAGATGGTAACACCACTCTCATCCAATTAGTTAAAATTTTTTTGAATGTTCATGATTAGTCTCCATAATTAGAAAAACCTGTAGATTTTGAGCAAAAAGGGCTAAAAAGGCTTTTGAGTATGCCTTCTGTCAGTATGAGAGCATTTTTGTTTTACTTTAAAAACTAGTAATTAAAAAAATCAACAACTTTTTAAAAACAAAGGAAAGGGATGGGGAAAAAGGATTTTGATCACTGAATAGTCCTTAAGAAGAGGCAGATTAAAGTTGTATTTAATAGAAAGCTATATTAGCTGACCAAATTACAAGTGTCAGAAAGTACATACTGACTACATACCAAGCCTGCTGAGGATACACTCTGGAGAGACTGCTTTTGAGCTCACTCAACTAACTGGTTAATCATTTGTACTGGACAGAACAAGTTGATTTTAAGGTTTTCTTTTTCATTTCTTAAAAGTGCTTCTAGCTCTCAACATCTTTTCAAGAGGGAATAAGGAGAAGGCTATCATTTGACATTATACTGGTGTAAAACAAAGCTGGATAATAATTACAGCCTTAAAGCATCTAGGCATTCTCTTTTTATAGAAGAAGACTACAGCAACTGAAGAGCATCTCAGTTAGCTACTTTGTAATTTGCTACAAACTCGACTCATTTGTAACAGAAACAATAGGTATGAGCCTTACCATCATGACCTCCTAACATACCAGCCTTGCCAGCAAGTTCCTCAGTGGTTGCAAAGCCATTTACCAACTTCTGGCATGCCACTGGAGGTGGTGTGGGAGGAAGGGAAGCTGGGGGTGTTGGAGGGTTGCTCAGATTGTTCTGCTGCATGAGATCAAAGAACCATAAATCAGCCATGGAACACAGGATGAATATTTGTCTTGTTCTAGTAGTACATAACAGACTCCACTCCTGTATTTTTACACCCAGAGGTAGCACTGATAAGCAGTGATAGTTAATTCTCAAATATAGGACCAAATGGATAGAAGTACCTACTATAAAACACACAATGCTTTGCTTTTCTTTTGTCAATGATATTACCACAGAAATAGTCCACGAGGTCTATAGATTACTGAAAGAAGATATGGCTAAATTATTTAGAGAAAAGCATGAAGAACATTTTTAGGAATGGTTTGGGAACCCCCATGAGTTCCTACAGTTAAGGAAAGGTCTGAACTTAAGACAGAGACAGCGATTCTGCAGCAACTCTCCAGCTCCATAAACAGGTCAACTTACTCAATTTTCACTATAAAGGAAGCTACCTCACAGCTAGCACAGGCTGGGCTTTCACTGAAGCAGTTAGCATGGAGCAGCAGATACTCTGCAAGTTCACACTCCAGGCTCTCTCTCACTAGCTTACTTAACTGCCCATACTTGAAACGAAAGCTAAGTTACAATTTCAGTATCTGTTCTTGTTGCAGTCATGTCTCCAAAGCTAATATTATTAGTCACTTTGGACAACAGCAGCTACTTCTGCTACATGCCATGGAAAGGCTGGAGTAAACACTAATATTTTCAGTAAGTTATTAAAGCTTTTATATTAGGGTAGCTAAGCAACAAACTTGATTCTGTCTGTTAGCTATTTTGCTGCTCTCCCAATATCACCATTCTAATCTCAGTGATTGAGTTTTAAATTCTGTGAGTTATTAGCCCATCAACAAACACTCAGTTTTGTTCAGAGTTCACAGGTTCTTAGTTAGGGTTTAGTAGACAAATGAGAAAAGTCTATTTTCCCATTTAATTCACATTAAGAAATGCTTTAGTGCTTTCAATGACTTTGCAAAGTACTGAGAATTCAGCCTTTTCTGCTCCATAAAACTGTAATTACAATCTTCACTATTTAGCATCCATTTGTAAAAGGAGTATTTGTAGTTTTTAATTAGTTTACAACACAGTTTCCAGAACTGATTTCCACTTTCAGAGAGTAAAACAATGGTGACTGCTTCACCACTGCACCATCTATCCAGTCTAGCAACAGAAAATTCTTTTCAGGCAGGGACTCTAACCATCTAGTAGTGCTAACTTCTTTTTTGAACTTCTTTTCCCATGGAGAGCACACAATGGAATTCCAGATTAAAACTGTACCTTGTAAATGAGCTGGGAGTAGTAATCTGAAGCCCCATCAAGAGTAGCACTACCAAAACTTCCTACAAGTCGATTTCCACCATTTAGCTGGCCACTGCCATAGGGAAGGAAGTGTGCAAAGCTCACTCCAATTATTGGTTCCATTAAAGGCAGAAGAGAAAGCTGCTATATTAAAAGAAAAAAAGTTAGAATTTAACTCTAACACAAAGGCACTGCAAACCTCCAAGCATCAGTAGAATGGTTTCTAATGTAAAAAAATAATCAGAATTTACTCACTATCAGAAAATTGTGTCAAAGAGCCCTCTCTATTTGTTAAGGAAGGTGGTCCCCTGTCTTTGGAGCTGCAGCTCCAGCTCCCTGCCAGCTCAGCCAGAGGCTGCCAGAGCTGACAGGAGCTCCATGGCTCTGAGAACACCAAATGCCTGCCATGTCAGTAGATCTTCCAAACTGAAATAAAGCCAAAACTATAAATTTCCTAGTTTTGTGGAAGTTTTCATTTTCTCCATCCTGTACTCAAAACTCAATTTACTGATCAACATCTCCACCATCAGAAGCCCACTCTTTCAAGTCTCCTCTTGATGCACTACTTGGCATCTGTACACCTACCTGTTTTAACTGGATGAATGTATCTGCATTAGAGTAAATAGCTTGCTTTTCTTCTTCCTCTTTTTTTCTTTTCTTGGACCTAGGAGCTGCCTTCTCTCCTGTCCTCTGACTGCGCTTATTTCTCTGTTTCTTGGTTTCAGGTCCTACATCTGTTCTCTGAAGCTGGCTGTTACTACACCCAAATGCACCTTGCATCTGGTTTCCTGCAGTCTGCTGGTATAAAAATAGGAAGTGAAGCAGAATTTTTGACATTTTAATATACAGTTCATTCAAATTTACTGCACAATAGTCCAAGAGAACATGCACAGTACAATAAATCTCATTGATAACAAACTGTTTTATGGTTTGTTTACTTTGTTGTCTCACTGGCAACTGTAACTGCTCTACTGTCCCATCAGACAGAATGATGACTTATTGTTACCACCACCATCTGAAAACAGCATTAAAAATCCAGAGACCAGAAACATTTCCATTTGAACAACTCCTAAAATCAAGTTACATGTGCATGCAACTGCTGAGATTTTCACAGGGGCATAATGAGAGGCAGACTTGCTTACAGACAAAAGGCATGTAAGTTAATGTAACACAAATGTATTTTGAAGTTAGAAACAAAAACAGCATTGTGAAACTCTTCTGGATTGTACCATTTGCTTAAATACTTCCAGTAAGAATTCTTTACACAAAAGCATAATTGTGTAAAAGCAATCAGAATGGGACTTGGTAATGCAACAGATGGTGTCAAGCCAGAAGAAAGTCCAATTTCTTTTTATCAATTATTATTTTAAACAGCTCTACCCAACCCCTACCACAAGTACTCTCACCACTCTTCCTGCAATGTGTTTTAACCATGGATCTTTAATACTTACCAAGTTACCTGCTGCTTACAATTAACTTTACCAGTCTTTATTCATTTTGAATGTGTTTAAATTTTGTTTCAAGGATCTATTTAAATTTTAGGCAGTCATAAACCAAAATGGAGTAGAGATTAAAGATTACAATAAAACAACCAACAAATCTAAGTGCAAAGTATATCCTATCTCCACAGAAAGCAATTTTCTTTAGTCCTTACAAATTATTAAATTACATAATGCCATTAATATAAAGAATGAATGTTGCCTTCCATTTAAGTAAAAATAAAGAAATACCCTGTAACACAGAAATTCAGCAATTTTAGGAGATTTAACAATTCTATGCTTTTAATATGAATCCTAGAGCATAGTCTACTGAAATTAGATACAATCTATGATTTTCACAGGTTAAAAATAAGCATGGACTTGGTTCATTCACAGAACATTCCAAATGATGCAGATTAAGGGATGTGAAGCCCAGCCCTATGCCTCTGCAAAGATGCACGTCTTCCCCCACTCAGCTAAGGTGCTTTCTTTCAGAAATGATTTACTCCTGGAGAAAGGGCAGGAATGGAGGTAAAAATTCCTTTGAGCTGTTTACTCCACCCTTGTGCAGGTAGGTTCTCACCACCTTTGCACAAATGCCTGTAGTAAAGGCACAAACTAGTCTTTGGTTGTTGATGACCAGTGCACAACAAAACCAGTAAAAGGCTCACCATTCCTTCAGCTGGATTCTGCTTCTCTGTTAACTTCTTATCCCCAGAAGCCTCCTCTTCTGTTCGGACACTGTTCTCCAGTTTCTGACTTAGAAGAGATGAGGACTTCTTATTTTTAAGCAGGTGTTTCAGCAGTTCATTCCCTGACTCCCCTTTCGCTGCTGGAACGCTAGCTGGTTGAGCTGGACTCTGAGCTGAGGAGGCAGGTTGTGATGTGACCTTATCTTCTTCCATCTTAATACTGCTTGGATTTTCTGGTTTAGGCTCAGCTTGACCCGAACATTGATCAGTTTCTGCCTTTTCTAGTTTAACTTCTTGAATGCTGGCAGGTGTATCCGTTTTAGCCTTTTCAGTCTCTGCATTTACACTAGGCTCTTTCTGTGGCTGACTGCTGTTGGGGAGCTTACATTCCAACTCTGGAGAGGTCTGGCTCTCTCCTGTGTTTGATGTTGATGGGCCTGTCAACTCCAGTGACTCTTGTTCATCTTGATGACGTGAAAGTTCACTAGGGGTATTAACTGTGGGGGTGGAGGTAGAATCAGAAATAGTTGGAGTTGATGGTGCAGTTATATCTGAATGTGGAGTTGATGGAGCTTTTACTGACTCGGCATCATCGTCCTTTTTCTTTTTTCGTGTCCTTTTCTTTTTTCCTTTTTCTTCTGGGATTATGTCAGAATACAGCTGGATGAGAGACTGGCTTGAGCCAGGGAAGTTTGTTGCCTGGGGCATGCTAGTGTCCGAACCACATGGGACATTGCTACTGAGTGCTGTAGATGAAGGTACAGCAGAAGCAAATGGAGGCCTGACTTGGTTCTGCGTAAAGGTAGCCCCAGGGAGATTCCCATGAGTTTGTTTTACATTATGGAAATTAGGGGCTCCACCTGGAAGAGCAGATGCATCAGGTCCAAAAGTTGTAGGTCCCATTGGCCTCCGCTCACTGCTCTGCATGAAATTTGTGGCAGGTGGTGAGGTCACAGAACCTTGTTGCAGAATTTGCCCCATTTGTTGCTGCTGATGCTGTGGAGACTGCTGAAGAGGTCGTGGAGTTTGTATGAAATCACAGGGCAGATCAGAATTAAAGAAAGGTATCTGAGATAAGGATGTTTTGTTACTTAGCTCAGAGCCTATCATCCCATGCTGCTCTAGTTCCATTCTCTGCTGCAAAGCCCTCTGCCGATCCACCTCCTGCATAAGCTGAATGCGCTGCCGTTCCTGCTGCTCTCGTAAGCGCTCCTTTCTCTCCCGCTCTTGGAAACTTTCACTGAAAGGGTTATTGTCCTCAAACTCCACCCTTGGTGGTGGCCCTGACTGTGCAGTTGCACTGGGACCAGGCATGGGAGCTGGTGTACCAGGAGTAATTGGCAACGGTGTCATTGGAGGCTGCATCCTTGCTGGATTCATGGAAATATGAGTTGCAGGGACAGCTGCAGGTTGCCATCCAGGTAAATTTGGCATTCTGGTAGGGTTGGATTGCCCAGGGATTACCACTGTATGCTGCTGATGCTGGAGCTGTTGTGCCACTATGGGGAAGTTTTGCTGATTCACTGCTGGTGATGTTCCTCCTGGAACCATTGGTGGTTGAGCCTGGACACCTGGTATTATAGCATGGGGTGCTATTCCACACTGCTGCTGCTGCTGCTGCTGCTTGATCCGATACTCCTCAATCAGCTCTGCATGCTCTTTCTGCTGCTTTCGAATCTACAAATGAACAAAGTCATCATTCATCTCTGAATAGCTTAAAACACCATTATCATTTCAACAGACAATGAACCTCAGGCAAAAAGAGCATTTCTGCACACTCTTGTTTTCTCTCCCTTTTTAAGGCTAATAGCCATGATTTCCTTGGGAACACTAGCCATCCCCAAATTTTAGAAAAAATAACAGTGCCTCAAAGTTCTAATTACATCCTGAGACTGCACTGTGCTAGAGAATATACAGATCTAAGCCAGAAGCAATCCTTGTCCTGCAGATTTTATCATCCATTCACACTAGAATGGGCAGGAAAAAGGAAACAATGAGATGGATGATCTTCACACAACATCAGCAGTTGTTTTTTTTTTAAAGATGTAATTGAAAAGGAAAAGTTTGCAGGAAAACAGTAAGGTAGATACCCATTTATTCACAGGGGGAGCCTTAAACATCACACAGCAGATGAAAATGGAAATCTCAGCTTGAAAATTTTAAATTTTAGGGTGAAAATAAACTTGACTTCGACCCTGAAAGTTCAGCCCAGTAGTTTATTTATAAAGTAAGCAGGAGAAGCCAATGGAAGGATATGACAGTGTCAGCTGGACAAGAAAGAGCATTCCAGAAACACAGCAGACATTTAACTACACTGATCTCTGAAAAGAATGAAAGGACTTGTAAACCACTGGTTAATAACACATACATTATGGAAAATTTCTCTCTCACTTATGTTTATTAGATTATAACTCCCACAACTTCCATTTGCTGTTTGTACTGATAGAAAAAGAACAGAACATAATTAAAAATGTTTGATAGCACTTTCTGTTACCTGAGGCAAGGGACAAGGCAGAAAGTTCAGGATAACCGAGAGATTTCAGGATATGCTCCAGAATGCAGGACAATCCAAAAGACTATTTACACAGTAATCTCAGGTCCAAGATGATTTATGAGCTCTGGCTTGGCACTGACAGTGCCAGGTACCAGTACCACTGCATAAAGTCACCAATTGGATCCAGCTGCATTGCACAGTCCAGTGCTCCAGGCCTTTGCTGTGGTTATACGGCACTAAAGACATCCAAATCCTCCAAGGGAGGGCATCATGTCCTCCTGGGATCTGCACTGGTGGATCAGCCCCATGACTATACTTGGAATTAGCTGAGATCTCAAAGGACCAGCAGTGACCCAGCAGTCCCTGCTGGACCTGATCCAACCTGCACAGATCAACCTGGTGATTTTAATAGTGGAGAGAGAACAAGGCAGAGCTTATTAGCACAGGCACAGTGCCACCCGAAAGCAGCTGCACTGCCCTGGCCACAGAGACAATATGGCAGTGTCTGCATGGCTCTGTGCATGAGCTAATAACCCTGGCAGACATAAGCTCGTGTTGCACAGAGTCAGCTCTGGTTTCTCTGCACCCATGCCCAGGACCAGCAAATCACAGGGATTTGAGAGCTCTTTTCTCTATATATACAGACTTTGCTCTTTTCAAAAACTAACAGAAGCTTGATTACAGAAAACTTACTTGCTCTGATTTGAAAGAGTGGTGAACTGCTTCAAATAAAAGTTCCTTAAAAATATACTGTAATAGAATCTTATTTAAGCTCCTGCTAGGTATGTAACAAAGTGCTATTTAGGAGGTGGGTAACTGGTCTGACTCAGTGGCTGAACGGGAGTGGAGGGCATTTACCAGCAGTATATAAAACTCAAGTTTAAAAAAGAAAAATTAAAGAATCTTAATTATTGGACACTAAATGAATCTGCCAGCAATGTCATGATTAGCAGCTGTTAGGTCAACAAAACTCCACTGCAAGACTTAGACTGATGTATCTATGACAAAGACTGGTTAAAGTGAATTTTTCTTGCATTTATTCTACTTGTGATTTATTGTGGAAGGGAAAAAGGAAGAAGAAAGAAATGACGTGGACATAATTTATCTACTCTGTCTCTCTTCCACATGGTGAAAAGGCAAGCCAATTAATATTCCATCCAGTGCATACCTTTTCTTAAAGCAACACAGGATCAAGAACTCGAGGGTCAGATAGCACTTAGCACTTCATTCCAAGCAGCCTGCTGCCAGTGATTTCCCTCACATCGACAGAGGATAATTCTTAAGCATTTTTATGTTCAGTAGGTCTAGCTGATCCTGACAACTATGTTAGGTAATTTATAAACAATGGGATAGATTTATCAAAGCCATTACAGGTTTAACTTTAATCTCATTTACTATAATCACAGTTTTAAGATGTAGCAAGAGAAATTCCAACTGAATATAAAGAAAAACCCAGTGAAAGTGGTTACATGTTGGAACAGGGGCCCAGAGAGGCTGGGAGAACCCTATCATTGGAGACTTACAAAACTTGCCTTGATAAGGTGCTGAGCAAACTGATATAACCAAGAAGCTAGTTCTGCTTTGATCAGTAGACTAAATGATCTCCAGGTATTCCTCTGACCTACATTACTCCATGATACAGTAACAGATAACACACACTGATGATCAGTGTCCAGGAACTACACTGATCATAAAGCAATGCCTAACGCTAAAGATACAATGAAAAGAGATTTTCAAACAGTAACATTTAACTGGACATAACCAAGAGGTTCTGATTATGTAAGGACATCTGAAAAAGACTGAGTCATGAGCTTCATTCAGCCTCAAACAAAGCCCTGCATGCTAAGACTTTCCTCAGAATCTTTGATTACGCTTTTCACAGTGCCAGGAACCAGCTTTTTGTCACAATATTTGCCATAGCATATTCTTGTACAACTCCAGTGTCACTGGCAATGCAGAGTCATGCTGTTACACACACAGAGTAGGATGTGGATAGCTCCTTTAAATAAGCTCCATAATATTTAAGCATTTCAGCTTGCCTTTTAGATGATTTAAAGGAAAGAGTCATACCAGTATGACAGCTTAGTGTTAAGGTGATCAGTTCAGATTCAAGATGATTACCTGGTCTAGCTGTTTTTGGACCATACTTTGCTGCTCAGTGACATGTTTAAGCTGTTCTGCATCTTCTTCTGGGAACTCACGGCCAGCTTTCTTGGCTGTACGCTGTTTTGCTGAGAGTGCCTTTTTGGATTTTCTGTGTGCTCCAATTTGCTCCTCAAGGTACTTCTGTTGCATTTGAAGAAGTTGTTGTGTATCTTGCAGCCATTCTTCATATTGCTTTCTTTGTGAATCATCTACAGAAAAGTAAAATTAAGTATATAAACTCATCATCCTAGGGGTAGGCTCTCATCCTACTTTCTAGAGATGAAATTTAACAATCAGGTTCCCCCCTTGTTTTAAGAAATCATTGGTCAAGTTCAGCCAAATGTGACAGAGGATTTCATATCCCAAGAGATATTAAGCTTTTCAAGTGATTTAAGGAGACAAATTACTGCATTTATTGAGAAAGCAGTTTTATCACAGTCCCTTAACTTCAGAAGGCACCAGCCTGCTGTCTAACCAGCAAATGTGCACCTGCTAGCCAGTGAGCAAACATAACTTTGAAAGCAGTTACAGAATCTGGTGCTACCCTGTTCTGCCACAGAATAGGAGACATGGAAGACCTCTGGAAGTACTCAGGTAGAGGGAAATAGATTAGGAACTAAGGACACAAATTTAGAGGAAGCACAGCCTCATTAATTCTGGTATTTGAAGAAGAGTTTTGTACACATAAAATATATTTTTATTACTACTTCCAAGAAAAAGAAATATAAATATCCATCAAATATTCAGGAAGTGAAAGAAAGGTATTGTCTTCATAAAAAAAACTTTGTCACTCCTCCACACAGTACCTTCAGCATCAGTGCCTTTTCCTCCTCACAAACAAATGTACTCTCATTTAGACTGTAACTGAGACATTAGTCTTTTCACAAATGAGAAATGCTCATCTGCTGTGAGCAGTCCATTGCTCTCAGATGTTTGTTTTTCTTGAGGCAGAAACACTTGATCTGCACTAAGCCCAGAAGGCAAGACAGAAAGTCTGGTTATGGTATCATTTGTCTCCTTACCACATCATGGCAATGAGCTTAGTAACCAGGGGTGGATCTTCCTTGTAAAGAAATTTTGTTTAATAAAGATACCTACATGACAGAATGATTTCAATATAACCTTGTCCTCCTTTGGCTCCAGATTCTACCACCTTCTACAGTAACAACAGCAATCAACTCTAGTGGCTCAACTAAATTAAACCACAGAGCTACTACAGTCTAGAGAGTTCCTGCTCTTTCAACAACTTCTGTGAAACTAATCACATAACCTGAAGGGAGCACTGAGTGGAAACAACAGAGAGGAACTGCAGATGAGGTGATGTGAAAGTGCAAATGGAAGTACTGAAATATTAACAAGTTCCAGGTAAGAATAACTACCACTGAAATGAGGAACAGATTTACTCAAGTGCTTAGAACCACCACTGCAAGCAGGCGAGGCCATGGCTGAGTGCCATGGCAAATCTCACCAGAAATTAACAGAAGTGATATTGCAAAGCTCAGTGCAGCTACTCCAGTTTCTGGAAAAGGTGAAGGTGTTTAATTCTGTTTCTTATTCATAAATATCAAGTAAGGTTTTTACAGTGATAGAAGCACATTTTTACATGTGGCCTTCCTCTCCCAACATATGTTCAGTTTTAATTTCTGCTAATAAATCTTTCTCATCATAGAGACTAGGATTTACAATGGATCTAGGGCAAGCAGAAACAAGGAATGCTAGTGCTATATATTTCTGCTCTCAACAGTTGTGGTTCCCAGCCAGTCTTGCTTAACAAATATCTGAAAAGCTTTTATTGATATTTGTAAAAATGACAGTGATGCTGCACAAAACTTTTTTGCTTCTGAAATAAAAACACTCTCATCAATAAAGACTATTGTTCTCAATGAGCTCAGAGTATTAAATCACAATCAAAAACCAGGATTTTGACATAGCAGTCTGTCAATTAATGATTACTATTCTCACACAATACAAATAATACTAATTTTCTGTTTGTTCTGTTTCCTTCTTTCCTTATGGTATGTCTTTGAGTACATGTCCTAGAAAAAATATTAATAGCATTTACTACGCACCCTTTTATTAGCTGGTATTGTAATGATGAAATGAATCAATTTTAAAAGCATTATTTTTTGAGAGACAGGATTCATTTTGGGGTATTTTATTAAAAAAAACCCCAGAACTATAGAATGAAACATCAACATAGAATAATTTATTAAATCTGTACTTACTGACAAAACCAGGACCAAAACTGGGAGGATTAGGTCTAGACATCTGAGGTGTCAAACTTCCATCCTACAAATTTCAGTAAAACACAAAGACAAGGATATGAAATCATGATTCAATTAAAAAAAACAAACCATATTTATCATTATTAAACATTTTTATTTAAAGTCCATGACAAGTTGTATTACCTGTGTAATTGCCTGCTGCATATGATTTTGGCCTTCACTGGTCTGAGCCCCTGGCACTGGCTGACCCATAAAGGGAAACCTATTGATAGATAAACAGAAAGTGAAATTATAACTTCTAAAGCCTGTGGGTGTTTTAGAGGGGAGACAACCTTTTGTATAACCCCAAACTTACACAAAGTGCCCAAATATTTTATAGACATTTGCTTGAATTTCTATATAAAACTTTTTCAAAATCTGGAGAATTATATTTAGTCTCATTTGATGCTACTACTATATTACTGCTATTTGATGCCCTGGGTTGAAACTACTACATTTTACACTTTACAGTGAAGACACACACACACACACACACAAATCTGTATTTGCATTTTAATATAAATTGTAATAGTTATAGTTGTTATTATTAGTAGTATTTAGATATGATCATTAGCAGAGTCAAGCAGAGTTGGGTATCATGACATTACAACTGCAACACAAGTCTGATGTGTTTTAATAAATCTCATAGTTTCTACTGCCACACTTACCTCCCAAGAATAAAACCAGTGGCAGAAGAAACTATAAAAAGTATTAAAATGCATCAGGTGTGTTCCAGTTGGTCCACCAGCATGGACTATGGGCTACATTACAAAAAGATCTTTTCCCACTGAAAAATTTTTTCATTTCCTCTGCAGTTTCCCCTAGCTCAATCATTTCCTTTTACACTTTATGGCCTTTAAGAACAGTATCTCATGTTGCCTACCTGTTCATAACCATTGGTGGCATCCCCATGTTACTCTGTGCCATGACTTTATTGATCCCCTTAAGAGCTACCATTTTTGCTTTCATTATGGGATCAGTAATTGCATCAAAGTCTATAAAAGAAAAAGAGTAGAAATAGATTACATAGCTGAATATCCTAAGTTATTAACTGGAACTGACTTGTGTAGGTGGAGTTCATACATAAATCACCAGTACAACATAACCGCATTACTATTTCTCATTCTTGTCCTCTCCACTTTGAAGTTCATGGTTAATATCTAGTTTAATATATCTTCTAAGGAAACTTACTTCAGCAGCAAAAGTCCTTGTTTTCAGCCACAACATAAAGAAAAGCAGGTCAGTCTGAGAAGGGCTCTAGACCAAATCTGGCCTGTGACCCAACCAGTTAATAAATTCTACTTGTAAGTTTAAGAATCAGGAAGAAGAGTTGTTCCTGTGAGTTCAGTTGGCAAAACTGACACATCACCACTGACCTACTAAGAAACCAGTTTAGTCTCTCTGTATTAACTAGTAGCACTGCAGGGAGAAAGGCACAAACCCCATATAGCATCTGAAAACACCACAGGCATGAACTCTGAGTGTTGGCTGTCTCTCCCATTAGGTGCCTCATGCAGAGCAGGAAAAATGCAAGTACAGAAAGGTTGAGGTTGGAAGGGACCTCCAAAGGTCATCTGAGCCACCTGGAATGGCTACAGGATGTTCTAGCCACACTACAAATATGGAGCTGTGACCTAGAGAGTAGGTCAAATTTGTCTTTTGAACAAACAGCCTTGATGGCCAGTGTAGTTACTACTAACACATTTCTCATAATTTCACCTTTTATTAACAACAATTTCATTATAGTGACAGTCGTTATCTGAATGCTCAGAGTGCTATCTTGTATTAAACAGGAAATGACAGGTTATCTTAAATGCTTTTAGTATGTGCAGAATTATTTGCCACGTTTCTGGACCTTGCCTAGACGGTTAGTAACACAGATTTGGATGATCCCTTTCCTTGAGACACATTGCCAAAAAATGTAGTAATATAACCATAAAATCAATAGATCAAGCATCAAAAGGTCAGCTACTGCACTTGATAATTTAATCTTGTTTACAAAGCATACACTTACTCCATATCACATCTGAGAACTTGAAGTATAAAGAGGACATGAGACAGAGCTGATGTCAGAAAAATCAGCAGTAAAGCCAAGTTACCATGGTCCTGGTAATGTCGACAGGAGCCTTGTCATAGAGTTCAGAAATCCACCTACATGCTCCATGCTCCCATTGCACCTACTCTGCAAGTTGGGTTTTACTCTGCCACCTTCAAGCTCTGCATAACTAACTACCTGTGGTATTTTAAAAAACCTAACAGAACACAGACAAATAGATCACCACATACCAATATTGGGGAAAAACGGCTCCGAACGTTGGCGAATCATGGCTTGCATCTGGCGCTGCTGCTGCTGCTCCTGTCTTTCCTGATCCAAAAGGTCCTGCAGAAGGAGTGGCTGTTCCTCTAGCAGAAGTGGTCTCTCGCGATTTTGTTGCTGAGCTAATGGTTGAGGGAGCATTATCTGTTGGGGACCAGATATGCCACTAGGACCAGGACGGTTTGTTACAGCCACGGTTTGATTAGATGCCTGTCCTGTCCCAAAGTTATGATTAGATGATTGACCCTGAATAAATCCTGGATTTGGTGACCCTTGAGAGAAATTATGGTTCATTCGTGGAACCATGGTCAAATTCGAATTTAAAGTGTTTTCCAAGATCTGTCCAGCAGGTGTCATTAGTGTTTGTGGAATACCTGATGCATGGTTCATTTGTGGTGTTGGCAAAGATTGAGATGGAGATCCTAGAGTCCCTGCTTCAGCATTATCTGAGCTTTCGTTAGCTAGCAAACTTGAGAGGACTGGTGTGGACCCAGAAATACTGCAGGAACTTACTGCTCCTTGAACAGGCAGGGGAGCAGATCCCTGAGCATCTGGACTAGGCATAGTTGTTTCTTGACCAGGAACAGCATTAGTTTTGTCAGGGAATTCCGGGTTAGCAGGCTGGACAGGAGCCTTTTCTCCATCCTTTAAGTCCACTTCAGCTGCCTGTTGAGTATTTGTGGATTCAGCATTTCCATCACTTTTTTCATTTTCATTCTTCTTTTCCTCCTGGGTGTTTGGGGAAAGTACCTCTGTTTTAATTTCATTTTCTGTAGCAGATTTCTTCTGTGGAGACTGGGTCTCAGGAGGAGAAACAGTTCTATCACTGTGCTCTTTCTGTTTCGGCTCTTCTGTCTTGCCCTGGATATCTAGTTTGTCATCAATGGGGACACCAAGATCTAGTTCTTCATTAAACATGTCTTTCTTATCACCCATATCAAGGTCTGGGTCTGTGTATGCAATTATATCAAATTCCCCAGATCTTAGAAGATCATCAAGGTGAGGATCATTGGTTTCCAAATTATCTAAAGTGTCCAGTTCATCTCCTTTTCCATCCTCTGTGTCTAGATTCAAATTTTCCAGATCCTCATCATCTAAATCCTTGACCTCAACCCCCTCAAGGTCTTTCACATCCAAATCCTTTACAGCAGGATCATCAGGATCAAGCTTTTCTTCTAGACCATCACTTGGCTGGTTGGAAATCTGTAAATTTGCTGATTCATCAGTAGGTGCAGATGCAGACAAAGATGGTCCTGGAAATGCATCAGCAACTGGTGGATGACTTAAAGAACGTATTACAAGTGCAGATGGGTTGTCAGGATTGATTTGATCCTGCTGAGACTGTGACATATGCTCCAAATTTGCAGACATCTGCAACTGGTTAGGGATACTTTGAGAATTATGTCTCAGTGGTTCTGCCTGTCTTGGGCCTGGAAACTCCTGTCTAGGTATAAATCCTGCATGTCGCTGATGTTGTGCTGCTGCATCCATAACATTTGCAGCAGCAGGATTGAAAGGCAGCCTTGGCCTCCCATCAGGAGCTCTGTGACGTAACTCAATAAATGCCTGACCCAATATATTGTGCTGCTGAACTGGAAGTCCCTGTGGAGGAAAATGTTGAGGGATTCCAGATGGATTATTTATTTGTGGATTGTTCACTGGCCGAGGCATATCAATAGACAGAGATCTCCTCAGCTGTGGTGGAACTCCAGGGCGCTGCATTGGCTGCTGAGGACCGAGGAAACGTTCTTGACCTGATGGTGGACCATGGCCACCTCCTGGAAAGCCATATCTAAAATAAAGTATGAAAGACTAAATAATCTTTTTCCTTAGGACTGCCTAGTCTGTCATATTTGACTAAATAACTATTCACCAAAATGCTTTACATGAGGCATGCAATAAGATTATTTAAATAAATATTTTGACTAATTATGCTTACATTTAAATGAGCTTTATGACTACAATAAAATAATTGCTTTAATTATGCTTAATAAACAACCTGTTTCCAATTTCAATAATAATAATGGAGAAAAAGCTCTGACAGTAAAAAATGTCTTAGTAAATAAACTAGTAATGCAACTCATCATAAAGAATGATGCTGTGTGGAATTAGAAAGTACTGAAATAAATATAAAATACTGAAAATAATAATTCCTGAGATGACAATGTATGCCAATATTGGTGTTCATCTTACATCATACAGTCACTCTAAAAACTATCTAACAATTTCTGTACATGTAGAACTACTCCTATAATATCCTGCTTTTTAGACCTTACCTAAGACCATGAGGTCTCATCCCCATGGCATTCATATCACTTGGAAACTGGGGTCTATTGAACTGCCCATCAGTAGGAAATGGTCCACGTTGGTCCTTTGGGTATACAGTGAACCTTGGCCCACCTGCAGGGACAACAGAGGACCTAATATTCCCAGGATAGGGAGGAGGAGGGCGGTTAAAAATTTGATTTAAGTTGTCTTGCTGCCAGTGCTGAAGAGGAGCTGCATGGGTAGAAGCTGCTGCATCCTGCAAGGCTTTTTCCTGACGAACTGCATTCTTCTTCTGCTGCTGTTGCTGTAGAATAATTTCACGTAATTTCTGGCGCTGTTTAAAAAAAAACCAAAAATCATTGTGTTTGACACTGCAAATGACATATTTTGAAGTGTTAGACTCTGCTTTTGGAGGAAAGAAATTCTTCAATTGCTACAGAAAAATACTATAAACTATCACAATCACCTCAGAAATTAGAAGAGGGATCAGATGGTGCAAGATCCTGGTAGCATAACTTAATCTCCAGAACTCTTGACAAAGTGCATAGTGTGAACCTATTTTATCAATTAACATATAAGCAATGCTCTCCTCCTTTTTCTCTTCCAATAACGCACACCCTTTCACTATATGAAAATGTGCATTCTGAGGGAGAAAGGTGACCAAAGGTCCACTGAAGAAAATTCAGTGAGAGGTTTACACCAAAGCTGCAGAATTTACTCTGACTCTCTATGACACACACCACCAGTTTTCCTGCTAATTCTCTTCCCATTGCTCCTTCCAAACTGAGCAGCTTTCCACAAATCCAATGTAATTCTGTCTTGGCAAGAGCTGTTTGCCAAACATTCATTGGCAAAAACCTGGAGCAAATGTGCCTCTAGAATAGCAGCGACCAATGGCAGTACTCACGTCAGTATGTCAGCCAACTGAAGAGTTAGATGTCTTGTCTAAGATCCTCACCTATACTCCCTTTTTCAGTCAGTGAATGAATCACTGACAATCAGTTCTACATCTCATCTGTTACAGGATACAACTAATTGTCCTTTCAAGGTGTTGGGTTTTTTTTCCCCTCACACTGTACATAAAAGACCTATTACAGGCCAATCATCTACATCTTCAGTGGTTTCAAGGATGGTCTTTGCTCCTTAAAAATTCATGATGTTTCTATATTCTATATATTGTGGTTCTATCCAGGAGGATAAAATTAACATACTAAGTGAATGAAGATAATTAATTATTATATAGCTAGGCTTAATGGCATGAAACTTCAAACAACAAGACAAATTAGGGCAATTCTACTTACAAAATTTTAATATGATCAGTATTAAACATTATTTTCACCTGTCTTAACTTCTCAGTATCTGCTTGAGACATATTCATGGTATTCTGTGTATCTGTTACTCCTGTAGTGGGTGCTGGGCCAGGAACTTGTGAAACTTTGGGAAATTGTTGTCCTTGAGAAGTCATTGGAGAATTTCCAGAGGCATTGAAGTTGCTCTCAGATCCAGGCCGTGGCTGTTCAGCAGCATCATGGGCCAGTTGACCAGTTCCAAAAGATTCTGGCTGAGGTCTTGGAGTCATTGGTGGCTGATCATACGGGTCACGTGCTGGAGCAGCTGGACCACGACTAAAGGAATCTGTTATTGCAGGTCCTGCAGGTCTGGGAGTTTGAGAACATGGATCTGACGGCCTGACAAAAGTGCCTTGCAACCTGTTCTGTGGTGTCTGCAGGAAAGGATCTCTATTTGGTATTAGTCCTGGTCTTGTCATTGCAGGTCTGTTAAAACTCTCTGGAATCCCTGGCCTTGGAGTTGCTGGTTGCTGAGAATAAGGATCATTCAGAACTGGCCGTGGTGTTCCAGGAGGTTGGGCATATGGATCAGAATGTCTCTGATTTGCTGGGGACTGAGCAAATAAATCTGCTGGCTGAGCAGGTCTTGGTGTTGGTGGTTGCTGCATATATGGATCAACTGTGGTGGGTCGAGGAGTCCCTGGAGGTTGGGCATAAGGATCAGCAACTGGCCGAGGAGTACCTGGAGGCTGGGAGTAAGGGTCCTGAGAAGCTGGCCTTGAAATGGGTCCAGACTGAGGGAAAGAATCACCCTGTTGTCGCACTATCCGGGGTGGATGGGCAAAAGTCTCCTTTATTGCAGGATGTGGAGTAAGGGGAGGCTGGCTGTATGGATCATTAGGCTGATTATGGGAAAAGTTATCCACTGGCCTTGGTGTCAAAGCAGGCCTTTCATATGGATCAACAGCAACATGCCTTGGTGTACCTGGCATAGATGCATAAGGATCTTGTGGGGACTGAGGTGGGCGCATAGGTGTTTTAAAAGGTCCAGGGCTGCCATCAACAGGAGTAGGAGTCAATGGTGGCCGTGCATATGCATCAGCAGAAGGTACCCTCTGTCTCTGAAAAGTATCAGTCCTAGGAGCTGGCTTAGTAAATGGATCACTGCTTCCAGCTGTTAAAGGAACCTTCCCTGACTGTTCCATAACTATGGGTGATCTTGGAACTGCCAGTGGTTTGGAGAACTGCTCTGATGCTATGACAGGCCTGGGTGTGTCAGGTGGCTTTGCATAGGGATCACTGCTACCTGGAGATGAAGAACATGAATCCCTGACTGGTGAAGGCCTGCTTCCTGATGGTTCAGTTACCTGAATGGGCCTAGATATGGATGACTGTGGTGCACATGTATCTAATGGTGCAATGGTATTTCTTCTAACAAAGTTTTGGTTAATGGGTGCTGGTCTAGGTGTTCCCACCATTTTAGCATATGGATCCATTGGAGATGGAGGTCTCGTGTTTGTGGAACCTGGAGAAAACATCTGTTGTGATGATGTCTGAGGAGTCTGAGTCTGAGACAGTGAATCGTGTACTGGGATTCGGGTTGGAGTAGGAGGTGGGGCTTGTGGTTTTAGGAACACATCATCTGAGGATGCTGATGTAGGCGTAGCAGGTAGCTGCTGCTTTGTAAATAGATCCTTATGGAATGTCTGTTGTGCAGGAGACATACTTCCACTGCCAGTCTGTGGCGTTAAGGGGCTCTGAATCCCACTGCTAGATGTGTCTGAGCCAGACTGGTTCAGAAGCTGTTGTGAACCAAACTGCTGCTGCTGCTGTTGCTGCTGCTGTTGTTGCTGCTCATTTTTCACTTGTTCAAGCTTCTGTGTGGCTTCTATTTTGGCTTGTTGCTTACTTTTTTGCCGCATTTGCTGTTTTAAAATTAAGGGGGAAAAGGTTACACTTGTAAGTAAGTCCAGGCTATACAAAGTCTTTCTGATGACTAATTAAAACTTTAGGACACATCAATTACAAATAATTGTAAATTGCAAATTATAAATGCAATGGGAGCAGGGGGGTCTAGCTATTCGTAAAGTTCAATTACATTAACACACACCTCAATTGCCTGGGAAGAAGTACTTACCAGGTTGCCTAAAGAGCAGCATTGCTTTCCAACCTTATACTCTGAAGGTGAAAGGTTACTGACAGCTGCAGCACTGATGTGCAGTAAATGGGCTCTGAGAGACAATCAGCCCTGTTTGAAGCAGTAGTCTGCAGGGCAAGGTTACTGCAATATAGGGTATATAAAAACACACTACTGCACTAGCCAGTCATACAGAGAAAGAATAACCTATTTCCATAAGAGGGAGGATTTAAGAGTCAAAGTTTGAAAACAAAGTTTTCTAACATTTACAAGCAACTTCTCTTGTGACAGCATCTATTTTCTTCCTACGCAGAACGGCTGACTTTATCCTCTTCTACAAAGAAAGACTAAAATGGATTTTATCACAACAGATTCCAACAATGCAATAATAAGCTAGAAGAAATACAACAAAACAGCCTAAACGGAACACACCTGTCTGAATTTCCATTCCTGCTCATGTTCTGATTCCCTCTGTTTCAATGGATCTTTAAAGAGGTCGGAGTCGATGCGCGCACTAGGATCAATGCTATCCTGTTGTTGCTGCCTTTTCATGGAGTCATTTGACATCTGTACTTTATTGATGCGCAGAGCAGCTCGATTATCTCTGGCTTTTTGCTAGAGAAAGATAAAAAAATGCAGTTAGCCTTATTTTCTTCTGCTAAGTGTGAATGCTGCATCTGTTATTCTTACAAAATCTATCACTAAATTATTTGTACAGCCTGTTTTAATCACATGCATGCTTGTGAAAACTAAATTATGCACTTTAAAAGGAATCCTACAGTAAAAAATAGTTCACCTCTATAGAAATTCTGTGTTTAAAATACATGGAAAGAACAAAGGAGTTATCAGCAGTAGAGGTCTTCTATACATTAGGAGTGTCTGTTCAGGTACTGTGCTGTGCCAAAAAAGTATGACTCTCACCAGTTTACCTTTCATATCACATATTTGTGTGGTCTGAAATCTGAAGACATGAGCACAGCAGATGGTGTTTGGATCAATAAAGGCCACTAATGTGGAGAACTTCAATGACAAGAAAAATACAGTCTACTCCATTAAATAGCCTCCATAGATCTCAGCCTGTGTTAAGTTAGCAGTATAAACATAGGATATGGGCTTATGGATCAGGAAAAATTGGATGGAAGAACAGCAATTGCTCTTCAATGAGGCATTTTACAGCCATGCTGACACTTTAAAGCATCTAATGGAAGTTTCAAAGAGTCTGCTTTACCACCAATCTAGGATGTGATTCCTTTTCTGAATCAAGCCCACACATCGTCTTTTTCATGATTTTATTTGCAGTTGTCAAGTAGGGGTTGCCTAGCAGAAAAGACTTTAATCCTTCCCCTCTGACAATGAAATAGTAACATGGATGAAAGCATCAGTGTCACAGTAGCAGAAAAATTAGTGTCATTTTACCCTTAAGTAATGTGATTGTGCATTCTAAGGAAAGTAAAAAGCCTACCATGAAAATTTACTAACACTCTTCTGAATATCATTTCTAAAGTAGCCTTTACTCATCCCCACAGAGTGTAAGTCCCTCAGGACAGGTACCACAACAGCTTCTTGTGTGCTTCACACTCCCCATTACACGGAAAGCATTGAAAGAGTTTCCACCACAAAGCAATAGAAGAGAGCAAGCAGTGAAGGGGAACAGTAAGGTGAAAACTCAGGAGTAGAAGAAAATGAGGGAAGTAGGGATTTGAGCACTGACACCTCTTCAGCAACTCTAATGGGACTAAAAAAGAAAAGATCAGTGAGAGGGGAAGATGAAAAAGAGGAAAGCCACATCATGATTTGTTATTATCCTTCAGAAGAAACTGGTGAGATACTGTGTACAAAGAGACAGAGCAAACAGGACTTGAGGCGTGAATCACACGTGGCAAAGAGGTAGTGAAAATCACAAATGTTCTCATCTCAGCTAATATTTTCAGATTGCACAACCCTAACACAGTTTATTCCAAGGCTGAAAAGCAAAGAATACAAGTGTAAGTATTCAGAGCTGGAAGTTAAATTACAAAGGCATTCTTGGGAGTCAGTGAACTTTCACTAACCCTAGAACTTGATTTATTTAATTAAAAAAAGAATTGAAAACTTTATAAATGAAATACATGTTTGCTGCAAGTTTGTGAACACAGGTGGTAATTGTTCTTACCACATATGGAGCTCTCTCCTGTGAGCTTGCTTTCCTCCACAGTTTAGCAATCTGCTTCACTCTTGTAGCCCAGTCTGCAATCAAAAAACGTGTTAATACAGAAGGCTTGCATAAGTCTATTTTATATTCTTTCAAGTCATGATCATAAAATGCTAGCAAATATTTAACTTTATTCAGTAAATCTCTTACCTGGGAATTCTTCCTTCAAGTTAGGGAAGTTGATATTTGTATAAAGAACAGGTGCTACTGTTGCCATTTCACCCAAAGCTTCTTCTTTTTCCCACTTAAGAGTGCTTCTTTGAGCATTGGACATTGTATCGCCTTCGCCTTCCAAAGGTGGGGCAGATGGTGCCCAGGAGCTGTTTGGATCACTTACCATTGGATTAAATGCTGGATTCTTATCCCTGGAAAATCAGAAAAAGGTTTTGTTTTTCATATAGATTGCTCTCATTACAAAAATCCCCACAAATCTCAGAGTACTTATTCTGTCTGCTATTTCAGTAGCAAACAGGCTTCAAGAACATAGAAGTTTTTGTAGTGGCTGTCAAGAATTAAATAGTGAAATGCAAATAACATCACAGTATTAATAACAACATGTAACAAATGCTAAATAACAGCTATTTTTTTATTTCTCATCTTGACTTACCTGGTATCAGTATATGGTTGCTGTGTAATGGGAGAGAAAGTGCCCAGCCCACCTCCAGAAACTAAAGCTGTATGAGGGAGGTGAGGGTTAGGGCCAATCAGACCATTCATAAGTGGCACTCTTGGAAATGCATTCTCTCCTGCAAAGAAGAAGTTTGAATTACTATTTTAAAGGGTCACTACTTTAAATGTAGAGGTGGAAGCTTTCAGTGAAAAAAAAAAAAAAGATGCCTCATCTAATGAAAATCTAACTGCTTTCAAATTTAATAGTACTGATCTTACAGTTTTGGAAACTTTAAATCAGTTCATACTGCTTCCCTACAAGCTTAAGGGACTGTTTTCTACTGTATGTCCCTGCACAGATTTCTCTTCTTCTCTGAAAAATCAGTTTTTTTAAAAAGGATTTCCAAAACTTCTGCAGTAGGCCATGCTATGGTACTGCACTTTATACTAAGGTATATTCTTACAGGCTAATGGTCTGTCATGTTTGGTACGTGCAGACCCAAGCAGCAAGCACGCCAAAGGTTGTTTTCAGTCCTTGCAGAATTATCATTAGCCACCCAAAATAAACATCTTGTCTTCTGGGACTCCTGAGCAGTGTACCAAGGTAAGCCTCATTATCTACTAACTCCCTAATTTGTAAGCAATGAAACAGATAAATCTAGTCAAATGAGCATCAGCATTTTCTAATTAAATGCCCAGCCTAGCAGTATGAAAGTAGAAAATATTATTTATTTGATTACAATAATACAAATGTGACACAAGCAGATACACCCCAGTAGATGCTATTTGCAGATGTTCCTACAGAAAATTAACACTGGCCTCGAGTCCCTGTCACTGAAGTGTGATTACAACTGTTGTCCTAGTATTTTCTTAAAAGCACTGAAGTAGCTCAGGAATTAGATGCATCTGCAGGATGACACTGTATCATTCTCATGCTTTAGGAGACTTGTCTTCTGATCTATAGGTTAACACACACTATGCAGCAGGAATAGTTTGGATATAAGAAACTCCAAACTTAGGAGAATGTGCTTTATTAAAGCTGCTAAATAGATAGTACACAGTAAATGTGAAGATGTGGAAAAGAAACAGGACAGAGAGTAAGGCCTCTGGCTTGCATTGTAGGATCACATGTCATGAGAAGAGAGCATTAATTTTATTTGAAATTGATGCAAGCTTCCCAATTACTGAAGCATTTATCTCACAAAAAATGTGGATCATTACACCCTAACTGAACTCAATTATAAATCTAAAAATTTTGTAAGTGTGGCAGTTCCCACAGGGAGAACTTAAACAATCTTACAGAGCAAAAATGCTGAAGTTATCTCCACGTACTCAAGTAACTAGGAAACAGACAACTATATCCATATTATCCTTTGCTTTAAAATCACCTCATTATTCACTTTAAACTCTCTCCCTTTCTAAGACTTTTTAAGTCTTTCCTTTTTATGGAAATTCATCCATGTAGGAAACCAATCATTTTTCTTCTTATGATTAATTCACCAGTGAAATCAATTTGCATACTACTTTTTGTAGCACCAATATAACAGAATGGGCACTCTTTACATAAGCTCAGGGAAAAACCATTGGAGTTGATCTCTGATGAGAAAAGAGTGCATTTATTTATTTTCATACATACTGCTAAAAAAATAATGCTCTAATGATAGCAACAGTAAATAAACTCAATCTGCCCCTTGCTTTCAAATTAGAGCATGATTATACTGTATCAACTCATAATTTTAGTAGTAACAAAGAAAATAAATAATAATCTCCCAGGCACATTTAAAATTTACTTAGCTTTCTTCCTATTATTTGGGTAAGACTAGCTAATATGTTAAATGAATTCTTAAATGAAACTAAGACTCAGTAAATCACTGTTGCATAGACTGTTTCCTTACCCTTGAAGAGGTACTCGAAAGTAATTAAAGTCAGAAGAGAACAAGTGCTTTATCACAAATTTCAACACCACAGAAGTGTCAGCTAAAATACAAGCTCCAGAAAAATCTACAATAACTGTCCTTTCTGTTAGCAATACTGATATACATGTTAATCACACACTCCCTTCAGAACAGTTTTAGAATAACATTTCATAAATTAACAAGGGCTAATTCCTCAAATCAACAATAGCAGGAAGTAGGGCATGAGCTACTTTGAAATCAGTATCTAAAAGATGCACAACTCTCCTGCTCAGGCTGCTGTTTTAAAAGTAACAAAGGAACATACCTTGACTGTGCAAAGACATAAGTTGTGGTGGAGGTGGAGGCTGTGGCAAGGGCGCTGGCTGCGTGGTTGCTGGACTTAATACAGCTGTGAACAAATCTTCAACATCCTTTCCTCCCAGCTCTGCAAAAACACTGTGTGTGAGTTGGCTGGCATTGTTTATGAACTATGTTATTGCTCTGGTTTTGGCTGGCATAGTTTATCTTTTCCCTAGTAGCTGGTAGAGTGCTATGGTTTGGATTTAGTCTGAGAATAATGGTGATAACACACTGATGTTTTAGCTGTTGCTAAGTAGTGCTTACCCAAAGTTAAGGGTTTTTCAGTCTCCCAGGTGCTGCCAGCGAGCAGCAAGAAGCTGGGAGAAAGCATGGCCAGGACAACTGATCCAAAGGGATATTCCATACAATAGAACATCCTGCTGAAAACATGAACTGGGGAGAGTTGGCTGGGAGGGGCAATCACTGCTGGGGCATCAGTCAATGAGAGGTGAGCAATTGCACTGTGCATCACTTGTCTTTCCTTGGGTTTTATTTCTCTCTCTTGTTGTTATATTCCTTTTCGTCACTACCACTACTATTATGACAGTTATTAATTTTACTATTGTTATTATTTCAATTATTAAATTGTTCTTATTTCAACCTATGAGTTTTACTTTTTTTTTTCTAATTCTCCTTTCCATTCCACTGGGAGAGGGGAGGAGTAAGTAAGCAAGAGGCTGCATAGTGCTTAATGCTGAGTTGGGGTTAAATCACAACAATTTTATAGAAGACAACAATGATAAGAAGACATACCTGGAATTTTGTACAGTTTGCCAAGAATAGCACCTGCACAAAGGAAAGACAATACAGAATGAGTAATCATCAAAAGCTGCAATAAAATTACTTCTGCAAGCATGTCCAAATAAGTATGTTACAATACACAGATAAGTAATTTGAGAATAAAAGAGATGATTTCTACTTAAGTCTTCTAGAAGACCAAGATCAAGGAGAAAAAAATTTACCATCTGTGACCATTTTGTCTAGTTCTGGACTGAGGATTCCATCCAACTGTTCTTCACTCAGTGGTCGTGAAGTCTGGTTGACGTTTGGCTGAGGCAGAGAAGAAGGATCATCAGAGATGGGACCAATATCCAATCCAGCTGGAGGAAGAAAGAATATTAAGTTAGACATAAATAGCAAGATTTATTGGTATAGAAGAGCAAGCATTAAACTTTTTTTTCCCCCTAGAGCTGAGCTATCAACTAAACCAAGACTTTCTAAAATTTGAAAGGTAAGGGAAAAATAAGACATTCATTAGAAAAAGTACACAACTCCACCTACTATTTACCTCTGGTTTACTCTATTGTTTCAAGAATGTTAATTGAACAGAATGCAACTGGAAGAATGTGAAATAAGACTACTGAGTTTAGGTACAACATGGTTTGGAGTGTAGAGTTTGCAGTATATAGTTCCACTACAACTGTTTTTCACATTTTAGAAGAATCACACCATTAGTCAATATGGTTCATCCTTAAGGTTCACTCCAAATGTTCTTATAATATTACATTAAATATCTACTGAAGTGCTGCTGAAGTATAGTCAACATCAAACAAGTTATGGCAGTTTCTGTTTCATAAACAACTATTGAATATTCTGGGTTATATTAGAGAAAGTGATTTGTTGGTATTGAGAAAACATAACCTACTACATAAATTTCCTAACATCCTTTACAAGTCAACAAATCTCTCAAAAGAGAAAGATCTTTGAAAAAAAGAACTACACACTTCAGTATTTAAATTTCTGTTTTAGATGCCAAATAAGATAGAATTTAAAATAATGAAACATGCTGTTCTACTTATTGCCAACCTGTCTTTTACATAAAGTGATGAAATATCATCCAGTGGAAACAAAAAGATTGATGCTGACTGCTTTATTCATGCTTTAGTATACTCACATTGTTAAAATGCTTTTAATGTACAAAAGATATCGCTATGATAAAAACTACACGCTACTTCTAGAAGTAATACTAAAATTAAGAGTGGCAGCAAGAAAATGCATGGGTTTGTATCATGAAACACAAAAACTCAGGAAGGTTTGTAAAAGCTGTAAGCAAAACTTTATGCAGTATTCTTAAATGTGGAGTGCAGAGTTTATAGATTGTGTTAGACTCAAACACCACAGAAAGAGTGGAAAATGAAAGCTTGAATTAGTGACACAGGAAGGGAGTACTAATTTCTACACATGCAATTCTTTCAGCTAAAACCACTAGGAAAGAGGACTACTTCTAACCATGGATCATCCATTGTTTAATTTCTTACCAAATGGGGAGGGTGAGTTCTCAACCTGGAAAGTGCATAAATCAAGACCTACAGGACCCAAACCAGATAAAATGGATGATTATAACACGAAAACAAACAAAAAAAAAGTAAAGAAAAAGCTGCATGCTGAAAAAAGCTACACAGGTATGAGAGACAACAGCAGCTACACTTTATTCTCTCTTAAGCAGCAAAGCAAAGAGCCAAGTAAAACAAAATGTGGAAAAGCTTGGGGATTTTTTTTTTTTTGATAGAGGACAACAAAATCATCTCAAACTAAGGTATTCCTAAGATACAGAAACTGTATCTGAAATCACCTAGAACATTACCTACAGATACAACACAACAAATACTTCTACAATAAAGAGAAAAGAAAACAAATACCAGAAAGGCCTCATAAACACACATACCTGAATGATCTCCAGACTTTACCAAATCATCAGAAAGTATTCCAAGAATATCATCATCAGTATTCAAGACCTCCGAAAGATCAGCTAAGGGATCATCGGTGCTACCTGTATAAGATGCAATAAATTAAATCAACTAGCCATGGCAATTACACATGACACTGGTGATGTGCTATGGCTTGAGCTATAAACTCAATTTATCAGGCTTTAAGGGCCTTCTATAGTGTATTATGTACTGCAAGTCACTCTGGGCTGAGAGGCTGCTGCCTAGCATCCTCTCCCAGCCAGTACTGTAGCCACCTTTACGTGCTCATGTTTAGTATTTTCTCCAGTGCAGAAGTGGTAATGTAATCAGTCATGTGGAAGAAAGATTGGATGATTTTAGAGGAAAAAAACCTAACATCCAGTGAAAACTTGCAACCTCTAAGACACAAAGGTGAAATGTGAAAGTCAACAAATAGGTTTTATAAAGGACACAGGTCACAGCAAATCAACAGGAAATTCTTTAGTTATTATTAATTTTCTTTTAAAGATAAAGTGATCAGTTACTTCTCTTACCACCACTATCTTTCTTAAGACTAGAAAGCAACCGGTTACTACTCCCTGACAAGGAAGTAAAATGTAACAGTAAGAAGCAGTAGTAGGAGAATGGAAATTGGAGATACTATTTTTAAGATCAGAGGAAATGCTGAAGAAGTGAGAACAGCCAGAGGTATAAAATGTCATGCTCAGTTGTTGTCTACAAAAAAACTGGCCTGGTCCTAGCAATAAATTATTTACTAATAAATAATAAATTCTGGATATGATTATCTTCTTGACATCCAATTCATTAGAGAGAAAGGATTTCAAATGGCCCATCTGGTTTTCTTAACTAGGTTTTTAGGATTATTACAGATGTGCAACATCTGAAGAAAACTGTTTGACAAATAAAAGCAGAGAAAAATATTTTTCAGGAAAACTGCAGACTACCATGACTACCCAAGCAATCCTTGCCAGATCAATGAAACATGATGAGATGGTGAATATATATATAATCAGAGAAAAGGGAGTAATGCAAATCATAAAATGTACAATGTGGAAAACAAATATAGGCAGGTTGAAGAGGGACTAGAAATGTAACAAACAAATAGATTTTGCACATATATGGGTATCTTTCCCACTGCTACAACCCAATTGCCCCAGGAAAGCGTTTCTCACTTAATTCAGAGGGCTAGTGCCAAGGATTTACTTATCTCATAAGGCAACTCTCTAAGCTGCTGAGTTTTACTATAAATTAGAAATTCCTTCTGTTGTTTTTCAGAAACAACCTTTTTTCCATTCTTCCATTACTGAAAGTCAAAATAAAAATGTTTTTTCTTCACTTTACTACTTCATTCTTTATCCTTTGTAATGCAGACAAGATGATACCATCCTAATTAAATCACAATTAATGTTTGCCACTCAACTAGGGGGTCAATGTGCCAGTGCAGACCAGTCTGTTTACATGCACATAAAGAATACAGCTCCTACTGATATCAGTAGATGTATGAAAAAGTGTCTCAAAATCACATCACACTGTGGGTATAGATATTTTGGGTACCTGATAAGAAGTACTATCAAATGTAAGGTTTTAAACAGAACCCAGTTGTTGGGGTTTTGCTTTTGGGGTTGTTATTTTTGAGATACCTGTTTTCCTTCTGGCAATGTAGTCTAATTACGCAGGTAACTAACACTAGGCACTGCAGGGTGATGCTAATGACTTCATCTGGCTAGTAGGCAAAGGATGGACTTTAGCTTTCCTTTAACTTTCCTGAATCCATACTTGAAGGTAGATAATTATCAGGGAGAAAAAAGCCCTTATGAGGGAAGCACCAAGACTGTATTAGCAGCCATTAATTCTTCTGTAGTATTTTATCTTAACAATGTTTTTCTCCACAGCCTTCAGTGTGCTTGGGAACAGTCCCTAAAAATTAAACTTCTAATTTGAATATAATCATATTGTATAAGTAGCTACAAAGAGCTCAGGCAGAAAGATATAACTGAAGACTTTACCACCCGTAGCTACAAACTGGCCATGAATAAATTCAGGCTTCAAATAGAGAGCTCCTAACTACTAAGGCAATCAGATTCTGTAATGGCCTTCTGAGGAGATTAGTAGGTTGGAAAAAAGCTACCTGCTTTCAAACTGGAGCTTGTTAAGTCTATAAAAAGGCTGTGTTGGTGATGGCAGAGGGCTAGATTCTATGATCCATTAAGTCTCATACGACATTAAATTTAAGGCATATTTTTGCATTTTTCTTCTATTTTCTTTGTTTTAATACTATGTGTGCTAAATATTATCTTGGAAACAACTAAATCACTTCAGTCAGCTGCGTCAGATCAGAATCAATGGCTGGTTGACATCTGCTGCCAAACAAATAGCTCAATGCTGCTCATTAATTTGACTCTTTCAGAACGGAGATGAAAACTAAGACAAAGCAAAAAGGAAAATAATTTGTTTGTAATGCTGAATCTCCAAGAGAGCACACTTCTGCTGCTATCTCATGATCCTGATTCCTCCAATGCATTTACTTTTATTTTTGAAGTCTAAAAGAATAAAATGTCTCTCCCAAGGCTGCAACCACCTTAAGATATTTAATTGTGCAGGAACATATCCAGCCATGAAATGTTCCAGCAGCATCTGAATCAGTTGCACAGAGACTCAGAGGACTACTCTCCTTTTGTCTAGAAAGAATTCCTTTAGCAGTCTCTGGAAACCCTACTTGAATAGATGACTTTTTCAGCATTCCTAGAAAAAGAACACTGAATTTAAACTATTTCAAACTAAAGATCACATTGCCAGAGCCTTCACAAAGCACACCTCACCAAGTGGCCTCTTTTTCATAAGAGACACCCAGGACAAGAAACTCAAGAGAGATGTGGACAGCCCTCAGTCCACTCAGGATGCAAAAGATCCCAATCACCACTTTCACCTTTACCAGTGAACAGCAGGGAGACCCTGGAGATCTGTTGCTCTCCGTTCCCAGTGAGCAAGCCTTTGTACCCAGGTCAAATGATTTTAAGAGTTGGGCTCACTCAGGATACACTGCACAGTGTGCCACACATTATAAAACCACAGGAAAGGTGAGTCTTGTAACTGAAAACAAAAACTGCACACTCTTTGCAGATAGAAATCAGAACTGTGAGCCTAAAGCTCACTGTAGTCAAAGCTACTAGAAATGAATAGTACAAAAAGGACTCCAAAACCCATCTTCTGGCTGGCTTTGCAAATCCCCATCAGCACTGCAATCTTGCCTACCAAAATTATCAGCTACCCTTAACCAAGCTCTAAGAATCAGTAGCCACAGAATGTGTCACTGATAGGCACTGCTAGTTCACAAGCAAACTGAACATATCACTGTTCAACTCCCTAGCAGTCCTATGCTGAAATGTAAAGCAGATAGGTTAAATTCTTTAGATGCTAGAGAGCTCTTTGGAAGGTGAACAAGTATATCTAATCCTTAATCCTGAGACTAAAAAAGTGGACCTGCCAAGAGAAGAATGTTTTCCTTGTGGAAAAGACTTCTCCAGTTAAGCAAGGACTCTCACAGGCATCAGCAATCCTTGTGAGAAATGGCACTGTAGGAAAATGACACAGTTGGTAACAGCACAGCCCTACAGTCTCCCAGTGCAATGAATAAAGCAGTTCATGTAGTTCCTGCTCCAAAGCCAGGTCTGCATCAAAATGAAGAAAATACCACAGGTGCTCTGGGACACTGTTCTCACCTCCAGCTCCTCTGCAGTACCAGCCAGAAGGGAAGATGGAACTATTGCTAGCACAGCACTTAGCCAGTTTGGCAGGGTGTCCACCATTCAAAATGAATCTGTCTCTCTCATACATGGAGATGCTATTGTGGAAATGTCTCCCACAAAATCACAGTGAAAGAGTTAAGAAAAATTGCCCTGGAACTGGTCAATACTGGCAGATAACTTCACCCATAGGCACTCCAACTACAACAAACAGCTCTGTCTGGACACAATTTTGGCTGGAAATCTGAACAGTTGAGAACATTCCTATGCCTAGAAAGCACTGTCCTTGGAGTCTCTCATATATAAAATGGAGGTTATCCACTAAAAACATTGCAAGTGATTTATTTATTAAAAGCCACCTAGTTATGTTTTATTTCTGAATAAAAAGAACAGGAAATGATAAAGTTTTACAACTTTGCTTATTCATAAAGAACAGGTGTTCAAAAAATTCCTTTCAAAGTGGAAAAACAGAACATAAACATCAAGTTAGAATCATAGAACAGTTACAGCTGGAAGAGACCTTGAAGATCATCAGTCCAGCCTTTGTCCTAGCCCTGTCAACTTGCTAAATGATGCCTCCCAATGCAACATCTACTCGTCTCTTAAAC
>VWZO01016943.1:1247530-1311236 GCA_013396975.1 Bucco capensis
ATTGAACTCCATTGACCACAACTCTTTGGACTCGGCCATCCATCCAGTTTTTAACCCAACGAAGCTATGGCCATCCAAACCAAGAGCAGTTAGTTTCTTTAGGTGAATGCTGCTCATACATTTCTAAAAAGTTGTACTACCAAAATATATGAACATTAGTGACTTTAATCTTGCATTTGGATAGGTCAGCAAGGACGTCTCAATCTGTATTTCTCCAGCTTCAAAAGAATGCTGGGATGAAAAAAAAGTCTTTGTGAGCACATATCTTCCTGTAGTGTTGGAACCAATGAAATAGAGACCTTAAAACACTCCATTTGCAGCAATTCCACCTTCAGGGAATGTTAACTTTTGCATTCTCTATTACAATTTCAACTGTGTAATAATCAATCCTTAATTATAATGTAGTCTTTTGCTTTTTCCTTGGCAGATTTTCACCAAATATCAATCACAAATAAGAGATCTTTCTTCAAATGACTCTCTGGACACAGGAAGCTGTATCAATGTATGTAAACATTTTTAGATGGAAAAACTTGTGAGGATGAGTTGAAATGCAAGTCACAAGTAAACTAATATACATAAGAAATAGTAAGTTTTTTAAAAAATACAGGAAGGTAAGACACCTCTCGCTAACAGCATCTACTACAAGACAGAGAAAAAAATCATTTTGAGGGGACAGCAAGGTTTTTGCTTTTTATTGCTCCTTTGTGTGAAGCTGCCCGTTCAGCAACACTTTGCAACCCTCTGGCTATTTGCAAAACTCTAGACAGTTACTTCAGTAAGGTTTTGCAATAGCAAAAGCAGAAGATTGCCTACAGGCTACAAACTGTACCTGGAAAGGGCACTCATGTTCAGAAAGCACACGGTGAACAAAAAATTCCAAGGACAGTGGCAACCTAAAATCACCTAAAACATTAAAGAAAATAAAAGCTGGATGATATTCATCCAACTAATTTTCACCAGACTACTAAAAATACCTTGTAATTGAAGTATTTTTGTAATCTTCTAGAATATATCTGTATGCTTATTCTTACACAATTAATTTTCACAGATTTTATAGACATGGACATTACAGTCAAGCAGTTTCAGATTTGCATTAAGTGCCAGTTGTGCCATCCACTGCTCTTTCTGAAACAGCTGGAGCCCTTGAGCTGAATACAACTGATTGTCAGTGTAACTTAACCTCACAAGGACAGTTAATATAAAGACTGTTGAAAAACACATCAGTTGAAGATTGTAAGAAAAGTGGAAAAGAGAATGGAAAAGTCCCAGTTGCAACAACAAAATCATACTACTAAATTATCACTAACTTTAGCTTGGTATACCTTGAGGTCCCAGTTTTGCCTGAGCTGGAGTAGAGGTTGAGCTAAGAAGAGGATCAGATGAAGGATCCAGGAAACTGGTGGTCAGATTTGTTTTACATGAGAGTGGAAGTGATTCTTCAGGTAAATTATCTAGGCTCATCTTGGTTTGTCTACTGGTATCTAGTAAGTCTTTCCCAAAGAAAGCTTCCTGCAAAGATGACAAAATGATTCAGTGTAGGAATAACATTGTATCTACTGAAAAAATTGGGTAAACAACGAAGTTAACATTAAAAGCCAATGATCACTAGAAATATAAAAACACAGCCTCAGTCTCACATGCCTTCCAGTATGGCAGTATCTCTTCCAGGCTATGAGGTATGGATATGTGGATACAACTTACCTGAGGTAGCTACATTAGTAATATTTTATTATTAAATTCACACCTTAAATTATATAGAAAAATTGTAGTATTCTTATGTATATGTGGCACAGACAGTGTACCCATACAGTGTTTTCAGATATCTCAAGTTTTCAGTATTTAAAGTATTTCTCACACCAAAAGGGCAGCTGGAGAAGGGGAATTCTACTGGGCAACATGATCAAGGACACACAAGAAGTTTATGAAAAACATGCAAGTGCACTGTGGTTCAAATTCTAGAATAACCTTACACTGTGTCTCAGCATAAAATCATCCTAATGTCAAACTGCAGTAACACAACACCTCAAGATGTTTAGCTTACATTAGTGACTTTTAAAATATTACATAACAGCTATCACTCACTCAAACCTGAGACTCAGTAATGTGACAACAAACTATCAAATTTTGAAGTCAATTTTTATTCATTATATAAGAACTTTTTATATTTTAATGTAGTCTTTGAAATACTGATTTAGGATACAGCTGCTAAAAATAAAACTGAAGATAGATTTTTCAGAATCAGTTATTCCACCATGAGCAAAAGAGTAATTGTTAAAAATATTCTGTCTTACAGGAGTAAAAAGTACATTAAGAAAAAAATATTTATCCCTATTAATCCAAAGGAAATGTTGATTATTTTCCTTCCAACTCACTTGTCCACTTAAGAAGCACAAATTATTTTTAGTGTTCTTAAACAGAAATTGTTCTGCCTCTGTCAATTCTCTGCTTTCAATTTCAATATAGTCTGCATCATGAAATCTGGGGAACACCTACCAGGTAAAAAAGTTTTCATGAAAATGGTGGCTGAGAAAAGTGAGTCAAATGTTCTCCGTGAGAGACATATATAAACTAGTTTATAAACTGGTTGAAGGTAGGTAAGTTGCTCAATCGCCATTAATGTCCTGGTTATTATCCATGACTACTATCTCTAACCTGCTAGGGACATCACAAAATTCATGGGGGGCAAGAACAGACATCATTATGGTAGGGGCATATAAAACCACAAAACTGCAGGAAAACACCTTTCCCCTATCAAATCATGTACTATCACCTTCTGAAAAGAAAAACTAGTATCTGGAGGAAATAGCATGATCAGGCTTAGACATCTTACAGACCTGAATGCTAAAAACATCACACATCAGTTCAGAGAGAAAAGAAAGGCTTCCTTCCCCCTTGCCTTCCCTCTCAGAACAAGGAGAGATCTAGGTATTGATAAATTACACCAGAGGACTGGAGATTTACCATAATATACAGCTCTATATGATAGACATAATATACAGTACAAACTTTGGAACATTCTTTACAGAAAACCCAGTTCATTTGAATGATAAATCGGGAAAAAAAAAACATTAATGCTTTAACTGAACTATGAATCAAGACACATAAAGATCAGGTTTTTCAATGGATTTACCCAAGAAGTACCCCAACAGCTTTACCTGCAAGTAGGCAGGAAAGGTTTCTTCAAGCTTGTTTTTCTTTTTTCTGTAACGCTTTTTTATTTTCTCAGTACTTTCAGAAGCTGGAGCAGACTCCTCAACTGGAGTGTCTGGCAGCTGTTCTGTCCAGCCTAAAAAGTAACAGTCAGGGACAAATAAAGAAAATACTCAGTATCTTGCTCTAAAGGTACAGTACCTAATGTATCTCGCTACCTACCTGGGTTCTTGAGTTTACTGAATATCACTCTAGATGTAATCTAAAGGTGGCTTTTCTTTAGCCAGCTATGAACTGCCACCTGATCATTTGGACTCTGGCATTAATATCATCCATGACACTGGTCACTTCACTACCTAGTTGTTCCTTCACTGGCTGAAGACAGATCTTTAACTTTCAAATCTCCAATTCATCTAAAAATTCAGCACTTTGAGAGAAATTACAGGTGCCATTGAACCAGATATTTGAAAGAGAATTCCACTGAAGTAGTACCTCCAAAACAATCAATGTTGAGTTACGCATTAATCCCCTTTCATTTTATAGCTAATTTTTCCTCAAATTAAAAGTAAAAACCCTTTTTAAAAAAAAAAATTCAAGCAAAGACTGTTGTATAAATAATGAACAGGCTAGAAAAAGAAATCTATAAAGCCCTTCAAGAAAAATTACCCATCTATTCAGCTATCATAATGCAAAGCAGCACTGTTTTTTCTCTTAAACACGAAAGCGCACAGTGCTCATCAATCTTTCAGTATTTTATTGCAATAGCCCAGGGAACACACCACAGGTAAAAGCAGAACTTTTTCAGTTCTGCGAATACTTCTGTCTCACCAAAGCTAATTACATGAAGTTAATGATCCTGGGAAGTTATTTAAGAAACCATATTATTGTGGTAGTAAAATCAGCTATGTTTTATATTGTAGTAACCTCTTGTGCCATATTCACATGAGAGTGAGTAGAGTAAGTCTTATCACACTGTGACCTCTGCATTGTTTGAGAGTGAGCTTTTGCAGAGAAAAGGGTGGAACATGACAAGAGTAGCAAAAAACGTGGTAAGGCTGATGAGTACTGGCAGCTGGGAAGTAGGCTCTCAGCAAACTATGATGATTTAAAACATACCAAGATTTTCTGAGGGGTCTTTTCTCAGCAATTGTGCCGGAACAGACAAAAAGAAGCTCAAACTTCTAACTGAAGGATACTTGTTGAAGAATACTCTTTTTTTTTTAACAATAGATGCATTGTACTATTACCCAGAATGGGGAATTAACTTTTTAGACTTTTTTTTTTTTTTCCACTGAAGGGAGCTGATCCCTATAGGAATGAAAAACTTTAAAGCAGAATTTTCAGCACTATCCGAAACAATAGTCTGCTACACTGAAATAATATTTGCAAATCAGAAAAACACAGCTCTAAGATCAATATTAAAGAGAAAGCAAGCACTACATGTGAATAGGAGACCTAGCTAGAATATTGGGTTGCACTGACAAAAGAAACATTTTTTTGGCTTCATAAAACAGTTCTACACATGCAAGCAAGGACAACAGTTTACTATTAGTTTTTAATGCTGCCTGGCTGCTGTAGTAAGGATCCAGTCTTCATCATGTTCTACAAATGTATAGCAAGAGACCTCTATGTAGAAAGGTTAAAAACACAATAGTTACACAGGACAGAATAAAAGGCCATAGTCTTCTGAGATGATACAATACAGCACTCCTTATAATCCTCACTAGTTATTTCCCATAATAGCCTGCTATTCATTGTTTCAATATCTTTGGATGCTGCTAAAATCATAACTATTTAGGAATGAGTATTTTCAGTTGAATTAATAAAGCCATCACGACAAACACAAAACCTCTTTTCCTCTGTAGCACATCTCTGGCAAGAATTGTATGTTTATGAGTTGCATTATTTTTATTCATGAAGCATCAACAAAAATTTAAAAACAAGTTTCTGCATCTACCTTCATCTCTGCCAGGCAACTGCTCAGAAACAGACCCAGAAGAATCTTTCCTAGAGAGAGATCTTTTTGTCTTCCCCTGCCCTGTACGACTTCTCTGACGTACCATAAATCCACCGATACCTAACAAGGAAGCAAAAATTCAATATATTGATTTAAACTATGTTTCATAGTAAGAAAGATAACCAAGATTATTCTGCAGTTAAAGAGAACTACTGCGTATGTAGAGATCTAAAAACAAACCTGAGACACTTACAGAGTTTTCATTCAGAATTTTATAAAACATTTCTGAATTTTGATGTCTCAGTGAATATATATATAATTATCAAAAAGAACTCCAATTTTAAGACTGTGAAACATTCACAAGAAGTGCTAATCACCAAACCTGGCAACTTTCATATGTCGTTTTTCCCCTCCCTTGGCAAGCTGATGAATTGCTAGAATTAGAAGCCAATCTACCAAAAGAAACCTCTTAAAGAACCTCAAAGGACTGTTGAAAGAAAAATCAACAAACGGCCCACCACTCTAAATTACAGTACTAGAGAAGGACATATCACAAAATAAAAAGATAATTAATTAACATCATACTGCCTGGAACTCCAGAACCCTTCACTGGAGATTCACAGCAGTGATCCTGCTCCTTTATAGTTGGCATGTAAAAATATGCATGCACCACATTCAGGTTTGTTTAATTTTTCAGCGAAATCATTGGTTGCAGAAAACTAAGAGAGATGGCTGCCCAATTCATGATCCAAAACCACTCTTAGCAAACAAAACTCTTTAAAAGGCTTCTTGAGGTACATTACTTGGAGAGAAAAAGGAAAATTCTGTTAAGTGATACGGGTTTGTACCACCATGTTCCCAGGCTGGGCCCATGAGGAGAAAATATGCACAGGAGCATGACCAGCTGAGACAGAGCTCTTACTCAGAAGTGTGGGATATGATGTGTGGAGAGGTAGAGATCGTAGAGATCTATTTAGCTACTGTGAGAGAAGCAAGAGAAACTGGACCATGTTCTAACTCCTGCCTCCTTTACTTCCTTCAAAGTATTCCTTGCCTTCACCTCCTCAATCATTTCATGTTCTCTGTTCTCCCCTACTATCTTCACAATCAGAGGATATGGCAAATTACAGCAAACAGGATGGGTGTGACTGGCAAAACCAGTATATGTGACTGCAAAGATTACAATCAACTTCTCATCCACAGCAGCGGGAGGCTGCATAATGAAACTCAAACTCAACAGGTTAACACAGACTCTGAGACACACCAAGGTGCGTGATACAGGGGCTCTTCCAAACCCTAGGTGTGGTGTCTCAGCAGAGCTTATTACCTTGGGTTCAGTTTTAGCACTAATGAATCAGAGCTACTTCCCATGGAGTCACTAACATATCTCTATAGCTTTTCCTTCCTGCAGACTGCTTAAGTGCTTCTGCACCCAGGACACACAGCTAATCCATACTCAAGATAATTAAGAGTTGACTGCACTAATAAATTAAAATAAACGAACTAATCCAAAAACTGAATTCATTAAAATCCACTGCCTGAAGTCATGTGCAGATATTTAGTAAATCACTCTTATAATGTATTTCAGAAAATAAGTAAGATACCTGAAAAAAATTCTCTGAAGTTCAGATATTGATAGATACATACATATATACACACATACACAAAAACTGGCCTTCCTCAATGACATTAATACAGTACATTTTCCTATCTATACATGATATAGGTTTGAACTACAAATCAATAATTGGCAGCATAGAAAGAACAGGTGAAGTGCTGAGCAGCAACCTTTGTAAATGCATTTGGATGAGAGGACTAAAAATGATTTTAAACATAACAGGATAAAAAAAATATAAGATCAACAAATAGCAGTATAATATATCAGAATTCCACACAGTTTTCCAATTAGGTTTTTTTTTTTTATTATACAGAAAAAGAAGTGTTAAAACAATGGACACACAACCATAGAAATGATTGTATCCTACCAGGTCTATATGGTTTTCGCTTCCTTTTTTTAATTCCATCAGCTCCTTCTGCCACTTTGGTATCATCATCCACAGCTTCCCGTTCCGGGCTGGAATCTGATTTTCCATCACAATCCATAAGATCACCTTCTGCAGGAAAGAGGCAATGGTAACTTTAACTGGAAAGGGGAAAGAAGGTATTTTTCCAAATTTTCCGCATCTGATTTCTGGGAAACTGACTGAGAATGACAGATTTTTCAGAAGAGTGATAGATACACATATACTCTGAACACTTCTGGGAAACTCACCCTATCTATACTCAAAGATTCAATATATACACATATTTCCTGCAAGACAATGTCTACACAAAACCAGAGAATAAGTGCTACAGTTACTATATGTGAATCTGAGAAATGTTTTTGCCATCCCTTTCAGAAGCCTGTGCTATATTTTCTAAGCATCTGAGCAATTTCTAGCTATACATCAAGGAATACGGATACAATTTACCATGCAAGATACACTGCATTTTGTTTACTGTAAGTTTTGTTTGGTAGGGCGTTTTTTATTGAGAAGACAGACTGAAAAATTGCAGCCTGCACTTGGAAGGTAATGTTTAATGACTCTTAACTTAGAGGGTTCTTGACTTGAAGCTGTGACTGAGTGAAAGCAGACTTATCTATGAAAAGGAATTTGACTTGTATTATAGAAGATTCAGCTCAAAGGAATTATTCACCCTTGAAGATGAAGACTGTAATTTTGAGTTAGTTTATATTCTGTGGAAAGCAGGGTAGAAAAAGATGTAAAGTCTTTGGTGTTAAAGAGAGAGGGAGTGAATTCTGTTCCTGATATCCCCCAAATGCCAATACAATTATGACCTTACACTTTCATTTTATTGTAAAGCTTTTGAAACATTAAATATACTCTTTCCTCTGAAAAGATTTTGGAATTCCAACTCCCTTCTTTGGATTTAGGTGTATAATTCTGTATGGCCTAAGCCTACATACAACTGTAAGAGGGAAAAACTAGACAAAGAATAGAACAGACAGAGCTAGACTCTTTCATACCACTTCTGCTGTGGTAGAACTACAACCGTTGCTCTTCCAGAGGCTGGGTTACAGACCAGACTTTCCCACTACTGAAGGCTTAGAGTCCTACCAACAAAGCTGGTGGCTTGGCAAAGGCAGCCCCCCACTGACCACCACAGACAATTCTCTCCTCCCTTTAAGAGCATGGATGGATTCTTTGCAAAGAAGTGAACTCTTTTCACTTCAGCAGAAGAGAAACCTGTGTGAGTGCTAACATGTCCTGCTACACAAAGCAGCAAGTCCTTCCTATTTACTTACAAAGCATAGCACTGTAAGTAGTAGCAGAAGTATCACATCAAGCCTACCAAAGCTGAAGCTCACAAAGTAAGCTGAACTTTCAAGTGGACTTTAAAATATAGAAAAACTGATAAAATGCTGAACCTGAAGAAAGCCTATAGACAAGATGGTAACAAGATTACCATGAGCTCAGTTTTCTTAGATACAGCCTGTCTTCTCCACCTGGAACTTTAGAATTGAAGGAAAAGTTATTCCTGTTTGCCTGGAATTACTATACTATGTTGCTCCAAAAAAAGCCATGGCACAGCTTTATTCATCCTGATGCTCATACAAAAATTGCAGATGTTCAGAGAGTAGGCACAGATCCAGTCTACAGAGCACATGTAGGGCTTCCAGGAAACCCAGCCAATTTACCATGTACGTGCTGTGCTCTCACTGTCACATGCATGAATGTGCTCTAACTCTCAAAAAGGCAAGGAGAGGTGATCAGAACTGAAATGAAAGTCTGTGAAAGCTTTGGTTCTCCCTTTTATACTCTGCTCTTACATTTATGTATCTTGTTATCTAATCGAAAAGGGATATCTATAAAAGCCAACAAACAGATAATCAAATCTGACAAAGTTATAAAGAAAAGAGGCACGTTTGTAAAAGTAAAGATGATTGACTACTAAAAAAAAACAACAATGGAATTTCTTAATTCTCTTCACTTAATGCCTTCAAACCAAAATGAAAAGCTTTTTTACTTTCAACAACCCACCTGATGGACTATATGAAAGTATGAGATGAAATTTAAGAGTCAGTGTAATGCTAGGATAACACATTGAACACTATGAATATTGAATGAAATGAAAGAAAAATAAGTAGTTACTCTTTTAAAGGTTATAAACAAATAAAAGGAAGCTATTAACAAAAAAACCCACCACTTCTAGGCAACAGCAGATAGGAAGGTAACAATGTGCTAATCAAACAACCTGAACAACACTTATCAACAAGTTAACACTGAAACTGCGCTGATGGTTAAACTACCCAGTTATCTCAAGTACACTCTCTGTATCTAAAAAAAGCTTCTTGTGACATTTAATCTGACTAACAAGGCAATATTGCATAAACAGAGAACACTTTAGACTGTGGTGAGGTGGGGCATCTCAGTTCCTCTGTTCCTAACATAACAGACACCTGCATGACTAATGCACTGACTTTCACACCTGCCATTTAAGTAAGCCTTTCCCCAGGTCACAGATTAACACTGATTCTACTAACACACTTATCAGGATGAACAGCCAGAGCACGGCAAAGATGACAGAAGAACAGTATTGCATCATGCTGGCTGCTGTTTACAGTGTTGAAGAGTGGGGATTTGAAGATTGGAGCTGGCTGCTCCTACTTGTTACAAAAAGGTAACTGGTATTTCCAGTGTTGCCAGCCTTAGAAAGGTGAGTTTCCTATAGGATGGATGACCCATAAACAGAACAACAAGAGAAATTCCTGAAATGGACAACAATGAGCTATGAAATTTGCTCAACTAATTTCCATGAGGTGTTCTGTACAGAACATACAAGTATCAGTATCATAAAAACTCCCAGGGATATTTGCAGTATACACATGTACTGCAACACTCCAATATACAAGACATGCCAAAAGCAGACTGCTACCTCTACTGTCATCCATCTCCCCATCTCTTGAGTGTTCTGACTGGGCATCTGGGGGTGTTTGAAGCACAGCCACACTGTTCTGATTTATAATCTTCAGTTTAAGCTTTGGTTTCGTCCGTTTTCTTCTCGGTACTGTAACAGTTAGGCTCTGTAACTGAGACATGCCGGATTCTGTCAAGCAGACTCCATCCTGGGTGTATGTCTTCGGTGGTTCTATAAAAGTTAAATGAATCATAACAGCAATATAAAACTCTTTAACTTACAAGTCTTAGATTTTCAGGTATAGCACTTCTAAGAGTTAATAATCCACGAGTATGAAGCTGATTCATGAGTGAGGAAATTGGTAAAAATAAAACAGAGATAACTGATACTGTCTTATACATTACAGTTACAGCTTTATAATTGAGAGTCTGATGTCAAATCCAGCAACAATCCAGCACTCAAGCCTTGAATCCGTCAAGGACTCTTAAGAAAGAATGATTTGATTATGGATACTGGTGCCTTGCAGGGTATTTCTGTACCCCTGCACTCACAGATTGCTGTGCAAGTCTTTGGATTCCTGTTGTTTATCAGCCATAGGTCCCCACGCAGGCCTCAGCATGTACCTTCATCTTATTAATGACCTTAAGTCTCCCAGAACTCTTGGTAACTTAGGCAAGTTATTGGCCCTATTTTACAGGCAGAAAAAGATCCAGTTCTTTCAAGTGAGCTGCTCAAGATGAAACCGAAGATTGTGGGTAGAACCCATGTCTCCCAAGACCTCCAAGACTGCTTCCTGCTCAAATTGTTACATGACAATTGAGTCCACCAATTAACTCTAACATTCCTTAATTTATCATGTAGAAGGCACTGTCAACTGTGCTGGGGCCCTGAAAGTGGACATCTGAGAACTGATTTGATAACACACTTTTTGAAAACATATAAACATCAGAACATTTGTTCCCTTTAACTGAAAATATTTTCTTATGTAACATCTCACACCTCAAAACACAGCTGGTTCTGAATTCTTCCCAGATGACTGTTTTCTGAACTGAAAAAAGTTTGCTTAAAAAAATTGCATACTCTTTTGCAGATGGAAGATTTGTAGGAAGGAAACTTCTTTCAGACCTACATTTGTGCAGTATCAAATGGAAAAAAATTCTGACATGATGGAAGTTGTCCTAAGATGATGGAAGCTGTTAGGTAGTATCATTATAAAAAGTAACCTGTAAGTAGGCTTGTCAAGATTATAAATTCCTAGCACAAACCAGACAAATACAGAAAAGTTGTGCCCTCCTACTGCTCAAGCTTGTAAACATTTGTGTACATGTTTGACTCAGCTCCACTGTGTTATCACCACTAATATTAAGGCAAGCAACTAAGTCTGCAGGATCAAAGCATAATTTAAAGTAATTATTATCGTGCAGGTATGGCAGGCAAAAGAGAAGGAAGAAAAGAAAATGAAAAAAAAGCATGCTGTGGTAACTGAAGGATAGTTAATGCTGTGTGTTATAAAATTGTAGAAAAAGGACTTTTTGCCTTATGTAAAAATATACCCTTCAAATACGCTAAATGATCAAAGATTAAGCATTTACATTATTACCTAGTTCTTTAGATTTTGAAATAATCTGAGCTCCAACTGATGAATCACAACAGTCCAAAGAAGGCACTGAAAAATATAAGGAAAATAATTTCAACTTTTAAAAATGGTGACTTGATTTAAACTGAAACTATCAATTAATTTTCCTATAAACAGTTCTGCTAAACTCCCTAAATGATACTGTTGGCAACATTCACCAGCACCTTTAGTGCTTTTCAGCGTCACAGAAGATGTGACTACAAAACAAGCATGATACAAACTGAAGTTCTCTAACTTCCTAGAGCCAAGGTTGGCATTGGAATGGCACTGAACTCAATAGTAAATGGTCTCCTACTGGACCAAAGACAAATGAATATAGTGGATCTACTGGATTGGAAGGTAACCTTCACAGTAGTCATGAGGTCAAGATTTTTTTGACCTAAGCATGAAAAATGGGAGGGCTTTGTGAATTGGGTATTGACTGCTGTTGTATGTCCCCAAGGAGGGGCAGGCACACTCCCATAACTTCACACACAAGAATCTAACCGTGTCTATGCTGTCAGGTCTTTTAAACAACACATATGAGAGGCCTGATATATCTGAGAGCAGATGACACATGACTTGTTGGAGTTAGGTAGGATAATTCTTATTCAAGTTAAGAATATTGATAAATAAAATAGAAGAAAACAATTTAAAAGCTGCAGCTTTTGTGCTTCAGGGAAGCACTGGGACAGTGTGACTGAAAAAATAATGATCAAAATGTCCTACAACACTAGGCTGCTATTGTTGTGGGTAGAAATGCTCTTCCCATCTGCCTTAATTGCAATAACCATAATCAAGCTTCACTAACCTGTGATCTGCAGATTAGACTTTTAATATTAGCAGTGACTTTACAGAGATTATGTAAACAGAGTAAGTAAAGTGAAAATTAGAAGCTTCTATCTCACAAACACTGAGAACTAGAATCATAAAACCTGTTAGTTTGGCACTGTTAGCATTACCATATAGGCAACTTTTTCTTTTTTTGCCTAGAAGTCTTACCCATGCTGAATTTAAGACAAACATCTGGAGTCTTTACTTTGAATGTGCCACACAAGGTGAGATCACTGAGGCAAAGCACCTGTGGGAGGTTCAGTGTTTCTCAGAGCTGTCAGACCACTGCATGTGTGCTGCTGCCGACCAGCTCACATACAATATGGGAGTCAGGGGCAAGACTAAGAAAAGCACCAAAGCTTTAAGTAACACTTAAATTCTTTGCTAAATACAATAATGAATATAAAATCTAGAGGCTGCTTTCTAAGCATATAAAAAAAATCTAGAGAAGTGAAAGTCTGTCTTCAAAAACTATAGACTGAAAAGTTTAATGTAAAGTGTAGCTAGGGTGTATGATATAACCTACAGAAAACCAATATTCTGTGTATTTAGTAAACAAAAGCAGCCCATGGGAGGTTAGTGAAAAATTGAAACACAAGAGTGGAAGGAAAAGACAAAGAAGAAAATAAATTGAAAATGAGATTCTGAAAGACACTGAGCTGGAAGGAAACAAAAAAATACAGGACAAGCTGGAGGATGGAAGATACTTGAAAGCACTGAACTGAAACAACAGAGAAAAGGCAGACTGTGAGAAGTACTCAAAGTGGAGTAAGACATCATCTGTTCATTTAATTGGTTATAACTTACAAGATGTTGTAAGACAGAGATAACTATTGAGTTGGAATCTAAGGCAAACAAAAAATTCTGTAAGACACCTGTGAACGGGAATTTGAAATCTTCATTTCAGATTCAAACAACAGGGACCATTCTTGTGGTCAGGACAGATTGTGAACAATTTTAGCTCTGGAGATAGTAAAATAAACAAGTTGATAGTGACAGAGGTGAGGCCTTCAGAGACCAATCCACAAAAGCTGCACAAACAAGCAACGTTTGAAGACAGTATCGAACAGATTTCCAGAAAAGGAGCTAGAGTGAAGATTAAGGATTAAAGTCAATAAAATGGGTAACAGAGAAAAACTGTACTGTTAGAGAAAGACTGTTCAAGGGAAAAAAATAAACTGAACAAAGAAGTGCTCTCTGAGGTACTTTGCTGAAGTTTAACCAAAATTATTATGCTTGTTTCCAGAAGGGTTTAAACATACTGATTACTGTACAGTATTTAGTAGCTTTAGTTGTAAACAAGTAATTGCACAGAATACAATACGATGAGAAGAATCATGGTTTCAAAGAGAAGACTGCCATTTGTAAGGCTGTAATAGAAAAGAACAATTCTAGGAAGAAATGAAATCAGAATAAGGAACAGAGTGAAATGGTTGATGCAGAAACACAACACTAACAGAGTACTGTTGGATGCCTGTATAACTGTGCATGACACACAGTAACTTTCAAGAACATAAGAGCTGACATAATAAACATGTCAAATAAAACAATTCAAACATTGTTTTTGAAATCTAGTATTTTGTTGCTTTTATATCCTTTATTAGTAAAGTACGTACAATTAACTTTCAAAATGAAGATAAATTCAGTTTCATGGAACCTGTACCACAGAGCTCCCAGCCATTGCCATGCATATCACTGGCAGTATTGAGCATCTCTGAATTAGTAAGTGATATGAACCCCTCACTGCCTTTCTGGGCATGTTCACTTGAGCCACAGGAGGAACACATGCATATAAGATGCTACTAGCAACTGTCACCAGATCAGTTTTAACTAGTTTTCCCTCCTGCAGAGGAAGAAAATCAGCACCAAGGGAAGCTGAAGCTGAAGTATGTGGATGGAGAGAGGAAAGGAGTAAGTGAGAAAGGGTGAAATTTTCAGATGGGGCATATGACATACAAGGGCAAACAACAGAAAGGCAGAAGTGATGAGTAGATGGTCAAAAATTGCTTGTCTAGGAGTGAATGTACATTAGACACACACACACATTTGTCCTGAATGTACAGGAATTACAGCGCAGAGGAAAGGCTGCTGCTACCTAGAGCATCTGCTAGTAACCAGTCATGATAATATTAAATCTAAATTAGAAACAAAATTCTCCAAGGCACAGCAATATGCTGTGGGACATATGCTAGGGTTTAAGCCCATACTAAAAGGAACCTAATGAGATAATTATTGCAAAAGAATCTAGTAATGAAGGTTTGTACTACACTACTTTGGAGTAAATCTTATCACACTGGCTTTTGATATTTATGTATGTTCAAGAAGAAGAAAACTATTTATTTCTGTGTCCTGAAGAAGATGATGCTGTAAGATTATCAGATATGCATCTGATGTTCTTAAGATCAGATAGGGAAGAGCTCTTACAAATTTAAAAGTTTCCACTTTCTGAAGTGAGAAAACCGCCAACTCTTTCTAATATCTACATGCTAGAAGTATTTACTCTTTACCAACAGTAAACCTACAATGTATTGGTAATATACCAGGTTGTAGGGCTCTTGCTTCTTCTACAAAGTAGTTAAAAATCTTATAATACTTGCAACACATTAATATCCTCTGTGATACATCAAATAGAAAGAGCAAGAACCATACCAATGAGAAATACACATTACAGAACATTTCAAGAAGCTTTCTACAGCTAACTTTTGTTTCTCAAAGTTTATGAAATGCTAATTGTTCTCACCTTGAAATAAAAAAAAATTACAGAAAATTTTCAAAGGAGTTGTAGAAGAATTAATGAGACAAACATTTCATACAAAAGTACATGCAAGTATTTCTAAGAACATGCATCAAATGACATACTCAGACATGCAATTGTGCAAATGTACATGTGTTAAAGAAGTACTATGTATACTGAGTCAAAACATGAAAGAACAAGTGGAGAAACTTGTCTTATAAAAAAAATGTGAGGAAAAAAAAAAGCAAAGAAAACTTGGGAAATTCCTAACAAGTCTTGTGGGACTGGTTCCTACTTCCCGAAGACAAACCCAAGCAACACAACTTCATGAAGGTGGGCAGGAAGGACTAACTCAGGAGTCAGCTTATACTTAGAAGTGAAACATCTCTGATACCATCCCGTGAAGTTGTTCCATCTCACATAGCATGGGCTTTATTCATCTCTAAAAGGTAGCTCTGCCAGCTTGAAAGAGAACTCAAAAATGAAGTGACTTATAGAAAGCATAAGTGCAAGTCGTTCTTCTAATAGTGATAAAGTGGGATACTTGGAAGTGTTCCACAACCATGTGTAGTTGACAAAGGAGCATATAAACCTGCAAGGTCATATCTGTAAGTTATAATTACTGCCACACTGCTATGAGTACATGCCAGGGTAAAGGGACATTATCAGATGCTCTATTGAACTTTTCCTGGCGGACCTTTTGAAGACATGCCTCATGATATCTTCAATCCAGATGAGGAAAGTCAATCTTAGTGACATCTTCTTGGTGGTTGTGAATATTTCTTGAAACAATTGCTTCATTTTTGTACCTCCCTCCCCCCTCCCCCCCCCGCTCTCAGGATACTCTGATAAATGGTTCATCTGAATACTTTAACATGCTATTATGCTCAAAATTGGTATAGGTGTCAATGCTCTGTTGAAGTAGCAGACTGAAGCAGAAACTCCGGTGAGCTGACACGCACAAAAACCAGACCTGGGATATCACCCTTGTAGTAAGACCATAAATCATCTAATAGGCCAATCTAACTGCTGACAGGCCACTCACAGTGACATTAACCAGTGACATCCCACAAAACCAGAAAGAGGAAAACCTGCAGTAACATCAGCTCCTGAAGTACCACTGTTACAGACCCTTAACACAGACTAAGGAGGAAGCTGGTGTATATATGTATATACACACACACATACAGGTAACATGTACAGAGAAAAGTTCATCAAAAAGAACTATACATTTTAACTAACAAGAAAATGGCAACTCCCGAGCAGGAAAGTATGGTGAATTCTTTAGAAGACTGCAGCTAGGAAGGGAAGCACTGGCCTTAAATACTGGGACAGCTGAGAGTGTGGCATTAATAAAATATGAGGGAGGAGGGGAGAAATGCTTATACAGACTGTTGTTACAGCTACTGCTGCTTTAGACAGCCTCAAAATATAGAAAGTTTTTTGCTTAGAAATGATTTTCAGATTCTTCTGCAGTTAGTAATTTCAGAGGACTAGGCTTTCTTCCTTCCACTCAACCAAGTGAGATGCCTTTTACCCTTTCAATATCAAATGGTTTTAGTTGTTTACCCAAATTATCTTCTATAAATTTACCCAGAATTCCCCTGCTAGGTTTTCTTTGGTCTTGCATCCAATCTCTAGAGGATGCAAAGAGAGCTAAGGACACTTCCAGAAGGGCCTATAAAATAAACACGAAAAAACTTACTTCTACCATGAGCCAAATCTCCAGCAGAGAAAAGCACCAAAACACATTCCCAAACCTATTTATTGCAGTGTGCAATCCTGCCATTGGTTTCAATTGTCTTCTTACCGTTTGTTGGTGGTATGTATGGCCTACAAATGGTACAGTCAAAACCCATATCAGCTATGTTTTCCACTTCCTCCTCTGTGTTTAAGTTCTGACAGATTGCATGCATCCATCTAGAAATTAAGTGGGGGAAAAAATACAATTTAAAGGAAATATGTGGTGTTTTAGGAGACCCAAATATCAGTATATGGTCCAAGTAAATGTGAAATGCTTGTTTAGTTTAAATTGTTTTAGGGAGAACTGATGAATCAGGTTGTCCATATACAGCATTACCCTATGGTGGTGTGTGTTAAATACTGTATATACAGGATCAGATTACCTATTTCCCTTCAAAGGAAGGAAATCTCTATAAAATAATGTTCTGGAAGCAAATACATCTTAGTACTATAATTTTCTTCTTATATTGCAATAATGTTAACTACTTACTTGATACAAGGTAATTTAGATTTAGCCTCACAACAATAGTCTTGCAAGGGGGAAAATGAGGCAGAGGATGATTAATTAATTTGCCTAGAGTTGTATAGTTAAGTCTGTGGTACAACTATGAATGACGTAACAAAAGATTTCTGAGACTCAATCCAGTGCTCTTTACCACAAGACCATTCCCTTCATCTTTATGCTTTTACATTAGGGGGAAAAAAATTAAAATAAGCCTTAAACAGGAAAAATCTGTAAAGTATTACAAGTCCTTACCGATCACATTGTCTACACTGAATGATGAGCTCTTCGTCCCTGTACATGCGATAGCAGATTGGGCAGGTAGACAAACTTGCACAGGGAGCACACTGTGTGTAATTATTTTGCCATTCACATCTTAAACCTGGAGAAGTTGCTCCACAGTGTCTGCACCAAACACACCTGCAGAAAAGACACAACCATGCTACTTTCAGTTCACAGGAAGATTATTTTCTGGCTTTAAAACCCTCCGACTTAGAACTAGGTGAAAAATTATGTTTTACATCACTAACCACTGAGAGGTGGAACTCTCTTCAGGTCAAACAGTATTTCAACTGAATGAAAATGGTATGATTTAGATTTTGAACATTATTAACATTTTTATGCTTTTTTTAAAAGGAAGTTCCTAAGTAAGAATTCCCTTCAATCTGCAGAATGAGGCATGGGTGTTTGTAACAGCTCAACAGGTCAAAGGAGTTCCTGCTTCCAGTTGCCATTCACTTTGAGATATGGGGACTTAACCACGTGAGAGGTCTATTTTGTCTGTGTTTCACCCAAGTGAAATGAATGGATTTCAGAGGGTTTTATTCTGAGAACAGTTTGGTGAAGGACCCAGTCATTTTCACAACCAAATCCTGAAATACAAGTTTCAACGAAGATAAATTGGATTTTTATTTTTTTTTTTTGCTAGAAGTTTTGAAAGAAAAATTTTATTTGCTTCTACTTACCTGTTTTTGGCATGCAGAAACAGTATTAAAAGAAGAGTAACAGTTTCCCTATTAAACTGATAATTGAATGAAACAATGAAAGTATTTTATTTGCTTTGTTTAATACACCTGACTTAAATACAATTAAAACATTATTACAATTCAATTGACATTGCAAATACAAAGTAACAAAAAGAAACAAGAGAGGCCAGCAGCCAGTAGTTCTGACCCCAGAAGCAAACACACCATTTGCACTTCCAGCCTCCCTTTGGAACTGTCTGCAGGGGTGGATCTAAGCAGTAGGTGTGGTAGCTGATGTCGCAGTCATCACAGAGAAGCAATCTTCCTGGATCTGTTGCTTTACCACAGGCTTCACACACTGTGCACTCCAGGCACCTCCAACCCTTGCTGAGCACCACTTTAGTAATCTGCAAATGGCAAGGTGAAAATTATTTGAAAACTGCTCCATGAAGTGTGATCCTTGTATAAATTAAGATCTGGCTGGTGAAGCACAAGGATGCTCTTCTGTGCACACTATCCACACCACAAGTAGCTGGGAATGGATTAAACAGAAACTGTAAGTACTGACATCTGATACTGTTCCAGAAGATAATTTCTTCAGACGAACTAGCATACTAGAGACTATGTACTGCACTGGGTTTACATGTAGGACAGTTTACTCCTTACAGGAGTAGTTGTTCCTGTAGGGATGAAGGAGAACACACAGATTCAGGTCACTACAAATCCTATCTCTTTCCTAAACTATTTGTGATCACCAGTGCTACGGTTTCAGTCATCTGAAGCAAACAACTAACACATTGTAATTAATATAGAACATAAGAGTAGTATATAAACACAAAGCTAAATTATAGTTGCATGAAATAGATATATGCCATTTTGTAAAGTATATTTAAAATAAAGTTTTGTGACATGTTTAAAAAAATCCCATTTTTACATAGATGTACTTATACAATAAGTATATGTATTACAGTAAATAGCTTATTATGTGCCTGATAAGTCATCTCATACCATTCAAATTTAATTTTCACACATTCTCTCCTAGACTAATGAATGTAAATGTATTAATTAACCACTCCAACTGTTGTCAATTCTGACAGCCAACAGACAAATTGAATCAGCTAAACTTTATGCCTCTAGTAAATGAAGATGTAGTATAATTTTTTCTTTGTTTTTAATTCTGTTTGTATTTAGGTTTTAAGCTTATATCTCAAACTGTTACTTTAACCAACTGCTGGATAATCAGTTGCAAAATTACAAAAAGGTTAATTTCTCTTGAGGCAATGCATACTATAAAATGACATTTAATTAGTCTTTCACATGTTGCATACAAATAATGGTCACATTAGCTGATGAATATCTAACAAGTTAATGACTCTCCTAATTACCACAAAACCAAATGTAGCATAGTGCTATTAAAGTACAATATGAAAACAGTGTAATCAACTAATTTTTTATGTGACAAAAGTACTCACCTTAATACTGACACAGTATGGATGGTAACACTGACCACATTGAGAACAGGCAAGCAACCTGCCCTCAGCACCTTGGCCAAAGCTCCCACAAACTACACACATATCCTGAAATGATAAAGAGATTTTCAACACATGCCAGACACTAAATTCTGCAAACATGTAACTGTAAAATCCAACTACTTTGCTGTATAATTTAACTCCTAACAAAAGCATTCATCTACTTTTTTTTTTCCAAATTAAAAGCAGAGAAATGAAATAAAAATACAGCAACTATTATTCTAACCTGATGGAGAGTGAACTTGTCACTGTTAGAGAAGAGGACAACTGTATTATGCATTGAGTTTTCTTCCTCATCTTTGTTAGATGAAATATCCATAGTTGTGACCTATTAAAGAAACCCAACATATAAATAGCAAACACTTAACTTTTTCTTAGACATAAGACAAGATGAAACTTATTCTCTAAATACGTTCATTTAATAGTACCAGAGAATATAAGCCTTGCAAATATTTATTCATACAGTATGAACTTTCATAAAATGCTACCTTTATCAGAAATTACCACATTAATTCACATTTTCTCATCAGTACCAAGCATCATCACTACTTCAGTTTCACAGATACATTCTTTCTCTTCATGGTTCAACTTCACACATTACCCCACTGCACTTCAAAATGGAAATGGAAGGAGAGAGTTGTCGAAGAAAAAAAACACTAAGCAGAAACTGTCATACTGTGACCAGTCTGCTCTGTTTCCTACACATAAACATTGAAGTTCTCATTGAAAAATTAATTGCAGTGACATATTTTCAAGTATTAATTCAAAGAGCAACTGCAGAAATGTGATTTGCCCCATATTGCCTAAAATGTGTTTTAGCTAATGTTCTAAGTGTGTTAGAGGAAGATGGAAAAGCAAGAGTTCTAAAGTCAAGAAGTTAAGATATTCTCCATAAGCAGTTTCTTTACGAGGCTTATCTACTTTGCCCATAAAAACTTGCACTGAACTTGAAATGGCTGTTTTGATCTCAATTCACAAGCACTTACAGCAGACAGTCATTCTCCATTTGATCAAATGACTGTTGCTCTGACCTGCCCTTTATTAATTCAGCACATACATGTACATATAGCTTCTCAGGAAGAAAAACAAACAAAAGAAAGACTTCAGCTGTGTTCTGACTTTCATGCAAGTCTTGCTATGTAGAATTTGCTATCCATGAATTTAAATTAACATGCCTAAGTATAGTTACTCCCTGAATCAGTAGCCATGGAAGTTTGGAAGATAAGAACACAGCCCTATATGAAAGAATAAATGTATGATGGAGAAATGTAACTTTGTATTATTAGCTGTTCTAATTTTATGAACGTGGATTGTTTTAAATACAATTTAAGTCTTACACAGTCAGTTTTGTTTAAATAATAATTCAAGTATTTTACAAATCCAAACATCACTCTGGAGGCAAACATAAACATCACTAAAACAGCTACAGGAATCCTTCTGATACACTGTTGCTGAAAATCAGCATTTACTGAGAAACAGCTAAAAGGAAGATACTGGGGCTGTGTAAAATTTAAGAATTTTAAAAGGACTTCAAGTATGAAATAGCTTAAATTGCTTAGAGTCACTTCAGTGCTGTAGGAATTGGTGACAGCAAATGTAGCTACCATTTTCTGAAAGGTATTGAGGGGAAGCTGGCTACCATCCTACAGAATATCAGACATTTGGTCATAACAGAGAACTTGCAGCCACAAGCAGCAATTTAAAACAACAGGGTGAATATCAGTAGAATTAAAAACCAGCAACATTGTTTCCAGAAGTTTTAATAAGTGAATAGACTTTCATGAAAGACAGTTCCAACACAGGTTGCTCAAGACAAAGATACAACCAGCTGTTCAGCAAGTCCCCAAATCACAAATTGAAGTGTCTGCTTCTGTAGGCCTCTTCTGTTTCTGTGCTTTTCCCCCAGCACTCAGTTCTGCTTCCCTGGACAGAAGAACCTCTGGACCGATCTGCTACAGCTGCTGTCACATTCTTAGGCACAGGCCTTACTCTCCCCTTCTCTGTTGTTCCAGTGTTTTACCCATCATGTTTGCCACCCAAGAAAATGGAAGAAGTACTCTAAGATTCTAACAGTTGTGCCTTTAAGTGACAAGGGCAGCATAAAATCGCTTCAGCTCCATTAAGCTACAGTGCTCTAGTTCTTCACCACAAACAATAACAGCCAGGCTTTATCAAACACCTCTGCTTTTTAGTGCTCTTTGGTTCCATACAGTATTTTAATACAAGAATTATAGCTGGATAAAATTATGTTACATTATCAGACTACAACATAACTTAAAAATAGATGTTCTTACCCCTGGAATGACAACAGTTCCAACTCCATTTTTCAGTTTTGATCTACCTCTGCCACCTCTTCCTGAAAGCCCTGCACCACGCGGCCTCCGCTTCCCTGGGAATCCTGATCCACGGCCCTAGTCAATGTAAGACAACAATTGAAGTGCAACCTGAAGTTTTTGTTCTTTGGGACTCAAGCTTGTTCAATGTATTTAGGGAAAAACATTAAGTAAAAAACCACCCTGTGATTTCAAGTGAATATAAGCACACTAGGCCATAGTCATCAAGTCACTGCATATCATCAAGTCACTGCATATATCATTCTGAAATACTTTTAACTACATGCATGATCACCTTTATCATCAGTTAGAAAGCAGTCAAGCCCAGAAATGTTTATTTTCTATTCAGGAATAACTGGAATTAAGGAAATGCATTTTTTTCCCTCCCAAAGTTGCAAAGTATCCAAAATAAATATTCTTTATTCTATGATTCATTTTTCTTTTCTTTTTAAACAAATATTCATGAAACCTTCAACAGGATCTGGACACTTGATAACTTGCAATTATAGATGCTTTTCTCATGCTGTGAACAATGAAGCAAAAACTGAAATCCTGCTCCATAAGCTAGGCAGGAGGTAGTTCCACAAAACTCTCTTAATTTGGTAGATACAGAGAGAGCTTTTTTCAACATTCCCCATAATACGATGGTTTTCTTACAAAATACCCACTGATTTTTGGACAGCAGCTTTTTCCCCATTCCTTATTTTAGATTTAGATGCAGAGTTGCAGTGTTGTGTGTTCTGGATTGGTCACAGTATGTTTTAACTATAATTAACTGTGGGAAAGCAAGTATGTTTTTAACAATAATTACCTAATATTAATAATACTATGATGCAGTTTGATTTTTTTTACCTTTAAAATGAACTACACACAAGGAGGATTCCCTAATCCTCCCTAATCACTTCCAGAGAGAAAAAGAACATATTCACAATGTCCCCAGGTTCTGGCTGGTATATCAGACATCTTTAAAACATGTTTTGGAGCCTCTGATCTGCATATGTGACAATAGTTATGGTACATGCTCAGGTAAACACCTTCCCTAATATGAAATAAACAATTAAATTTTTTGTATTTTAAATTTGTGAATAATTTTGTCTCCTAATACAGCCCAACTCCATCCACAGAATATCTAGATGTGGTGCCTGTATCCAAATGATTGCTGGAAACTGCTTTTAATATCAAGGCAAAACATTTACTCAAAACAATGTTAACCGAACCACAAAGCATCTTGGGGATGGTGTTGCCAACAGACATGAACAGTCTTTACTGATGGAGACAGGAATTCCCTGGATGGAAAGCGGCACTATGGGCTCAACATTACCAACAGTATTTTTCAAATATGCCAACTCCTCTTTTAAAGAAGATCAAGAATTTTATGGTTATAATTAAAAGGGAGAAGCCAAGCATCCCAAGGTTAAAATTTTATTACCATCCATCTATTAATGGAAAGAGAAATCATATTGATTTCTCTTCCACAACGAGGTAATTAACACAATGCTATTTTAGGAAGTGAAAGGAAGGATGCTACTGATGGCTGAAGTATTTACATGTATTAAGGTGAAAGAAAAAATGTTGTTCTTACATATATATCGTGTTAATACATATGCACACACAGGGCATACAAGCATCATCTTTTAAAGATGTAAACTCTTCTGGCATGTTTCTTATTTGATCTGTTTCAGACCAGGTATAAGTATTGTTATTTTCACACAACTAGTAACAGGAATAAGCACGTACTTGTGTCAATGTTAATGCTGAATATTAAGCTGAAAATTAATGCTTGAAGCAGCAAAAGCTAAGCTAATGTCAAATGAAAATAAAATAGCATGAGAGTTAAAGTGAGATGAAAATAAATCACTGGGAAGCTACAGCTATTTGTCAGTTTCATCATTTAGCTTTTTTTCTTTTAAAAATAATAATTGCACTTAGTTTCTTCAGGTGTTTTTAATGGTAACTGTCACTGTGGATACAAGCTTTGGTCCACCTAATCAGGTAGGAAAGTTGTTATTTATTTCCCCAAAAGCTAAAAACAATGTCACTTTGAATTTACTCTGCGAGATTTCTCCACAGCAACAAATTTAATCCACCTTTAGTTCTCTGCTCCTTTCTGTGCCTGGCTTACCTTACTGTCAGTCTTAAGGATATTTTCCTTCTCAGATAATTTATTTTGACAGCTACGTAAAGGAAACCACAAAAAGTGAAGTACTCAACACACACAAAAAATTGGTAATAAAAGCTATTCTTCGACACTGAAAATGAGGGCAATGCCATCATGCTGGGCACTCTGGAAAGCATACAGTGTTTAACTGGAAAGCTCCAGAGTTTCAGTAATTTTGAAAGGCCTTAAACAGTAATAGAATGGAAGATTAATTCAGTTGTGAGATACAGAATTTCATAACTAGTCTCTACAGCAGAAAGATATCAACAGATACACGAAAATAAATTCAAATTATTTACCACTTTGATGCTCCAAATGGCACTGCCAGGAAGCTGTCTGGATTTAAAAATGTCCCGACCTTCTGAAATATCTGGGGACCAGGAAGGTGGGCTGACTGTATTATTGGTACTCCAAGCCCCCTAGGATATGGTAGGTGAGAAAATAGATGTATAAAACTTCGCAACATAAAAAAAAAAAAAGGAAAAAAAGAAAAAAAGCAAGCAACAAAAAAAATCTGAAAAGCAAAGCACATGCAGGCATAGGCATTTCTATGTTAACTTAAGTAGTCAATTAGTTCACTGAGTGAGAGGAAGGTGGGAGATTTTTAGGTTCTCATTGAAACATACAGTAAAACAAGTATTAACCTCCAAGTGATGGTTAAGCACAATAAAATGAGTTTTATAAACAAAGCATAATACAAACCCAAAGCAAGCAACCATAACAGCAGATTACATCCCTAAATTTTATTGCATCAAATGAAGAAGACAGTAGTTTGAGATGATAACATCCCCTTTTACACTTCAAATCACAGTTTGAAAGAACAGATGGCCTTAGTCGACTTTTGAGTCTACACTGCTTACAATCACAGCAACAACTAGATTGAGAAGAGTGTGAAACAAAAGGAATATAAATAAACAACTGGAAAAAAAGCAAAATAGCCATGGTAATTAACAACTTATCTCATTCCTGCAAGCTTACCACAAATAAAACATGACAAAACCCCACTACTAAGTTTTATTCACCCCAGTGTTTTTATGTTATGCTCTCATATCAAATTTTAGTATGTTATTATATACATGTAATAATATACATCCATATGGTGTACATACAATCTCCTTTTAACTAATTGATTATTATTCCAATTTATATAGTTCTCATCATGGTGAGACCTTGTATAACTCTGTCACAAGAAATATGGCAAAACAAGAAGAAAATGCTAAGATAGACAAGGAAAAAGAAAAAGCTGATGTTCCTCACGCACAAGTAAGTCTGTGGAAGACTTTCTCAAACCCTGATTAAGGGCTGCAGGAGGTAAACAGCATAAATAATTCTAAGTTTGCACGATAAAGTAGTTAAAGGATAACACATTTTCTTAAGCATTAAGAAAAATGAGATAACTTTGCAAAATGTGGGTTGGTTTCTGAAATGAAATATTCTTCATCAAGAATATGTGGTAAACAGTTTCTTTAGAATCAGCAACTCATCAAAATATATATTCATCTCAGACTGTAAACAGGTATTTTGCTAACAGCTGCGATGACTGAAAATAGGGCTACCCCTCAACTGGTTTCAGGCCAGAAGAATCATGGGCAAGGCCTCCCTAATCCATGTAAGGCACAACCAGGTTAGTTCAATCTGCTGATGAGGGTTAGCATGAGCCAACATCTCGCTTACCCTCAAGCAAATGAGGAAAAGCTCATATGACACCTTCTGCTTGCAGAGGTGGGTAGGCAGAAACTTTCAGCTGCTCAAATAACTCAGTGTTCAAACTGGTAAAATAGATCCAAAAGAAAAGGATCTTCTGCCAAAGTGCTTCCAAAAAACACTCTAGCTGAACTGCTAGTGCCAGCAACTGTTCACCTGCAGTTGGGTAGAAGTGAGTATGTTTGATTAAACAGCTTGAGAATTTGCTATCCCACTTTTTTGCTTGACTTGAGTTAGATGGTCATCACTTAGACAACTCAACAGATCAAAAGGATCAGCATCATCTAAGTGGGGAATAGTGTGGAGCTTCTGCCCAACCTTCTGTACCTGCAAACCTAGAGATGGACCAGAGTCCCTGTTCACATCCAGGATGTAATATTCATGATATAACTTGGGCACAACTGCACCAAGTCAGAAATGAGGGGAAAGACAGCAAGTAACGTCCCATTTTAGTACAATAAAGTTAACACTTCCATTGAGTTTCAGTTACTGTTTCCCTAAATTTCTAAAATTCATAATGCAGTCAGTAAGTGTTCTTATACTATAGCATTTCAAAGAAAATTTGTATAGCAACACAAAAAACCCTATGTAATTTAGAAACAGTCTGTGTAAGCAAGGCAACATGCTGGCTAAGAGTCAAAATTCCAGATCTCAAACATGCTGAAAATATTTAATCAACAACAAAAACTACCTATGCTTATTTTGTATGTACAAAATCATTTCCCTTTTAAGAAGATACACTCCTTCAGTGATTAAGTATATTCAAAAGATTAAACAGCTAATAGAATATTAAATCTGAATATGAAATATTCAGTCTTGCAAACAAAATGAATTGTATATGATTCATGAACCATATTGTTTAGAATTAAATTGGAAATTTAATCCAAGTTTTATTGTAGATCAGAAACATTTGAATTCTTGGTCAGATAAACTTAATTAAAAACACACACTTCCACAATACTATGAACAAATGAATTACATCAAAGAGATACATTAATTATATTTTGGCTTTTAATTAATGCCTATTACCACACAACACTGAAGAGAAAGTTCTCTTCAGTTCATTTACATTGGAACCATGGCAATAATTATGTACTGTGACAGAAACAGGAAGTTCTAATTCTCTGTCATATTCTGGAGTCCTTGAAATTGAACAACACAGCTGCAAGTAAATTATAACCAAAGGAAACCCAATGTCAGCAAGGGTCAGGAGATCTCACTAAATTACCACTGACTGTGTTTAGCTGCTTAACGCTTACTGCAGTTGCAAATGCACAAAGCTGGATTTTCAATTTAATATTTAATGTAATTTTAGAGTTGCAAACAAAATTTAATCTGTTCAAAATATAGCTCCCCTCATAAAAAAACCATTAAAATCAGAACAAAAACTAATCCTTGAAAAAGACTCTTTTGGATCTTTTTTGAAGACAGCAAAAAAACCCACATAATGCCCAAAATGAACAAGCATCCAAACCCACCACAGTGTTTTGCATTTTGGGGGGGCCATTTCAGAAAATCTCTTAAAAAACCCTAGAAATATGTTGTAAGCCATATAATAGTGACCACCAGTACCTTCACGATAAAAGTATTTTTTCCATGGTATGCATTCTAAAATAATACTTGTGGTATAATAAAACCAGTATAATGTTATTATTTTGTATTCAATATTATTCTACAGACCATTGTCAGCTCTTTACCTACCAGTCTTACAATGCCACATATGTTGTAATGCTCTCAATTTATTGACTTTATTGTTTTCCAGTACACAGTGCTGTAGCAAAAATAACTATTGCAAATTTGTTCAATTTAGATACATAGAACAGACCTAACAGCATTTAAAGTATACCTCCACAGAAAAAAATACTCATTTTCCTTGTGAAAATTTATTTCAAACCACATATATGTCAGATTAGTCATAAATAAACTTACATGATAATTTCTTTAAAGACTACTTCAGAAAAAAAGAAAAATGAAAAAGATATAAGAGAGGTCCTGCCCCTGGCATAAATCTTCCGTTTATAGGTGAGGGTAGAAAACCTGCATATTCCATGGAGAAGACACTGTATAGACACAGCTCTGAGCACAGCACTGTAAAACTTTGTCACACTGGCAGCTACTAGTGAGTATCTCTGATCTATGAACAACTCAACTTCGGGTCTATGTAAAAAACAATTTGGCTCAACTATGGAGTAGGATAACAGAAACAGAAAAGAGACAGCTCATGAATCACCCACATGGGAAGTCAATGAGATCTTAAACCTGGTAGACAGAGAGTCCTCTCATTGGACTGGATGCAGATGTAAAGCTTACCCATAGCTGAAAGTACGGATAATATACTATCCTAACAAACACTGTTAAGTAGTAGTGCACCTTACTGATAGTTCTTATGCTGACACAGAAAAAAACCCATTCTCTGAAGTGGACTAAGCTTGTACCAGCCAAAGCAATACTTACCAGTGTAATTGTACCTATACACTGATTGATACATAGCTCCCCTTTTGTTTAAAAGATAGATTTTCTCCTGTTGCTTCTAATCAAATACAAAATGCTAGGGGAAGAGGGATGGTGATGACAGTGACAGTGCACCCCTGGAAGGGACTCATGAAGCCTTTGGCATATTGTCTTCATGGTTTAGTCTTTTCAAACTAGGAGTGAGGTAGTGGTGCTACCTCAGTAAATCCTTTTACAAATGCAAACTACTAAAATCCAATACAGGAAATCACTTCAGATTATGCATAACTTTGTATTCAACAGCAAAACTGAATAATTATTCAAACATGTTTTATTAGCAATTTTATTAATAGGTTTTGAAGGAAGGGATAATCATTCATTATACTAACCCTGCACAACACATTAAATTTAATGACAACAAATCCAAATCAGAAACTTAGTTCACAAGGATTTCCCTGACTCCAGTGAAGAATCTGTCTTATAAAACTGAGGAGCAATAGATTCAGGATCTAGAGAATTTTTTTCCCCTATTTTTCTTCCTACAAATTTCCGTAAACCCATGGTAATAGATTGTTTTTTTTCCCTCGAACAGGAACAGGACATTCCAACAAGGCAAACTACATATTAAAAGGTTTGAATCTTCCAGGAGAAAGTGAAGAATATTGCCATCTGTGGAAATTGGCTAACGCTGAATTAACTTTGGGATCCACAGGGTAATCAGACTCTTTATGAGGTATTGATTTTAAACCTGTGCAGAACTAGTTCTGCAATGACAACTCCTTTGTGCAACCAAAGAAAGCACCTGGGGAGCCGATGCTAGCTTCACCAAGTATAGGAGCCACAACATCTTTAATCAATAAAAATAATCCAATCCTTTTTGTCTAACTTTTCTCTCCTATTTCAATGCCCTTTAAGAAATGTTGTTAAGAACTGGTCCAGTGTATAGTAACATTTGTATCTCATAACCTAGGTCCTGACACAAAGTGACACAACAGCATTAGGTGTTATTTTTAAAACAGAAGGAAGCAGACCTTAGACTCATGAAATTCACCTGCTTTTAAAAGGCAAAATTCATCTTTAATGACACTCAGAGAAGAAACATACATGACCTGGTTTATTCCAAACTTCTATACCTATAACTTCATAGGAGCATTTTTTCTTCCAGACTTGTTTTCCTCTTTTTTTTCCACTTTTTTTTGGTTCACTGTGATCATCTTAGGACAGACAAATACTGGAACACTGTATTAGGCTAAAATGTTTTAAATTAAGTTTACGTCCCTTTTTCAGTGGTGCAACACTTATAAAAAGCTTTTGTAACACTTAGTTCAGAAAAGCATGAAATCACCAACCTAGAAGTACCAAAGACTGAAAATAAATTGTTACAAGAACAAAAATGAAACACTAATTTGTCACCCTGACATACCTATCACATAGAATTTTGCAAACATAAAATAAATCCTACAGATTTATCATTATCCCACAACTATGCCACTTGAATAGAGCAAGATGTTGCAGAAGGTGACAAACTTAAGGATCCTTTTTACTTACCAAGCTTTATCCTAGTCAAACCACAATTATTTCTACCAGACAGTTGCTAATGTATCAAAACTAACAAATTATTTGCAACACCATTAAAAATGTTGATCAAGACAGCATCTGGCAGTGAGATGGAAACAGGAGTTGTCGTAGGTTTTTCTATAAAGCCAGTTCCAGAAATGTTAACACACTTTGAAAGTACTAGTCAAAATAAATAGATAAAAAAAATAAATAAAAAGATTAAGAGATAAGTTAAAAGGCATAGCATTATGTATGTCTGCATTTGTAGTATAAATATTAAAGATATAATAAATTTTATTTTGCTCTAAGCATGAGCTGAAAAATCTTTCATTCTTGTTAGAGAACCTTTACAATGTCTGGTCTCAATTATTCAATATGAAATCACTTTCTGGAAGAACTACATATTCACTTAGAAGAATAAATGCACCCTAAAAAAAACAGGTGAATTTAATGCATTATACTGAAATTTGAACTATGTGCTTCATAAATGTGTAATTAAATATTCTACATGCTTACCTGTCTGGATCTGGGTCTTCCAGGAGAAAACTTGCGTTTGGTGATGGCTGGTTTTCCCATGCCAATTTTTGGAGTGACTGATATGTAAGTCGTTGGGAGAGCACTTCCAGCAGTGGAAGGCAATGCCGGGGGCTGGCTGTGCTGTACATCTCGTGCAGGATGCAAGTCTAATGAAATATCTGATGAGGAAGACACATTTGTCTTGTTTATATTAATTGATGGGGAAAGTGAAGGGTAAGTATCCGCTGGTGATTTTATGGGTTTGTCTCCAAGTGGTGAACTATGTGCAACACCTTCATTTACAGAAGTAGTTTCTACTTCTAGAAGAGTTGGTGTTTCTGTCTTTTCTTGGGTTTCTCCTTTTACTACATCATTTTGCACTTTTATTATTTCCAGTTGTTGTTCTGCAGAGTTACAAATATCTCCTTTACTTTCAGTCTCCTGTGTTTCTGGTGTCACAGTTATGGTCTCAGGTACTGAAGATAGAGACCGAGAGTCTACTGTGGATGCTTCTGATATCTCCACACTACCTTGTGGTAGCTGTGTCTCTTCCACTTGTTTGCCTTCCTCAGGCTGTATTACAGCTTGAACAACTTCCATCACATCCATCATTTTCTCAGTCTGACTGTCACCAGATGCTGGTGCCTTTTCAGAAGACATTTCCATTTCAGTTGAATTAAATTCAACAGAGACTTCTGTTTCCAGTTCTGTGGTCTTTTCTTCTGGTGAAATGCCTGTAAATAAGCATAACCATATTAAAAGTTCAGTGCAAAAAAGAAAAACTTACACAGCTGTACCAGTCAAGAAGCATACCTCGTGACTAACAAACACATCAAGTACATATCACTTTGCTTATGTTAATTTAATATGTAGCTTAAAATATACTTCATAAAGATCTTTCTTTATACTCATGTTTACAGCAGTCTATGGGTTTAGTTCATTATTTTTCTCCTCTGGAAACAGAACAGTGTGTATCACAAAACAGTAGGCCCAAGATTAATTTTTGAGGTATCTGAACATGTTTCCAGGTAGACAGCTAAAAGTAGCTGCTTTTTTTTTTCATTTCTAGGTATTGAAGGCGTATGCTTACATAAATGAATGTATTTTAAGCACTTTTTCCAACACTTCCAAAAAGCAGACAGCTAACAAGAACAGAATAAGTACAAACAAAAAACATTTCCCTCCTAGCACTCTTTCAGACTTCAGGAAATCACCTAAAATGAAAGCAGTTGATGATGGTTTATAATTTACTAATGTCTTATGGATTTCTTGCAAAAATATTTGCCTAGCCTCCTCCTGAACAAAACCAAGCATCTTTCATCCACAACTTTCAACATCAAGGAGCTGCAGAGTCTTTTATCCATTCCATGGAGAACCACATTCTTTGCTCTGAATTTGGCTTCTCATATCTTCTTTTGATGGACCCTGATTCCCTTATAGGCCACTTCCTTTCTATCACAGTTGCACTCCTCTAAAACTCGCACTGCTACAACCTCCTCAGCCACTACAGTTCAAAGCCTAATGAATGTGTCTTCACTGATAGATGTTAATCATGATCCTTATACTACAAGCTGTGACATATAATAGGCACTTTTTATCTTAAATTTATAAAGTACCACAAGCCTTACTGAATAGGATTCTGAAAGGTTCTGTACTGGCATTTTCTCAGACTGTAAAAGTCTTTCTTACCATCTGTGACACATCCAACAGCTGGTTCTTGACCAGGGCCATCATCAGTAATGGGTTGTTCCTGAAACGTCACATCCTCTCCACCACTTTCCATTTCCATTTCAGTTGTAGAAGCTTAAGGAGAGACAAAGAAGTTATCAAAATTGAAATGATGTTTATTCTATTACTTTGGCATCAGTTGTTGCTGACACTCTTTGACCTTTTGGTTAAAGACAATGATATTTAACAATATGATAGGAGTAAGGAGAAATCAGGTCAAGGAGAAGGCTAGTAAGAGTATATAGTACTCCTTAAAGATTGGGAGGCTTTTTCTCATTAACACTGAAGCTGTTTTATACCTTTCAGACAGCAAAAAATGTCTATAAAACAATTATATAAAAATAACTGTGAAAATTTAATCTACACAATCACAGACTTTTACATTAGGTGAGCAATACAAAAAGGCTCTTCTCAAATTCCAGTCAGCCAAATACAACAGAACTTGTAGCACGAAGGCTTCAAATTTGTACACAAACACTGCAATAGCTTATAGCATTGATAGAAGGTTCCATCAGCACTTGGAACACTGACTTTCAACCTACCTGTTAAACAGTGTGAAAACTAAATTTTGCCACTTTAGAGCTAGGATACTTTAATCTGAGAGTTCTTCCTGCTAAATAAAGAAATTTGCATGGAAAAGGCACTACTGAGTGCTTTTTTGGCTGACAGCATCGTTACAGAGCACAGAAACAGGAAATAGGTTCTTTTTTTTCCCTCATTTAAAAGCTTTTTCAGTTCAGGAAATTCATTAAAATGCACCAGACGAACAGGAGCAGGAAAAACAAAGTATATAGCAAGTGTTAACTCAAAAGGAGCTGATCCTCCACAGATGTTAGCACAAAAAATGTCAAACTAATACAGCTTTCTCTTCGGGAAAGTATCTTTTAAGTTCAGGAACTATTAAGTGATGCTACTTTTAGTATCTAAAAACTGCTCTCAGACTCTGCCAACTTTAAAGTGATATTTTAACTTTGAGGAAATAATCATTTAGATTGGCTCCAAATCTGATTCTAATGTACAAAAGTACTCTCCTGGGTATAAAACACTGCATGACTGTACTGATGTAATAGCTCCAGATAACTCCTAGTGTTTGAGATGACACTCCTGTTCTTCCTTGGGGAGAAGAGCATGCTTGTCAATGCTTCTATTAGCTATAAATCCTAACCTAAAACTTCAGCCTTTCAAAGAAACCTGTTACTTATTCAAAAGAGTTTTCAGTAGAAGACTGGAAGTTTTTCCAGTCTAAGTTCTGAATATTTCTTGGACATCTTCCTAAATGTTCTAGATACACTGCCTGAGAGTCCAACAGCCTCTACTAACCTTTCAGAACTGAAGTGATCTTCAAAGGTTGAAGTTGTCCCTGTTTCTAACTTGGTGTACGTGTTCACTGACAGCTCTTCTGCTCATTTACATACATTTACCTACTGTCACTGCCCTTCCTCCAGGAGTACTTTGTCATCTTTCCTCACTGCTCACAAAAGGTATGCGCTTACACGTACAGGCTAATATCAAAGAGAATGACTTGTTTACACAAAACACCGGTTTGTACACACGAGAATTAAGAGTTCTTTGTAATCCAACACTTCCCCTTTCCAGTAAAAAATTAGCAGGCTTTCAAAAACACAGATACTTATGCCACTGAGCTATGGATCGAACAAAAGATCAATGCACAAGCATTGCTGTTTAAGCATCAAAAATGCACATGGCAGTGCAGTTAATGTGTTGCTTTACCTTGCTCCCAAACTTAACAACTGTACTGCTCATGAGAGTAGATGCTATCCAACAGAGCGCATGGTGTGAAATACACAAAGGCATTCAGTTATGAGTTCATTACACAGGTCTTATAGATGACCCACTGGACACAGATCAACAGATCCAAGTTCTCTCTGTACTACTTTACACTTACTGAGTAATAAAAAACAAACAAACAACCAACAAACAAACTTAACACTTTTCCGCAATTTCCCTGTCCACTGTTTGCTTGATTTGTCCATTTAGGCAAGAACCTTTCAGAAAAAGATGACTAATCACATATTGTTTGGAAAAAGGATACCTGATTAAAAGCTGTTTAGTTAAATGTACCTATCCCTTGAACATAAGCCAGCTTCCACTGCTGTGTCCTACCTGGACAATGGGCACTGACAAATAGCAAGAGGGAAACAGGAAAATTGGATGTCTCCAGGAACATCTACCAGAAGCTGGCTTGTGGCTGGTAGTTAGGCACAAACAAATGAAACAATTAGGTTGTCAAATGAACGCATTTATGAACTCTACCACATCCCCCCAAAAATTAAGAGACATTTACAGCTACAGGCTGGGAAGCTGGAGCTGGGAAGTTGAGAGCCACCATAAGTCCTTGTTTTTAACACAGGATCCTGAAGCCAGAAAACATACTGAGAATACAGCTCACCCACAGAATGCTTAAGAATCTGCTGCTAAATAAAGGAATGGATGAACTCCACTCAGTAGAAGATGAGCGGCTGGTTCAAGCCTTAGTGAGACAGTTGCAGATATTCTATTTGATGTTCACATTTTGGAAATACAAAGATTATGTTTGATTACCTGTTATAGTGTCAGGTTCAGGAATGAGTTCAGAAGTGTCCATTACATCACATGACTGAGTCTGATCCCCTTCTTGTTTACAAAGAGTGCAGACATAGTCTTTCAACTGAGACTCCAATTCACTACCTGGAGATCTGTCACATTCTATGTGAATCCACCTGAGGAGATTAATTTAGTGTGAGTATGATTTTAATAACAAAAATATAAAGCATTCTAGTAAAAATCAATAAAAAAATAGCACTGTTTTCCATTCCTCTGGGGAATGAAAAATTTCAAGCAATGCTTTATTACGAAGAATTTTAGAGAAATAAACATGATACATGAGTATGTCAAGCAGTGAATAAATTTAAACATGAAGACCTAAACTGTCACAATTTACATTCTTTAAAGGTTCCCAATAGTGGTTTTTTCTTTCTATTTTTTTTAAATTATTAGTAGCATAGCAAAATACAAAATTAAAGAGAGAGCATATACCTGAAAATTTTTAAAAGATGACCATTGCAGCCACCAGTGTTTAGGACCCTGACTCTTCTAGTCTGCCCACTCACAAAGCAGATGTGATAGAAGAAGCAGCAGCACAGATTTCTCTGTATGCCTCAGGTAACTGCCAGTTAATACTTACATGTGAAGATTAAAATAAGACTACCTACTACTGTTTGTTGTACTTAGGGATGAAGGATCAAGATGTTGCCTGTTGCACAATACACTACTGTAGAACTGTACATCAAACACAATCTAAACCCTTCACAGAAATGCATCAGTGCCATACAGCTTACCATAAGCTTTAGTTATTTTAGAATAATTTCACAAAAATTAGGATCCTTACCTTTTGCACATGTGACAATGCAACATATCTTTCTGGAAGTCTTGGAGGCACAGTTTTTCACAGAAAGGACAAGATAAGTTGTCTTGCTGTTGGTAACAACTGTCACATACCAAACAATTATGGTGCCACTGACAACTTGTTCGTGTACCACACTCAGCACATACTCTACAGTTCTAGAGATCACAAGAATTTAGTTGTTAATTATGATATTTCACAATGTGATAGAACTGCCATTAACTGACATTTTCCTGTTTTGAATTCATGAAATAAAGCTTCTGTCCTTGATAGCACTAATAAATTACCTCAGATCTGATAATAGAGCATGAAGAGCCTGTACAACAGCAGGCTCCTTGACTCAAAAGGAGAATTTCCAGACTTTTTTATTCCTAATCTCAGTCATCTTCTGACTGACAAAAATTGACTATGAAATTACATATATCTCATACATAGAAACCTTCCTTGTTATGCTGAAATCATATTTGTATTACTATTTATGCTTTATCACCAACTTAAAACAACAAATTCACCCTGTCCTCCTCAAATGCAAAGGAATCACTGAGCTGCAGAACTGCCATTCCAGTAAGCAAGAAGTAGTTGTATACCAAGAGCCTTCAAGCATAGATTACATATACTGCTGCACTGATTTTAGATTACATTTTAGTTTACATTAGATCATGAGAGCAGCTGTCATTAAACAAAGGTTATCCACTCCACCTGGAACCCAGGCTTCTCTTTTCCCCTATGGGGGTTGATTTGCTGTCCTACACAGGTTGCTTCAACCACTGCTCTGACAGCTACCCTCACAGAGCAGCTGTAGAGCCACATGATTACATACCAGTGGGATTCCTTCAGAAATTACAAGTTATGTTATTACATGGCAACAGCAGTCTGCAATATACCTAGAATAGCATAATGTGGATAACAAAATATGGGCCCTTATAATGACACAGAATTATTCTGAAGCCTTTCAACTTACTTTACATTTCCAACCATTTGTTGGTACAGCATCCATAACTGGTTGTAGACAGAAAGTATGGTAGCCTTTGTCACATGTATCACACACCAGCATCTTGTTGTCTTCCCCAGAATGTCTAAGAAAAGTAAGAAGTGGTTAAAAAAAAATTATTCGAACAAGCCAGAACAAAAAAAAACTATCTGATGAAAAGTCTAAACAGAACAATACACAGCTGAGCACATGAAAATACAGGAACACCACTTACAAATACCTCATAAGATAATGCCCTCACATTCATATTTAGGTATGAATGAAGACCACTATGCTTGTTTTAACAAGTGCTTAGCCTGTACAACCACTCCCAATTCTAGAAATGGGCCCACTTTCATTAACAGACATGTAGGTAGATTTAATGGCCTTTCTGTAGTGAAATCAGTTCCAGATCTGAAATACGTACTTTCTTTCTTTCCGAATAAAACATGCAATTGTACTTGTACCTACAAAGAGTCTAACTGTGTTTTTTCCAGAGAAAAAAACAAGACATCACCTCTGACTACCAGAGCTCCTACAGTGTCAACCAATAAGGCTGCAAGAGTAAAACGAATATTAAAGGAAGAGATTTCAATTTTCCTACAGGTGTGTATTACAGAGCTTCATCATAAATTTCAGTGATAAAATAAGTTTTCAGAGAGTAAGACAAATAGCGTGGTAATATCTAAAGGCATTGTGTTCTGCCTTAGTTTAAATAAATTATGAGATACTACTTCATTACCTGGGAGACCTGATACTTAAAAAACCTCAGTAAATGCTCTCTCTTTGCATGGAGGTATGATTAAAATACTATTTTTCAACAGTGGCATAAAACTGCTATACTGCATGAAGTAATAGGTATGAAAAGATCACATTTTGTTCTACTTTTCCACTAGAGAGAAGGTTTGTTAGCAAATACTGTCATTATCCAGTACGACATTTTTAGGTGTATGTTTCAGTATGTGCTTCACTGTTACAACTTCATTGCTGGCATTTGCTATCAGAGGCATGCAATCAGGGAACAATCTTTAAAGTGGATGAATTTGAATGCTAACAAATACCAAGTGTTCTGCTTGGAAAACAGCAAAGCACTGACTAGTCAGGTACATGAGGCAGTAGTGAACTGGCTTTTTTCCTTCAAGCTGTCACAGCTGATCTGACTAAAGCTGAACAAAACTCCTATTTCTTTTCTAACAAGCCCTTTTTAAAAAAAAACAACAAGCATGCAAAAGAACCCTGCAGTGCCCATCAGCTTAAGTTATAGGAGAACAAGCCTACAAGCAGTCAGAGGTTTCTAAGTGAACACTTACAATATTGCAGTAATTATGTTTCACTGTTTCAGTATTCATCTGGTATAACAATTCAAGCATGGTCACTCATGTCACTTTTTTTCTATGCTCAACTAAGCCATATTCTTGTTTTCATAATGACTCATTAACTGCCTCTGAAAGATATTACAAAATTGAAAAGGGGACCTACCCAGTATGTGGTACATGCACAGCTGAAATGTCAGCTCAGTGAGAGCACAGGTTCTCAGACTGTAAAGGCACTAAGGTAAACTAATTTGTTAATTTGGTGAATTTGAAAAAAATGCTCCTGTATAAAAGGAGGAAAAAGTCAGAAGCAGAACCTGTCAAGATAATGGTGACTCTAGGACTGTAATGTGCTCAGTTCTTTTAGAAGGAAGTTCCCAACACAAGGGTTTGTTCAGTTCCTTAATACAATACCATAACAGGTATATCTGGGTAAATAATCTACTCTTTTTGAAAAAGAACAAAGAGTTAATGAAATACAAGTTTTAAAAATCACAGCATATCAATCTCACATCCTTCTCCTCCTCCTCTGTGTCCTTTAAGTTTCACTTACTTGCAGTTCTGGCACACTTTGCAATCAGGACACTGCCAACCTGCTCTTTTTAAAGGTGTAACTTGTATGTCCAGGCACATCCCATGGTAATGCTGGCCACAGGTAGTACAAAAAAGTTGATCTAAGAGGTCTCCAGGGCTGTCACACACTGCACAATTTGCTTCTTCCTTTGCTAAAAAGAAATAATATTTTACAATTATTTCATTCAAATTATGAACAATTCAATGAACCTAATGAAGCAAAGAATTTCTTCAGTAGTTCTTATGCATACAAAACTTGATCATTCTTATGAAATTTAAATTTAGTTAATACACAACTATTCTTTTAATTTGGTTTTCTGATTTACTCAATCTTCTCATAACAAAAGTACATGGATTATAAACCTTAACAAAGTCTTACCAAAAGATACAATATTATTCATCTCAAGATAGAACTGAGGGCTTTAGGATCAACTTTACTTTGGAACAAGTACAAAATAAAGCTCCTGATAGATCTAAACCTCTTACTTAAATGAAAATTTGCAATATGGCTGCTGTAACTTGAGTCAGGGTACATAAGCAAGCCTATTGATTTGAACTAGACCAATGCACTCTTCAGTTGATCCTACCACAGAGTAGTTTTCCTAAAATGTGGTATTAATTGTGTAATTTCAGTACTGTGTACTTACATCTTTCAGGAGCCTGATCAATATGGTCTGGACAAAGGAGGGACAAGTTACTGAAATCCTGAAACGTGCCTGCTCCAGCAGCACAGGGGTAATGGTACATCTGGGTACATTTCTCTTCACAGCATTTGATAGTGGCTCCAAGGTGCTTACAATATGCACATCGCTGAAAAAGAAAACACAACAAACAGATCATTCAAAAAGTTTATTTTCCTGGAATTTTTCAGCCAGATCTGTTCCCCTGCCTCATTTAACAGACAAAAACCTTGGCCAGCAGAAGGGAGTGAATACTGAGGAGAAAGAAACAGTGTACTGTGACTTTCAGTGGCACTCCCAAATCACTCCAATTTAAAAGGTTCAATGAAACCCACTCTAAATGCACTCAGATGACTGAGATTCTTCTTGTCACAGAAATGCATTTTTCTATATGTTATTTAACTTCAGCTATGCCTTCAGTAAAGAGGCTTGGAGACTTAGTCTAAGTAATAAAGGCAGACCATATTACACTGTCAATAGGTTATAACTAAAACCCACATAGCTCTGTAAGTGTCATGTAAAACTGCAGACTCTGTAATCAGAAATGCAAATGGAAATGAAATAATCATGTTCTACTGGAAATCTTACTGACAATTATACAATTCTCTCTTGGATGTTCATGCATTACATAACCCAGCACTTTCTTCTCATCTTTTCCTCTCAAGGCTACACAAATATCACCAAACAACTTGCAGAACACATAAATAAGCATGATTATTATTAGAGACATAATCACATTTTTAAAGAAACAATTTCTCAGAAAGAACTACCCAATAATCATCCAGTTCTCTAGTCAGGAGGGAACAGATTCCATCAAGTCTGCTTGTAATGTGTCACCCATACCTTTCTGATTCAGTTAATCATTCTTTTTTCTCTCTTGGATTCATTACAGTCCCTGAAGCACTGTAACATGCTTTTGCACTTTTTCACCAAGGCAACAATACTTTCTAAGGCTAGAGCACAGCACAGTAAGAGCTGGAGTAAGCTTCAGAAAAACAGGTCAATGGCTCACAGGAAGGTATACATAACATACAGCAATATCTGAGCTTGGGGACTTATTCATAATAAAAACATAATACTAACACTGGCATGTTTGATTACTAGCTCAAGTGTCAAGTAACATCCAAATATGAACATAAACCAAATCAAAGAAAATACTGCTTCTCCTTAATTCTTAGAACATAGACAATATTTATTACCATAATTCTTCTTTGTTTCAAAGCCTGTCATGAAATTAGGCATGAAATACTGCTAGTCCAAGTCCACGGGTATCAAAACCAGCCTATACCAAAATACGAGTCACAAAGCTGCCTGTGTTAACAGCTACATTGGTATTCCTAATACCAGATAAAACTAATGTCTTCAGCAAAGTATATGCCTTCAACACAGCACATGGGCAAGAGAAAGAAAAAATACTGTTTATGCTAAATACAACTACAGTGTAAAAAGATAAAACAGTCTGGCAGAGAAATTAAAGCAGGTCAGTAAGGATAGCTACTGCCATGCTTCTGTGCTACAATGATTACTCTAGTCTTCACATCTGCAAGACATCTCACCTCTACCTGTGTCTCTAACACCTACTAGCAATATGGAAAAGATGTATTCTGTTACTTTACTAGCCAAAATGCACACGAGAGAAGATGGGACAAGATAAGCAAACAATAACATGGAGTTCGTGAAGAAGGTAGCAATAGCAATTACATTTAAGGACTGCCAACAAAACCAAAGTCATACAAGAATTTTCTTTTTTAGAAAATGATATATTCAGGAAACACTCACTGAGGATGTTGTAAAAGGTAAAACCGGAACTTAGATGTGAAGTCATGAAACAACAACCAAAGCCTCCAACTTCATGGACTGTATCTGGATAGAACCCACTGCAGCATTTCGTACTGACAATCCCACAGCCTGTGGAGATGGCCTAGATCACAGCTAAGGCCCAGCTCCTACAGGCCACACATTTTTCAAAGATATTACTCAGTAAGAAGCAGTAGGAATGGAAACTCGGAGGTGCTAAGCTCCAAAACATGTGTCTCAAGAAAGTATTGAACAAAGACTTTGTTGGATCCCATAATTAACCCTTAAGAATTATCTAATTGGAAAGGAAATTATGAAAGAACTGCAACTGCTCAAAGAATCCAATATTTACTAAAAGCTGGGAATAATGGATTAAATAGCAATATAAATGGCATTTTAAAAAATCACATCTGTTTTGCAAAACCACCAATCAACAATGGTACACAAAAAATGTAAGATCAGAATCTACTTCTTCCCAAATGCTATATGACTAAATGATGCAATTATTAGAAATGAGCAAACCAGAGGATTACTGCAAAGCCTTGAAAAATGTTGATGTTGATTTAAGAAACCATGTAAAGATGCTGGAAGAAAAATGGAAACCCAAATTACATTTAATTGAACCCTTCAAACCCATCTGCTAAACTGCACTGGCAATGAAAAGCATTTGGCAGCTAAGTAAAACACACACTTTAAAAACAATGTGGTATATATCATCTGAAGCAAATAAAAAGCACAGAATATCAACATTTGCTGAATTTATAAGAGAGATAAAGCAATCTGAAGAAAAAAAAAATGCCCAAAGGGATTTTTTTTTTGGCAACAGCTGTTGATGAGAAGAGTTACTTTTCCAGCAGTAGAAGCCAACATTTCTCTGAAACCAGGTCACATGCTATGACCCCAGAAGAATGAGCATGCAGCTATTACAATTAACTGACCTTCAAGAAGAAAATAAGGACATGGACAGTAAAGTATATTAATTTTAAAAAATAAAAATAAAATCTCTGCTAAATAAACTCAATAACAAATACTACTTCCCTACTCTATTACTAAAATATGGCATCAAGACAGTAGGAGGGAAGAACTCATACTGCCCATGAAATGCATGTGTCCTTACCACACTGCATGAGGACAGTAACAGAGATAGTAGAGTCTTCCATTTCATTAGCATAAGCACAAAATACAGTGTTATGTGAAGGGAGTGGAAGCTGAATCCAAGTATTCAAAGGAAAATGGTAAGTGTCAAAGCAAGTCTAACACTGTTTTGTTCATGGATCAAATAATTTTACAGTCCTGTTCCACAGGAGAAAAACTTTACAAGGTGTCAGAAAGCTAGAGAGACAGTTCATTACGTATTCATAGCACATGCAATAAAATAAAACATCACTAAAGCAGAGTCAGCAGACTATGTTCCTACTTAAAAAGTCCTTCACTGGTTACCAACTGTTTTCTTCAGCAAGCTCCTAGTGCAATCGTCCACAGAAAGAAAGCTCTGATCCCATCCATCCTTCTTACTATTGTAATTTCTATCATTTAAAACTGTCCACACCTCCATCTACTTGGTCCTCTTCACCTTCTTCTTTTACATTTGATTTTTTTTTTCATACAGACAGAAAAGGATCTCATTTTTAGAAGCAAATAGCTATGCAGTCTTTCAAATTTCATTTCAAAATTCCCTTTATTCACTAATCCCATTGAATCAAACATAACATTGTTATACGAACTAAGTGAATTCACAAAAAACATAAGAAAACCTGATGAATCACCTCCTCTCTTTTCTAGTTGTATGGGAGTACATCCTCCATGAAACAGAGTAGCAGAAACCACCCAGAAAATTTCCAGGATGACAAGAACTCATTCTGCCATGCTAAAGTCATAATTGCACCAAAATCAACTAAATAAAAGGGTTAGTTCTGCCTGTGACTTGGAAGCTCAGCTGAAGCTCACAAATGCTACTGGCTTCAATGGAAACAGATGGTCAGACAGTAAAATGGTGACAAGAGAAAGAGTTTACTGTTTACATCTTCCTAATCTTCCTTCATCATTACAAAAAAAAAAAAAAGACAAAATATGTATTCCAGCTTTACATCAACCTTCCTGCTGCTCTGTACTTTGAAGTACTCAAAAAATCAGCATGAGGTCAAATGAAGAAAAGATGCCTGTGTTTATGATAACATATTTTATCAAAATAGTACTAAGAACAAATCAGAGGTCATATTTTATCATTATTTTATTGCCCTTAGAATTACTTTATAGTATTACTGTCTAAGTAACTGACAAGTACCAATCCTTAGAAGGCAGACACTAAAGAAAGGCTAAAATATGGACTTTGACTAAAGATAAATGTTAGTATTAGATATTGCAAAATGTTTTTAAGCAAAACGATAAAAGGTTTTCAGTGACTATAAAGTTTTAAAGCTTTTAAAAAGTCAGCTGACAAAAATCAATGACAACAATAAGCAATTCTAATTTTATGATAGTGTACCCAAAAATGCACACAAGCCATCTGTCCTTAATTAAACAATTTAATGTATTATCCATAAGAACAAATTTCAGACTGTTTAGCTACTGGAAACTGCTACCATATAAACATGTAACTAAGAAGAACTGGACCTTTACATCCTGTCATTAACGAGAAATTTTAGTATTAAGCAGTGATTAATGAAATCTGTTCTCTGGAAGTTCTGATAATCTTCATTGATTACTCCATCACCTAGAAAAAGCTTTATACTGCTTACAGACACCAATCACCATTAGCACCCCTAATGTCAAATACACTCTTTTAAATAAAAGCATTTAAGAGCACAACACAGCAAGATGGCAACATAAAAAGAATTAATGGCTCTTGATTGAACTACTGATTGGAAAAGGTACTAAATAACATGCATTTCCTGGAGTATTGGAAATTACCTTCTAATTTTTTAATTTTCAATTAATCATGTCACAAATTTGGAAATTAATTAAATTTATAACAAGCAAGTCAATCAGTGATGAGTTAGGTTTTTCCCTCAATCCTTAACACATACCCAAATTGAAGAAATTATAATTCAGATTTCTCTCTTATAATTTAAAACTATAATGTTCTTAGCAGAGACAGTAAAGTGAAACTTTACTAGTGTCCACTCCATGATCTGAGTACTCTGAAGTAAGCTTAAAAAAAAAAAAGCCAAAAAACACAACTGTAGAAACAAGCCATGAAGTTTTGCTTCTAGAACTTTATGAAAAAACATGGGCAACCAGAAGAGATGCATTTTGGCTAAGCTCAACACAACTGCAGAAGATTGTCTTCCAATGCAGAATTCTTGACTAGATACTCCATCTCTCTATAATCTGTCCAGTTATGTACAAAGGAATCAGAAACAAAGGTAAGAAGACACAAATGATGATGACTAACACCACTATCAGTGACTCAACCCACGTAATCACAGCAGAAAGTGAAAGTCCCTTTAAGTGTGGAGTTTTCAGGCTTTCTACAAGTCATTACTTTATTCCTCCTCCCTACCAGTTGCCTCTGGTTTTCAGCTTTACAAAAAATTATATTAAATAAGTGGTGCTGGTATCAAGGCATGTAATAATTGGGACAATAAAGCATTTGTTTTGCAGATGGTTTTATTTTTCATGATAGTTGTGATAGGTTAATAATCTGTAAGAGGCAAGTTTGCTAAGGTAGATAGTATTTTTTATTTGAAACCTGAAATAGGTTGAGGAAATCATGCAAACCCTAAGGCACACAAATCTTTCTTTATATAGACTGAAATGTTCTCAAACCCTTTCTATTCAGAAGCTCCACAGAAGGGTTTGTGTGCCTTCAAGTTGTATTCTCCTCATCATTATATAAGCCAGTGGAATAACTGCATGCATATGATTTCCTCCACAGACTCTGTCTTTGTTGGTTTGGGGTTTTTTCACACTTTCCTGGGGAAAGTATTTTTTTGTTTTATTCACCTCCTCGCTTTCTACAAGATTCAGGATAATGTAAATGTTTGAGTGAGTCTAAGCTTTCCCACAGCCAACAACCAACTATTCCTTTAATTCTTATCTAATATCCACCGTGACAGAAGGGCACACACAAGCCTGTTGTTTTGTTAGCATGTCAACAATGAGAAGGTCAATAATGCTTAATGTAATTTAAATAGTAATTAGGCTTCAGCATCAGCAACTTCAGGACAAACAGGGCAAGAACAGAAATCATCAGCTTTGGTTTAAGGCTGCTTTTTGGCTGACTCAGAAAACAGACTATTGTGCCAGTTTCATTTGATTCAAACTCAGAAGGTCTTAAGAAGTATGTGTAGACATTTCTTTTTGTTGGCAGAGCACAGGCTGAGCCACAAACTGTTGAAGGTTGGGGCGGGGGAAGTTGGGAGAAACATTGCTACATGCTTCTTTCTATCTAATCCAGCACAGCTCCTATGTTCCTACATCATATGTAAGGATATAAGGATTCTGAAGTGGCTTAAGCATTCCATAGGTTATGTGTGTGGAACAGATCCTCTGTAGCTACAGCTAGGCTTGGATGATTACATTTGCAAAGCCATTTAAGAGAAACTCATTGAAAGGAGAATTCACTGCTGATACAGTCACATTGTGCTTCCAAATGACACAAGGCTTGAGAAGAGGACATTTAAATTTCAGGCTCTAAATTTTGTTTCTGTATATGAGCCAACTGTTTAAGCTCTCATTATGTTTAATAGAGACTTGGTCATTTTATGGAATTTACTTTCTCACAGTTCAGTTGACCAAACAGTGGGCATCCCTTTTCAGACTCCATTGACAATTCCTGCCAGATTTCCATTGTCTGTGGTTGGAATTCAAACACAGCTCTCAGGTAGACAAGTCCACAGGATGGTCTAAATTTAGATGACAGTCTAACATATGTTGACAAAAGTTCTCTATTGACATCACAGCTAAGTCCACACTAAAGGTCTTGTCAGTGTGGCACAGTCAGTGAAGGGATGTGAATGGGTACTGCTTATAGAGACTGCCTTATAAATTCTGTTCGATTCATCTAAGTTTTCTGAATGATAAAAAGTTGGGCTAAAGCTTCACATAACACATTCCTAAATTCTCTTGTATAGTTTTGGAACACTGAAGTCAAAACTTTCTCCAGCCATTTCAAAAAGTCAGTAGGAAAAACATTTTGCAGGTCTTAAAACCAACCTCATTTACAGGACTTGCAATTTGGCAGTAATTTTAGTGTGTGGATGCAACTTTTGCCCTTACTCTGCAGATCTATCCAGATGTGACTAAAAGTATGTTCATGAAAAATCACAGCAAAGTCTACTCTCATTGATCCTGAACTGATGCTCTCCAATTTCTAACACTGATCAGACTACATGTACCTTGCGGGGGGGGGCGGGGGGGGGGGGGTTGGGCTAGATAGCCTCCAGAGGTCCCTTCCAACCAAAACCATTCTATGATTCCACAAAGATTGCTTCAGTCTGACAAAGATTACAGAGAGGAAGTCTGTAACAAACACTCTAAATCAAGCACTGGAATGGAAAGCAGACATCCCTAAGGCTCTCAATACTACTGTCACTTATATTGTCTGGGGAATGACAGTACCCAGTACACAGGCAGGTGGACAAATATGGGTCAAAGAAACAAAAAGGACTAACTATACTGTGTGAATGAGCATGATGAAACTGGGAGGAGAAACCATGAATGGAGATGGAAGCTGAGGAGGGGCAAGGATGATACTTCATGGGCCAATTAACTATATAGGCACTAAAATTGGATAAAGAGCTGAGGAAAATGATGCACTAGAACACAGGAGATGGTGAAAGGACAGGTCTCAAAAGGAACCTAGGGAAAAGGGAACAGAAAGGTTAAGGAGAGAGGATGTAGGAAGAACAAGGAAGAGTATAAATGGTCAAAAAACCAACTTGAACAAAAAGAAGTCTGAGGCAACTGAAAATGGATGAAGACTACAAGGAGGAAACGTACACTGTCCTCTGACTCCTAGTGCTATATCACTATCACTTAGCCAGCTCAAATAGCAGAGGCCTATATGTAGCCAAAAAAGGACTTAAACCTGCAGTCTGGGAGGTCTGCCTTTTCCTTTTCTCCCTCATGCAAGGATATTATAGTCAGACAATTACAATGCAACACACATACACAGAGGCACAGATGAAGGAATGAATAGATATATATGCACATCTATAACTATGTATGCACATTAAAACAAAAAAGGATTGCAGATCAAACATCAATTTAGTGCATAAAATAGACCTCTTGAAAGGTGTCTCTGCATTAAAGAAACTTATTTCTCGGACTGTGCTTAATTTGTAAAGAGGAAAAAAGTATGTATTGAAAAAAATTGTGGATTGCTTGTGGGGAAAAAACAGCCATTTAGTTATGTCAACTGAATGATGACCTGCACAATAGTTCTAGTTCCACTTCTTCCATGGAGCTCCTTTATGATACTAGGCAGGGTACTATGCCATGTTTCTCTCAAGTCTTATTAGTTCTTAACTTTACTGCTTTTTCCCCCCCTAAAAATACAGTTTTGATTTCCACACAGATTGTACACTCACAACTCCAACAGAGTGAAGAGAGAACTGCAACATCAGCACAACTTTTTAAACAACTCTATTTCTGAAGTACTTTCAATCTGCCATCCAAATTAGCAGCTATTCTAAAATTAAAAATTCAGCTTCTCCTGGGGAAGATGGAGCCTAAGATATATAAAAAAGGTCACATAAATCTGCTATTTGGAAAAAATCTATAGACAAGTTATTCCCATAACTAACGTGGGAGTAAGTCTTTCCTTTCAGCAGTACTTGGATAGTTTATTTACCTACACATTGAACAAAAATGAAAAAATGCCATATTGAAAAGGTTTTTACTAAGACAGCAATGTCCATCCTACAGACTTAACTAGGAATTAGCTGTTCTGCATGTAAAGTAAAGACTGCATAATCAGGCACACACACACACACAGAAAGGATATTAATTCTGTGCAACCTGTCTTCTGGTATGCTCTAACTTTGTGGGTTTGATCTTACAGTCTTAGTAATGCATTTTTTAACAAAGATTTTGTAGATATATTAACTCAGTCTAACAAAGTTAACATCAGCAAAAGTCACTATATATACTCAATGATACCTTTAATTTACAAGGTAATAGCAGGGATGGGGTGACAAGGAACTCTGGATTATGTACAGACATAAAAATATACAAGAATTTCCTGCCTTTAATACCTTCCTCATTAGTGAGCACCTCTTTAGTATTCCTTCCCCACTGACTGCAATCAGTACCTTATTGTTCATAATTCCTATTTCCTTGGCTGTTCCTAAATTGCACTCTCCAAATGGCACAGAGTCATTGTAAACAAAATCCTACATCTTCAGTTCACTAATTTTTGTAAATTGAGCTCAAATAAAGCAATTAAATGGCATATTTTGAAACTACCAGCTTGAAACATTAATATAATTTCTAATAAAAGCTTCACATGTTTTATCTGGCTGAGGCTTTTGGGATTTTTTTTCAATTTGACTAAATTAGTTACTTACACATATTTCTCCCATTCCTCCTCCCAAAATATGCTATCCCCCAAACACCACATAATCCTTTGTTTTGTTTTGTTTAATTCACTGGCTACTGAAATAAAAAAAATAAGCTCCTTGTCTTTCCATTCTATTCCATCACTGACATTCTTGGGCAAGCATCATGAAGTGCAACATCTTGACCTTGAATTTGAACTCCTGAAATTACTGGTCAAACACTTAGCAGGTAATACAACTGTTGTTCTGGGGTTCAGGGAGGTGAGGATAAGAAGGGGCTGTTCGTTCATTGTGCAGCATGCTGCCTCTTTAGCTTGTAAAGAAAAAAGCTGCCAAATTTTGTAATGAATTCCACAGAACATTAAGTCTGATGCTTAGCAGAAGCCATAACTGTTAAGTAAATGATATTCTTTTGATGAATACCCTTATTTGAAAACAACATTGATTCTTCTAACCCTTTAGCAGTGTCCCAAAACAGATGTGCACAACTGCAAATTCTGTTTGCTTTCAGGTTTACGAAGTGTGATGACATTTTTACAATCATGCATGAGCCCTTTTACCCAGGAGTAAAATAAAACCCAATAATTCTTCACCATCTGTTTGTTAATTTTGCATTCATTTAACTTTGCATTTTAAACTAATAATCATTTTCTTATAATATAGTTTGTTCCATTGGTAGAAATTACAGCTGTTCAATTAAAAAAAGAATGGTTTATAACAGTATACAATTTTCCTCTAAATACTTCCATTGCTCTTAATTATAGAGATATAAGTGCCACTGAATGGAAAAAACTGCCAGGAAATAGTGTTATGCTTTATGTGTCACAGATTCCCCTAGTAAATGTACATATTTACTTCTGTTCCAGCACCAATTCCCACCTGGTCTCTTTTACACTGAAATTCCTTTTCTTCACTACAAAGATTCTGCATGGTTTTTAATGTTGCTATGCATAACAGGCTTCTTACACTCTTGAAGGAGTAAGACACAAACAATCAGATCAAGCTTCTTTTTCATATGAAACATATTTAAACATAGCACACTCCTGTTTCTTCATAGTCCTTAATTTCTAATGACAGTTCTAGTTACAGCTAAACCAGGACTAGCATAATGTCCTAAAAGCTTTTTCTAACAATGATTAAAGTAAAATGGAGAAATCCTATTCCTTTATCAAAAGTAAAACTGCATTGAAATAACATAAATAATACATCAGAACTAGAGAATGGGAAATAATTTGGGTCAAGAAGAGACATGGCGCTTGAGAATGAGTAGGAGGCAGCCTGAGATTCTGCATTACACTCTGGACAGCACAGTTTCCTGGTGCTCCACGCAGAGCAGGCAGTAAGTCCACAGCAAGGTTACAAGTCTACACACTAGCACAGTGGAAAGTCTATGTCACTGCAGTTCCTAGGCTTAATAATCATAACCATCCCCAAACAAACTCTTCAAGAGAGTCAGGCTGCTCAGCTAATTCGGTGGGCAGTCCAGTGGTATTAGAGAGACTGTTCAGATGGTTAAAGACATCAAGATTCAATCACTGTTTTCTAAGACCAATTTTATCTGATGGCATGGAAATCGCAGATGATCATCCTAATTCTGCAGTAGTGTTAAGATAACAATGGTGTCAAAACAGTACTAAGATGAATATTTTACTAAAAATACTCATAAGGCAAAGATGGTTTACCACAAAAATGGATTTATTTCAACTAAAGTAGTTCAGCGAAGGCTGAAAAACACCAAAATGGTGCATAAGACTGTAACAGTGCACTCACCTACAGAAAGGAACTTCCAGAAGTACCAAACACAACAGGCTTTCACAAAATTAAGAATGGAAATACAACCAGAGGTTACTGAGATGCCCAGCTTCTAGTCCTACCAGAATCTTGAGTACTCTGACCTTTTAGTTTCTCAGATGAGTGAGCATTGCTGCCAGGTCCGACCTTTACTGGGGGATTTATCCATCACAATATTTTACGTCTGACAGAGAGCAAACATTCTGGAGGTGCCCAAGGCACATTCTGACGTGATAGATGTGTAACAGTAACAGTCTTCCCAACAATTCACCATCTATTTGAAGTTACTCTCATTAAAAATACCTCACCTTGTATGACATTTGGAAAACCTGAAACTCATACCTATTCCAAGTATCAAATCCATTTATGTTTTGGAAAATGAGCATTTTCCTCACAAAGCTCAAAGAATGATGATAGCAACTAAACTGTCTTCATGTATTATTTCTCAAACTATCTACTCACTCTTAAACAGTTATGATTTTTCAACACATGTCCCTAGAAATACCACACAAATAACATCTAACATTGCCATAACAATGGGAAAGGAGAAGAGGAGAAGGAGAAGAGGAGAAGGAGAAGAGGAGAAGGAGAAGAGGAGAAGGAGAAGAGAAGGAGAAGAGGAGAAGAAGGGAAGAAGAGAAGAAAAGAAAACCAACCAAAACCCAACAGATTTTTCTTGGATATTTGACAGTAGTTTATTTAGATCCAGATTTACTATTTACTCAGCAGAATCTGCCACTCTTCCTAGCTCTTTGCAAGGCACCATCATAGAGAAGCAGAGCAGGGGGAGATTTTGCAAAAAGAAGGAAACACTATTTTATGAATTAAAAATTGGAAGTGAAAAGGCTAGCTGTGGAAAAACCTGTAGTACTAGAAAGAAACCTGTCTAGATTGCAGACGGAATATATGTATTGTCATCATATCTGAAGTGAGATCACGTCACAGCAATATAGGTAGAGTGTATCAAGTTGTTTCGCCAGTGTCTGATGCTCCAGGAAGCAAATATTTATTTCTTTATTTCATGACAGCTATGTTCCCCCAATGTACTGAAGAGGAACATCACATCTTTGAAGGAATACATTAAGAACGAATACATTTTTTCTTTTCTGAAGAAAAAATACATTCATAAAAAAGCTTATGGGAAACACTGATTTGAGAACATGCCACTTCAACAGTTCTTCAATAAATATTATTAAACAGGATTCTTATTATTAATAATAAAGTTGACTATGAATAAAACACCTACAAGTTCACTAGTGGCAGTAAACCTACCACTGTCTGCCTACTTTTTACTCCCAGGTCAGATCCATAGAATGGAGAGGACAATTATATATATGAAAATAAACAATATTATTTCACATAGACATGATTATCAACAGTAGCCTAGACCATTTAAAAAAACCAGCTTTAATGACAGTAGTGTCTGTATTTATCACTAAGTGCTATGCACTCACACATGAAAGGCAGTTGGTCCGTATTTGTGAAGCTTCCTAAGAGGTCTCTTTCATGCGTGATTTGTTCCATGTTATTAAGAGAGCCCACTCAAGGACACCTGCATTAATGGCACTACTTCATACTGATTCCTGCAATATTTATGCTCAGTCTGCAACTCTGGGGCAGAACTTACACTAATGGAAGTCAATAACAAAATCTTCAGGGAGTTCAAAACTATTTTTTGCTAATGGTTTGATTTTGCAAGCTGCTGAGTACAACAATCTCAGAAGTAGTTCTTAGGCTACTGCTTAAAAGCAAACTGATGCCAACAGACTAACATGAACACTCCTGAGTCTTAAATTAAAATGTTTGTATGGTTTTTTTTGAGGATGGGTGAAAACTCCAAATGAAAATCCATAATATAATTTAACTCTACTTTCATTAAAGATTCTCAACTTTAAAGTTCTCTTTCAAGAAAACCCATGTGACCTACATCCATGAAACATTTACAAGACAAGCTTAAATAAAATACTATTTAAAAGGGAACTTGCTATGCAATCAAGATTAGATTCAATTGTCTAACACTAACCAAACAATGCTACAGCTTAGCAAATACACATACAACTTGTCCCATAGGGGTATTTTTTCCTTTTATTCATGTGCTATCTACTAAAGAGAAAGCTTCTGAAGACAAGGAAGATGCCTTTTAATTTCTATAATGCTCAAAAGTACAATGAGGACCTGTCCTGGGCTAAAATTAACCAATATTAACCACAAAAGACTGAGTAGTCTTTCTTCATAAATGTAACCATGACACCAAGGCAAAATCAGACCCCTAAGCACTAACATTAAAAACACCCAATGGATCAATCCACATTAGTTACAGAAAACACTAAACATAATATACTTAAAAAAAGAAGCAGCCAGGAGTGAGGTAGCAGTAAGGTAGGAAAATGAGAGTTGCATCCAAATTTCTAGCCAAGTGAGGAGAAAGGTGGTACTGCTACACTTTAGAAAACCATAGAATGGTTTGGGTTGGAAATGACCTCAGAGGTCATCTAGTTTCAATCCCCCTGCCATGGCCAGGGATATCTTCTACCAGACCAGGGGGCTTGGCCTTGGACACTTCCAGGGATGGGGCACTTAATTCTTCACGTAAGTTTCTGTGGGCTTACTGTTGGCATATTTGTTAAGACATAGGCATGGTTTCCTCCCTTTTTGAAAAATATGTATACATATAGAACACAAGTTTCCTTCTCTGCTGAAAACATTAATGAGATTAATAATTTCAATAAACTTGTAAATATTTTCATAGATTTTTTTTAAAATATTTTGTTATTTCCTTGATCCACATTTAAAATCTGGGTGCACTGTATTGTCATTTTCTTTCTTTTGCAGATCTTGAAGGACTATGCTACTGCTCCTCAGCATAGAAAGACAGGAGAGAGCGGGAGCCCAAATATCTGTCCTACAACAAAATACCAAAATGGGTCAGTCCCACCAGCAAAACAAAGCACTCCAGGAAGAAGAATGTGAAATCTTGATTTAACAAACAGTGTAATTTTCCTTCAGTGGGCTTTCATTGCTCTTCAGAGATCAGGTTCTTCCTGTTTTTAACACATAAGCCCCCAAAATAACTTGGTATAGAAAGGTTATAAAATCTTTAAGTGAAATGCCCAGCAACAGAGTGCCACCTCAACATGAACTAATATGTCACTGCCTTAACGCTTAGAGTAGCATTTTAAGAAAGACAATTGGGAGGGGGGAAAGAGAAAAAAGAATATAGAGAATTTCTTTGGGTGTATTATGAAAAAAGTGTTTTCTACTCAAGTCATGCAAAAAGGAAGAAAAGGTCTTTGTTAAACACACTTCACCAGTTTGGAACACACACTAAACAATTTCACTTCAGAGCTTTCAGTAAATTATTTCAGTGAATGTTACTGAATAAAGGAAACCTGCACTGGAAATTCCTTCAGGAACATAGGCCCTTTCATGTTTCTCAGCCAGGCTTTTCAGCTTTCATTTCTGGGCTATTGCTGCCTCTCTCTAAGTCTCTCTCTGTGCCCCTACTCCATTTTGTCTGCCTCCTACACCTCACAGACTGCCCTTAGCATCTGTAATGCCTATCATCTATTCAGCATCAAAACCCTCTCAGAAACGTCTTTGTAGCAACAATCTTTCTCCCCTGATTCTAGTACCCACCTACTCAACATCTAGAGTTCAAGAAAGGTGCACTTTTCAAAGCATTCATCTTGAAAAAACCCACAGACTGAAAACTCCAAGGCTGACACTGCTTTCCAATTCCAGTGCCAGAGGAGGGCTCACAGGGTAAGCTCCCACCAAACAGCCTCCTGACATCACAGCAGGGAACCAGCAGGAACCTCTGCAGCAGGAGAGAAAAAGGAATAGGTGAGGCTGGAACATCAAACTCTTTTCTTTAGACAAAGCCAAAGGAATCATCTTAAGGAGAGATATCTCATGCTGCCTAAGTAACCCAAGTCTTTTCCCTCCCCATTTACTCCTGTGTTCCAGAAATTCAGTTATTATGGGAAAGATCACTTATATAGATTTGAGCACAAGAAATGGCATTGTGCTTATGTTCAGGTCTGCAAAATTGCAGTGGGAACCAAGCAGTGAAGTCAGAGAAACTGTATTCATGGACTGGAAAAAAATGAAAAATTCTCTCTTATTCTGAATAAAGCTCATGTAAAATGTATCTATTAGAATATATATACTAGTCATTGTCCTTTTGCAGCAGATGGCACAGATTAAGCTCTAGCACTTATTTCTTATGGACCAAAGAAAGAACGAGACAGTTTCACTCTGACCAGTGAGTTACAACGTGCACTGACAACACTACATGCTATGCAAACAAATTCACAATATTTTTTTTCCAAAAAATTACCAACACCTACAAACAATTTCTTCTTCAGTAACATACACAGGCTTGAGTATCAAAGTATTCATAAGAGCAACAATTACATCAGAAACACCAGTAAAATAAATAAAGCTTTCTTTCTCAATAAATGGAAAATTCAAAATTAAAATCTATTTCAGACCCATTCTGTCATCAGAAGCATTTAGATGTTACATTAGCCACCTTTCTTCCACATGCTACTGACTCTCACTTTATGGTCACCCTACTTAGACAGAGCAGTCTGTTTCACAGCAATCTTCAAACTTTTAAACACAGCATTGAAGATCCACATCCAAGTGTAGAGTCTAATTAGATCCCAAGGTATCCATATGTTACATGCCAAAAAAATTACGAAAACCTATTAGAAGCAGAGAAGCATAAAGTTCTTGCTTCACATTTACTCTGAGTTACCTATTCCTTCACTTTCTTACATATGAGCAGGGACCTAGAAAAATGTATGCTGTTTTGTACTAGAAAGTGTGGTCTATTAGACAACTGGGGAAACTGAAAATTGTTTTTTTTTTTGAAAGCTGAGTCCTAATCTCTGTAGTTTTAAAGGTGTTGTGTTTGATATGGAACAAAAGTTTTTTTATCTATAAGAACTGTAATTTAGGTTTTTCTGTTCTGTGCTTCACTGTAGAAGAAAAAATAGACTGCACAAAATCCCTCTGGGTTGTTTGAAACAAGAAAGTTACAAAAATCTGGAAGAAGTGACTATAGGGTTAAAAACAACTGCTAGGCAAAAAGCTAGTTTTTTGTGGGGGGGGGTTATAAAATATATTAAATTACACTTTATTTGCTTTGGCTCCTACTGTCAGATTATAGGTGAGAAGAAAACAGGAAAGGTGAATTTTTCAATAATCCTAGTTATTTCAAATGTCAGCCTTCTTCCTTCTTATCTGCTTGTTCTCACTTCTCCCCCCTGCCCAGCTCCTTTGTTTTGATGTATGCTTTTCAAAGCAGCTGCTACAGGACAATGCCTTCAAAGGAACAAGAGTATGTCATGGTAAAGCTCATTTTGGTTCCAACAAAAGAATACTTTAATCATTGTTCATGTGACAATATCAATGAGAATAAAGTTGTAAATCTTACTAAGCAGGCAAATGTCTGCTCTCAAACTGCTGGACCTGCAAAAAAACTGACCACACATAGAGGTCTCATGGCACCTCTTGAACCTGAACAGATTTACCAAAGCTAAACTGACATCATTTATGTTGTACAAAAGTGTTCCTGAAGAACTACACATAATAAACCACAACCAACTGTGATAATTTTTAAGATACCACAGCTGCTTTGCAAAACTTCAAAAATAGTTATAAAATAATTGAAGACAGTGTTTCTGACATCATTAACAAACTGTAGGCACAGTCTGATTCAAGTTCCCCAAGACGCAAATAACCTAGGTGACCAAAAAACAAGGTAGAGAAACAGGGTAATTTAGGGAAGATAATTTACAGTGTTAAAATGTTACCAAAGCTGTACTCTTAGTCACTATGTTTCTACTTGAAGTACAAAGCTTGTCACCATTGCAGGGCAATGGCTACAAATCCGTAGAGAAACTCCAAAATAGCAAGAAGGAAATTGATGGAAAACTGAAACACCTCATGACCTGCACTGCTGAACTGTTACAGGATTTCTAAACCATGCTAAGAACTGAAAGAAACTACTAAACTGACCAAAAAACATATGGAAGTGTCTTCTTGATGAGATACATGTCACTATTCCTCTAGCACTTTTCTGTGCTTGAGTTCTCTAAGACACAGAAACCTATAAAAAAAAAGCAGTGATATTATTCTGAAAGAATACTTTCTGCAGTACTTCCTTGCTCAGTTGCAACTACAGGGAAAAAAAAAAAACAACTGGTAAGATAAAATCAGAAGCCGCTGCAATAGAGCAGCCAGGTAGCCACTCCCAGGCCGCAATGAAGGGAGATGAAGAGAAGCCAAGTACTTTGTGTGTGCAAAAGTACCATAAAAAACTCAAGAGCTGGGAGAGGAACTGCTCATTTAGTATCATGTTACAAAGCCTCTCCTTGAAAAATGGGCAAATAAAGAGGACTCTGCCCAGAAATGGTATAAATTATGACTGATTACATTCTTTATGCATATTCCCCTGGCTTTAAGAATTACTAGCTCTTCCAATAATGACATATGAAGGGAGCTTTCAGAGCATCGAGGAACTGCAAATCCTGTACTCCCTCTCAAAAAAAAAGACATTGTTACTTGTTCTGTTCAGTTAGGTTGAGATATATACGAAGCCAAGATTGTCCTTATCTTCAGGCTTCTGTCATCTAAATAATTTTTCACACACAGTTTTTATGTTAACAAAAAGAAAAACCAGCTGAGAAAGTGCTATGGCTAAATGGGCATGATCCTCCACAGTGTATGAAGTTAACAGCTCATTAGGATGTTATAGCATCATGCTAGAATTGAGTCTGGAGCAAAGAATTAAAAACAGTAGATGGAAAGTGCTTTAAGAAACAGTTTGAATGAAGTATTTAGTATGCAAGCCTTGTAACATTGCCCCAGCTTGGAACCATCTACAAACAGCACAATCTCCTGACTCTGGTGGCAGAATTCAAGGGAAGCTGCCATAAAAAAAAAAGTCAAGATTGTGTTACCATGTGAAAAGGGCTTACAGGAGAGAGAAGTGTCCAAACAGCAGATCGTTTTGAGCCTGAAACAAGGCAAGATACTATTGATTAGCCTCCCTCTCTGCGAAGCAACAACTCCTACAGTTCTCAGCAATGCTAACACGCCAAACACTGCCTGCAGAAACTGAAACCAGCTGCCTTGTGCAGAGAGAAGAGACTGTCCTGAGTAACTAAATAAAAAATGGATGGGTGGGAGAAGACAACAATTATTCAGCTGCCTGACTGCAAGAGTCTTGTTCCTGAAAAAACACTTGACTATTACTGGAAAACTGAAAGGTGTGAAGTAGATAAATATGCAAAGAGCTATACAGAATTTCAAAGCAAGCGGAAATCCACATTTTATAAAATGGAAACATGGGTATTAAAGTATTTTGGAAGGACTGCTTCAGACATTTCATTGAAATCATGTTTCCCCTATTCAGTCTTTAAGGAGATAGGAACCTCCTTAGTGTCCTTGCCAAATTCTCCCAGACATGTAAGCTCTTTTCTACATCTTATCAGAAGAGAAAGCTGGCTAGGAAAGTTACTACTGCATTCCTTTCTTGCACATAGTTTGTTTAAAAGTGGTTCAATCACATTACCTACTGACCCTTCCTTAAATTCACTTCTTGAATGGAGCTACTTGCATATTGAGGGAAAAAAGCAACCCACCTTATCTGGAAGACCTATGGCTAGACAATGCAAGGCAGAGAAGTAGAAAACTTGATTATTTCCTCAGCTGACTGTAGAGAAACAGCCACCTACTCATAGATGTAAAATAAACACGGAAATTATAAAGCACTATTTAAAGTATCTGAAAATAATTCAGAAACCACTCTTGTTAAAATCTAAGCAGATGCAAGCCCTAAAGGCCTCCCATTTTATATGGTAATGCCAGTGAGTTTACACTGCCAAATATCAAAAAGCAGCATAGCCAAGTAAGCATAAGACTGAAGCTAGTAGTACAAGAAAAAGCAGAAAATTCTGCTTGTCCACATCTTATATTTTTTCAGAAAAAAAATTGATTTCTGTTCAATCAGTTTCCTTTGCTTAGTTTATCTTACTAAGTCTCCATTTCCTACCATCTTTGCATTTAAGTTTTGGATTGAGCAAACTACTTGCAGTTTTCTCACCCCCTGTCTATATTCTGAAGAGTTCTTTTATTTCAAAACCTGAAACAAAATTACTCCAAAATCCCATGAAGACCTAATGAAGTGTATATACAGGCTCCAGAGACAAGTGTGTGAATTCTTTAGAGGAATCTTGAGAAAAGCTCTGGCACTATGCTTGTCATCTGCATCACCAGTTCTTCCTCATAACTTTTTAAACTTGGAAAGTAGTTTTGAGAAAATCCGTGACTCTCACTTGCTGAGATCAGTGAGGTAAGCAAGACAAGCAAGGAGATGAAATGAGTGACCTTTACCACCCATAAGGGCTAGAGCATGTCTACTACCATAAGCTTAACTGTATAGTCCAGCTTTTGTTTGCCATAAAACACCACAACACAGGATTTCAAAAACCTCACACATACAGATAAATGTATGAGCACTCATTAGTATTAAAGAGAGGCAAATCTCTTTTGAAAGGAAGTCAAAGAATCCACCTATTTAGACACAAACACATGTAAGAAACTGGTCAGATCTCTTTTCCAGACCTTCAAAATGATTGAACCTAAAGGAAGAACTGAAAAAGAAAGATCTGCAAAGCAGGATATTTAATGAAACATGTGCAGATACTGAAATCTCTATAGTATTGTGTTTTAAACCTTCAGCAAACATGGGCCAAGGAAACCTGAATGAATTAACATACATATTTTGGAATAGGTGAATGAAATATGTCCACACAAGCTCTTTTAATGGAATCATAAGTTCAGTGAAGCCAAATGAACATCTCAGCTGGTAAACAGAGTAATAAGAATCACTGTTATATCCAGTTAAAACAGATTTGCAAACAATAGACAGCCTAACTAATGAGAAACATGAATGGAACTTAGAAATTAATGAGACCTTCAAGGTAAGAACAGTCTCAAAATGCTCTCTACAAACTATAAGACCTACAGTAATGGACTATATGATCAAGAAAAAGTTTGTTCCATGTCAAAAATTAATCTGTACATCAACATAAGGAAAAGAAAACATACTTTTCCAGCTAAGGGAAGATGTCAATGCTGCAGACCACATCATAAACCCATGTCATGGCAGAGGGACTTCCAAAAAGACAGAAATCCCCAACCAAGCAAACAACAACAAAACTCAAAGCAAATTTGGTGGCCAGTAGAGGAAATAGCATACAGCTTGTTAAACTACTTCTCTGCATGCCCTGAGCACATACTTGCATCTGCACTGCCAACAGTATTCAGAGCATTTAAACAGAAACTTTACTTATAAAATGCAGTAACATCACATTAGAAAGCCCAAAGTTTTAGCAAAAACAAGCACAAGCAGCTGTAAACACAAACCCACACATTAATTGCTGTAGCTTTTATTCAAAACTTTAAAAAGTGTCTTGTGCAAAGGAAATTTCTTCCCTTACACTTTTCCACTGTCACATCAGATAACCAGTTCCTTACACTTTTTTGTGCCTTCTCTAGCTTAGTGACAAGTTAAAAATCAGTGGAAAGATTACTACCAAGCACTGCAGCCTGGGTACAAGCAAACACGACTACTTGGGGTCCAAGTCAGTTACAGACAAACCCTTTGACCAACACACCCCACACTGCTGCTCCATGGTCAGGAAGAGAGAACTACAGGCAAGTTTGCTCCTTATTTCTTAAAAAAAAAAACAAACTAAAAGCAAAAAATTCCTTGGTGTGATGGTGGAATAAAGATGTCCCATTTTGTGTAGCTATTCCTCTAAAATCAATCACAGTTGTGGCTTTACCCTGCTCTCCCTGGGGATGTCACAAGAAGGATAAAAGAGAATAGCCAAACCAACATCATTCTTTGCTGGCTGACTGCTGCAAAGAATATTTCTCAACAGTTTCAGCAAAGATTGAATAGAAAATATGCAGAATGGCACTCAATTAAAATTTTTCTCATCTCTCTGCATTGCACTGAAATATGCAATAGAGGTAGCTAAAAATTATTTGCAAAGTTTAAAAAGATTAGTAGAGAAACTACAGAGCAGCCAATGAAAAAGACAGAAATGGAACCTATCAGATCATCAGAGAGATGTGGCATTCTTCAAGAATTCTTGGTTAACTCTTTGCGTTATAAACATCTACACAAAACTTAAAATGTACTGAAGACCTGAAGGTGAGGTACAGAAATCAATTAAATTATTCAGAGCAAGGCATTTATTCAGTATGAGTAAAAGCAGAAGGTGCAAGGAAAGCTGTATTATATGGCTTGTATTGAAAGACTGACTTAAAGCAGCTTTTTAGTCCACCCAATGGAGAACATTTACTGGTATCTTCTGCATAATTTTATAAATTTTAATATAATGCATGACAAACATGAAGAATCAAGTAAAAATAAGCCTAAGCATGATAATGGGAAAAACAGAGGAAATTACACAGATTTGGTGACAGCATGTCTGATTAATATACAAAAAGCTAAAATTACTGAAATAATCAACCAGTCATGATTAAATATGACCAGAATTATAGCTATATACAGTAAAAACAACATGAAATAGGTCTCTTCATAATTTCAAAATGTTATCAGAATACAACATCAGAAGGAGCCCATACTTTTCAAAGGTACCTACTTTTCCAAATACAAGACTAAATATTTATCTGTGCATTTCTAACAATATTTAAAGCAAAAATATAGACTATGTAGTAAGCACCTAGTTTTCCTATACTAACTTGCTTTTTGAAACTGGTATGAAAGTAACTGAGTAGGTTTTTTTACTATCTTTGAGTCATATAATTTCAGAATATAAACTGGCAAAGTAAGTATTTCCTCAACCTACAAGGGTATTTATCAGTTTGAACTCAACTTTTCAAAGTTGAGTTGTCTGTATTTTGTTTTGGTCAGTCACATACTTCCAATAATCTAGTTAACTTGGAACTAATTAATAATATATTCCATACAACTCCATAAGCCTTTTTGTTAAGTTTCTAGAGTAGATTGTATCACGAAGACCTGTTCAAAGAAACCTTGCTATAAATGTCACCTCCGAGACAGTTTTTGTCACACCTTGTGTACTGCATTAGTCTACTATCTTTTTTCAACTCCATCTCCTATTTCCTTACTGGCTTGAGCATTCAAGTCTTTTTACTCACTTCTGTGCTCCCTGAGACAACAGCTTTGTCCACGTTCACTGATAGCTGCTCTTCTGTCTGGCAGACTCCCAGTGACCACTCCGCACAGCGGTGATGAGCCCAGCAATGACCTAAGGCATGAAAGCAAAAAGGCTTTGGTTGTACAACTCTGTCAAACACTTCCTCTAAATATCAAACTGGGTTCTAGTAGTAAATACTTGCCAGATAAAATTAATTGTCTTTCTTCCTCCTTTTTTCTTGTTGCAACATTTCATGTCCTTATTATCTTATACTGAATACAGTGCAGTTACTATCACAAACTAAATATACTGTGATTTTCTTCTGTACGTAACACTCCTTCCTCTTCATTTCAGCACATTCTGTGTATCTGTTTCAAATTTTCAGATGTCTGACCATGTAATTCTAATTCTGGGAACAGCAGTGTAAATAATGCATAGTTCTGGAATTCTGTGACAGCTCTATAGTAGATTAGATATTATGTTGAAATTAAGTACTTGGTCAACTTAATCATTCAGCAACAACAACAAATCCTCCCCCAAAAACCTCCGTAAGGGCTTAGGAAGAGCCACCTAGAAATAGCAACAATTTAAACAAATTTAGATTGATAACCCTCTCTGCCCATCCACACATCCTATGGTAGAACTGTTTAAAACAAATCATTAAATTTTGGCTTTTGCTTTTTAATTAGATTTTGAGATGAGGTTCCACACTGATGAAGGAATGACATCTACATTATTACACAAATATATTTCCATTTTCGAGGCAAAATACATGAGTGGACTACTGGCATCAAAGCATTTGGAAACAGATGTTTCTAAAAAAGTAATTAATAAATGAGTAAAAAAAAAGTTCCCTTTAAAATGAAGGGGCAGATGACAAACTAGACAGTTTTCTCACAGAAAACCTGCAGATACTGGAAACATGCAAGTTTACTATGCCTCTATTGTTCCAGCAATACTCCTCTTTCAAATCTTCCATTCCATTATTTCCAATAACCCCACATTAGCAGCAGGAGATTAGGTAAAGCTACAGGATTAGGACTTAAAGAAGTATATTAAGCTCTGTCTCATTTCTTTTTCCTTTTCTCCACAAAATAGAATGAAGATCATCATAGAATGATAAGAGTGGTTTGGCTTGGAAGGTCATCTAGTTCCAACCCCCTGCCATGGGCAGGGACACCTTCCACTAGGCCAGGTTGCTGATACTGAAGATAATATTACCTGACCTAGTGTTCAGCAGTAGATTACAAATCTTTCCCCAAACAAAGCTGACAATGAATCTGTCCAGTACTTAAAGAGAAGACTATAAAAAAAACATGATGTAATGTGGCAAAAGATACAAAAACATCATTAAATACCTGACAAACACCAGAGCACAGAAAAACAACAGGTGAAAAACTTCACTCGCTGTCACTATAGTTATTGTACTACTACTGGATAGGAAAACAGGACGATAGCAACATATCTTACCTGTTGGCTCAAATAAGGCTTGAACATCAATGTCATCTGGTAAGCCAACTAAACTGAGTTCATCCCAGAATTTGACAACCTGATCGTCAGAAGCAGTTTGGGTGCTTACACTTGTACACGATGCTATACTCGATCGAGATCTGTAGCAGGGAGCAGAAAAACAAACTTAGCAGTGACCACATTCTTTGTTCAGTTAGCTCGATATGCGCAAATAATCCAAAACTCAGGGAAAGTGAATATATTTTTCCAAACATGATAAAATCTAAATCAGCATGAACAAAAAGTCTTTCTTCCTCATGCTTTAGCCCAACATTTTCCCCCAATAACAAAGTTTTCAGTTAAAGCTGCTATTCAATAGACATACAAATGTTCTTGGTAAAATGTCCCTTTCCCCAGGCTGCTCTCTTCCAATTCTTCAGGGCACATGTGCCTCTTTTTTAAACCCTGCTTCTGTTTGATATTAAAACTTGCTCAGCCCTAGGAGTGGAAAATTAGGTAACAGCAAGCAGTTTGTGCTGCTCTGGGGAAGAAGAGATGTAGCTGCTTGGAAACATATCTTTATCCAAAGCCATTAAGATGATAAAAGGGGGGGGGGGGGGGG
>VWZO01016943.1:1314974-1360446 GCA_013396975.1 Bucco capensis
AAAAAAAAAACAATGGGGGGGGGGGGCAGGGGAGAGAAGAAAAAAATATGAGTGAGTAAAATGGCTGTGAAATGCTCTGCTACTACAGTACTGGTAATACCAGACCGTCAAGATGCTAGGGGAGCAGCACATCACAAGCCCAACACAAAGCCCAGAATGAAGCCAAATACTTCTATTTATGCTCTACAGGTAGGATTGCATGTTTCCTAAGGCAGACAGATATTTGGGGATATACAGGTTGGTGAGCAGGTGAAATAGGTCCCATTCATGGTGCTCAAACTGATATTCTACCATAGCACCAGTAGGAAACATTCATCCTCCTTTTCATGGCCTCAGTCACACATCCCTCACTGATCTTGCCTGAACACAGGACCAGCGTGAGCCAGCACAACCCCCGGAGCTGATGGTGAATGTCTGACACATTCCAGAAATCTTTAGAACAAGGTACCCAAAGATAAAATGATGCAAAGAAAATATGCATAAATGTAGCATAAGAACTAGGGGAACAGAATAGTTACAGCTACACAGTACAAATGTCTATTTTAAAGCACGTTTTCAATATGATAGAGCAAGAAATAAATAATTACTTCTATATCAGTGAATATAACCATTCAGCTAACAGTGAAATCTGATCTGGCCTTGCAGGCAGAGCTTGTAAGAAGGGAAAGCAAAGCTATTTATGCTAGTTCAGACTAGAGAGACTTGTGAGAAGACTTAAGAGATTTAAACAGGCAGCACCACGGTATATAAATTACACCAGTTACAAACACAAGATTATCCACAGTGGAGTAAATAATTATTCATACATCCTGTTAGGACAGACTATCACTGCTCATTAAAGGACTTGAGTATAATTATGACTAAATAAACAAAGCTCCTTAAAGTGAACTTGCAGCAAATATGCAATAATGTTAAGGTTTATAAAATAAAAATACAAAACAGTAATTATAAAATATTAACTTTTTAAGTGATATTATTTGAAAAAGGAATATAGGGATAAAGCAGATATTTCTGGAGCCCATAAGGAAGCTCTGGTATCACAATTTCCAGCAGTAGCTTTCTGCAGGCAGAGAGAAGTAAAACAACAGGAGCAGTGAGTTTCACAGCTACTCTGCAGCATGGTGCGGACAGCTGTGAAGCTGTCAAGAATCATATGGTTTGTGCTAGTGCTCTTGCTCCAGCAAAACTCAGGATCTGCAGCTGAAGCAAGCACTGGAGAGCTCACTGGGGGAGGGGACTGGGGGAACCCTTCATAAAGGCTTGTGAACTCACAGATGCAGAAGTTAAAGACAGGAGCAGCAGAACTGCCAAGAGACTGTGGGGCTGAGCTGGAGGGGAGGGATTATAAAAGAGAGGGGGGAAAAAAGGTTTCACACTTCCAAGGGAGGGGCCTCAAATGTATCAGGCACCCAAATACCTAGATAAAAACAGCATCAGCCTATGCCTTGCCCAGTTAGAGAGACGTTCTGCAGAAAGCCACAGTGGTCAGCTTCTCCATGTGTCACGCTGCTGATCTGTCATGCAGTACAAAGTGGCCAGTTCCATCACGTTAGCCTTTTAGGTTTAAGTGCTCAGTAAATATTTTAAGTTATGTCTGCATGGGCAGAAGGTAGAGTTTTTTGTTCCTATCATCTGAGGATCGCAAAAAGTACTTACAAGTCTACTTTCCATATGCCAATATGCAATTAGAGGATCTAAATCTGTGATGCAAGAAGAGCTCTCATACTGAAGATAACGAAACTGAGATATTGGCAACTCTTAAGCTCAAATCCTTGATCTGTTATCATAATTAGCATATTTTCAGAACAGGCTAATTCAAAATGAGATAACAAGCAAGAGATGATGTGTCACATATCTTTTTATAAGCTATTAAGGAAAAAAAGAGAAAGCTCACCAGTACTCCATTTAAGACATATCTATGATGATCCAAACCAAAATATAAATCCATCATTATCTGTAAATTCAACTTAATTCCTGAATTTTCCCAAGTAGGAAGCTTTTTTATATAGGTTTAAAATTACACAGGTATTTTGTTACCAGGAGGTGCTTATATACATCACCTCATCCCATACCTTCATATAGATATATGCACACAAATCTTAAAACTTAATGCAGAGGAAAAAAGTTCAGAACAAACAAGACATACAACTGGGTTTAGGGGATGCAGTGACAGGCAATAAGGCTAATAACGTCTGAAGCCAAAGTCTGTTCCTACCAAGCCATGAGAGGAGATCCAGACTTGGATCATGCTGGGAAGATGCCCTTTCTAACAAGACACATGTAGATCTCAGCACTCTGCTGCAGCCATTTTCTTCTCAGGTTCTTACTTCACTGAGTTGCCTGGTCAGTGCCTCTTCCTGACACAGAATTTACTCATTTCCCTCACAAGAATCCAAGACGCTCCCAATCTCCCCAGCCCACATCCCAACAAAGGAAAACAAATAGCCCTCCAGCCAGTTAATCCTGGAGGAAAGGAGAAGAGTCACTATTTCCTCTGCTTGACCAATGACATACAGTCATTAGGACTCATCCTAAAATACAGACTTTCCCGTTGAAAGGAGTTCATTTCAACACATGCAGAATTGGGCAACAAGTTGCACAATATTCAATTACAACAAGAGAAGGAGAAACATCTTCTAGTTTTGCTTGCAAATATTCAGTCAGAGAACTAAGGTAAAATCACAGTCCCCAAAACTTTTTTTAAACAGAATTAAAACTGACCATCAGGTTAACCAACACTTAAGCACACCAAGTGCCACTGTAGTTATACTCCCAAGAGTAAGCAGAAGGCCCTCTTGGCTCTTCTGAGTTAAGAAATGGCACTGGGGTATCCTGTGCCAGCCAAGGCTCCCTGATAATAAGCAGATGTGCAGACTGACTTATGTAAACATGTTTTGTTTATGCAGTGTCCCACATCTCACAGATCTACATTTGTGTCTGACTAAGTACTGTGCTGTGCAGGTGATGGAAATCTCCAGATCAGATGTGACCTCTCACTCTCCTGCCTATTTTTCATGACAGTCTGCAATGATATGGGGCACTGCCATCCACCCACAACTCTGTGTATACAGCTGAGTCAATAAATTTCCCTTCCTCATTGGGAATAACTTCCTTCTGTGTCTCCAGGAACCCAGTACAGCTGAATGCCAACAAAGACAGCAAGTGGGCTACATTGAGAATGGCTATTGGTAAGACTGTTAAAATTATACAGCCCTTTCAGTTGGTGAAGGAGGCAGACTAAAGAAAATCCTGCAGCTGTCTGTTCTGCAAAGAGGTCTTAAAAGTCCCCTGCTTTCAGGAGAACATGCACAGGGGAATCCAAGCATCCTACAGAGATCAACAGAAGCTGTCAACAGCAGGAGAAATACAATGGATTCAGCTCAAGAGATGATCTCCTCTTACCTTCTCTCAAATCCCTCCCAGCCTACTGTGGAACATCAATTATCAAAGAAGTTTTACTGTGCATTCACCTTTTCAATCAACCTCATTAAAAGCAAAGGTTGTTGGTGCTCTCCACATAGGAAAAGGCAATGTTTTATACCTGAGAAACCCCAAGGCATGGCAATTCTGAGCTATAACCATTGCCTCACCATTAAATTCTAAGTTACAGGTGACCACTACTGCATTTGCCATGATAATGATAGTACTTAGTTAAAAAGCAAAAAACAACAAAAAAATGTGGAAAAAAATCTATTTCATTTGTGCTTTGGGTTGAAAAAGAAGGTGAAGAGGGTATAATTTGAATTCTGCCATCAGTTTGTTTGTTTTTAAACAAATTATGCAATCAGTTTCCTCAGTCTCTGAAAATACCTTCAGGATGTATTTTTCTCACACACTTTAGCATTTTTGAAAGGTGAAACTGAAAAGCATAAAACATTGGGTTGTGTCAGCAAAGTTGTTACAGAAATTTAAAATGTTTTTAACCTCTGTTTTTCACAGCTAAAATTAAGCTCAGAACAATGAAATGGAATATTTGGGAGCAAAACAGAACTTCAGAGAATCATTCGCACTAATTACCCAAGCAGACTGATGAGAATTGGCCTTGACAATTCTTCTCCCTCCTAACTCTGTTAGTAGTTTTAACATATGTTAAAAGGCTAAATTAGACACTACAGGGAACCTACTATTTACTTAGCTATGCCAAGTTGTGCTAATGCACAAACTACTTTGCCATCACTCTTGTTTTATGGTGTGTTATTTAAAGAGTAAATTGTTTTGCTCCTTAGTGAAGATGCATCACTGTATCATTTATGTTAATTCAAATCAAGACCCACAAGCTGCATTATAAGTGAAAAGATTTCTGACTAAAAACAATGCCAGGGGTCTGCATCAGTATGAGTTCTAATATAAGTGAGAGACTCACAGAGGTAGCTATTCTAAAACTCAGGGTTTTAGATCAAGCTTTTCAGCTTTTTATCTAAATATCCTTAAAATATCAGGACTGAAGTAATGAAGTTTTAAAGGGAACTACTGATGAAAACCCATTAGGCAATGCATAACATCTTCACGTTGATACAGGGTTAACAACCCGATAAATCATTCTTCTGAATGAATGACACTAAGGATGAAGAAGGATGAAAAGTGCAACATGGAGATACCACACAAAGATGCAGAAGTTCTCAGCTGCAAGCTGTGTTTAAGCACTTGACATGCAAAGTGTTCTCCTCCCAATAAGAAATGGAATCACAGAACAGCTTGGAATTTTGAAGTGGTTTGACACTATTACACAGAGTTGGTTTTGAAATGAGTAATTAACTTCTGCATCACAATTCCTTTAAAACAAGGAGGGTAGGAGGGAGTTTGTATGAACTTCAGGTGAAGAATTTTCGAAGTTTTAAGTATGCACAAAGCAATTAAACAGCATCAGACAATAATTGCTTTCCAATTTTTTTTCAAACCAGCACAGTTGGAGTTCTACAGCCACATAATCAACTTAATGATACTCTTCTCATTTGAAACAAAGAAAACATTACCCTCCAAGCACCATCACCAAAACAACAGATTGTGGAGTTGTGTTTTCAGTGTATGGTCTTAGTCTTTACCTACTGACAACATTAAAATTGTGCCCTGCAAGCCAAGTCAGTAATTTCACTCTGGGCTAGACTGGTCATTGATACAATGCTGAAATATTACTTCACTATTATTATTTTTGTAAAAGAAAGGCACGCTATCTCCACTTTGCAGAAGTAGAACTCAATCTTTGACTTCAGTGGAAGATACAGTGTGTATGCTTACACACATCTAGATTTGAAAGTGTAAAGGCAAAACCCTACAATGATTTCAAGTGCCCTATTCCACTCTCTGCAGAAAGAATTCTTGCAGAAAAACATTCATGTAAAACTACAAAATGTATCTTAACATATGACCATGAAAAGAAATAATCCATTTCAATACTAATCTTAATGGTGGTATCTCCTAAAATATGTGATTTATTCGGCAACTTTAATAATTTTTTAAACTTATTTTTAATATTAAACATTTTATCTAACTCCTTTCCTGCCTAAAGATCTAACTTCTCCTTTCACCACTGCAGGGTTATTCTGTCCAGATTATCTAATATCTCTGCCACTCCACAATTTCTTTTTCCACTAAGTGTTACTAGCTTTATAATGTGCTTTCTTTGAAGATTAAAAAATAAAATAACCAAACAAAGAAAAAGAAGTTCACTGCTACTTTTTCACCATTTTCTTTCTTCACAGAGTAACAGACTTTCACCAACCACTTCTTATTGATGGAATAAAGCATCCCAGCCCTCTGTCTCCAGACTCCAAATTTGATCTTAGCAGCAACAACAAAATAAGGGGGAATAATGCCATGAAAATTACAGGCTTTGCCCAATTACAAGTGAAGCAGGAAAGCAGGAAGGTGTGTTGCCAGGTTTTTCTGTAGTTTTAGCAACAGTCTAACAAGAGTAGGTTATTCAGCAGAGCAAAGTACCAAAATCAAAAAAGTTGTGTTAAAGTCTTAGCTTCTACTCATTTAAGAATGTTCTGTCCTCATGATTATGGCAAAAGGACTGAAAAAGTAAAATTAATGGATTTACAGTCTCCAAAAGTAGATGGAAAGTAAAATTAATCAAAAGGTGTTTTGTTCTTCTATGTAACTGTGGTTTTAGGACATTCTTGTTAGCTTTTAATGCTTGGAGTTGACAATGTGGGAATCAGAGGAGGAAGGTAGAAGTGGGCTCTGCTGTAAGTCACAGCCAGTTTCTGGCTGCTTGCCTGCCTCTTGGGCAGCACTTCCCCTGCTCTCTGCAGGCAGCACAAACCAAGGGAGCAGATTCCTTTCTAAGAAGCTGGATTCTACTCAGCCATAAGTCCTGGGCTGACAGAAGCTTCTCACAAGGCTTATAAAAAGAAAAAGGCAACAACCAAAGGGAAAGGCTCTAAAACCCATGACACTCATGATATACAAGAGCTGGCAGCACTACTTTTACCACTGCCAGGCTTGATAGTTTATCTTTACTTGACATTATTGCCCCTCCCCACATGTGGTCAATAACTCACTCATTCCTTCTGAGCATATACATACATACCTCACCCCTTTTAGCCTCCCTACCCTAGTATGGCTCAGATACTATTTATTTTAATGGATTTTAGCACATTGCTTTCTGAGCACTAATCCTAGATCTGTTACTAAATTCCATGCCCCAATCTCATGTGCAGTCAATAGCTCTCTGGGACTCCTATATCCCACCTCAGAAAGGTTCCAACATCGACCCTCTTCTCTCTAGTCTTTCTCTTGAATGTTCTTATTTAGCCTCAGTCTCAGGAGATATCCAGAGAAAAATATCACACAAGCTAATCTTTGCCTAATTTTTCAGCTACTGAAATCCCCATCATAGTTCTGATATATCCAACTATGCTAAAATCACTATTTTGCAGTAGTAAAATATTTAATTATTCCATGTTAAATACTTTGTTTCATGTCCTGTGCCCTGTGCTTCTCTAATACTTTTATCTTCACTACCTAAGACAGAAACCCAGAATTGTCTTATGCTCAACTCTGAAAATAGTGATGCAAAAGTAGCTCCACCTACACCTACATCTACTTCTGGTGGAGGCTTTGGTTCTTTTCTGTGTTCTAGGCAACTTCTGCACTGTCTGTTATAATACACTCACTAATTTTCCTATGCCTCAGATACCTCAAGTTATTTCTAAATCTATAAATATTTCCATTGCATTAAGTCACTTAAAACTAGAACAGCTTACAAAAAATGAGATGAAGCTGATGACTATGGATTATTCGGATGTCAGCTTCAAAACTATTTCCCCAAGTTACAGGTTTAAAGTCTCCGTGGAATCACACCTTATCCTAAATCTTGATACTTGATATGTCATCAGTGTGCACTATTTCACCGGCTGTATATTCTCCTAAGAGAATAGAGTCAAGCTACCCAGAATCCAGTCCTCCTACCCCTGCATGGCACATGGCAGTGTCAGCACACCAGAGATAGTGATATAGCAGAAGAGGCCTTCCATTAGGTTTCAAGACACAGTGCCAAAAACCCCCTGATGTCTGTATTTTTCCCCTATTATTATGAGGGCATCAATGACTTCTGCAGCTAACACCAATTTTGCATCTCAGTCTGGAACCAAAATTACCTGGGGTCAGAGAAACCTATGACTCCCAATTAACTGCTTCACATCTCCTTAATACATTTCTTTCCAAAATGTCAGAGATGGAGTCTGGTCATTGTTATTTTGATGAAAAATTAATAGTAGTTAGCATTTTGATGCTTTGATCAGCCCATAATAGTCTTTCAAACTCAACTAATCAAAGTCAACACTTCCAGTTGGAAGGAGGAGTAAGTTGAGGGCAAATAAGGGCTGGTTCAGAAACATGCAGAAGGTTTTTGTTAGAAGACTGTTACAGAGCTTTTGAAAAACAAGTTTATGGCTAGGGAAAGTGCTGTAATCAACTATTCAGGATAACAGCAAGCAAAGTAACCTTGAGAAGAACAGAAAATGGATGAAACAGCACTAAAACTTTAGCAAATGAACCAAACCAGGCCAAATAAAGAATGAAAACAGCTCTTTAGTTGAAGTGGCTCTACACATTTACTGTAATTTAATATCAGCTTTGGAAAATTCTATTAGGAACCGAAATTTTTGTGTATTTCATTCAGGTATACACACAAGATCTATTAAACCAAAATTCTCTGTAAGAATGGAAGTAACCTAACACATTTGTGAGCATATAAAACATGAAAATTATGCATGCAGCAAGTAGATCAAATAATTTTTGTCTATGGAAAATATGCTCTGTGCTGGATTAGGAGGAAGCAAAACGACAACGACAATCCTACCCAAGTCTGTCAAAACATAATTACACCTGTAACTCTCTGGTAACTGTTAACAGTAATCTCTAGGTTAAAGGCTGTTACCTAGAATTCTGTGACACAGCCAGTGTGTTCTGGTCTCCCTCAAATAATGTAATTAATATTTTCACTACTTTTTGTGTAATTTATATTGATAAAAAATAAAAACAAAACAAAATAAATGGTATTTTCTCTATTACAGACTCTGAACTAAGGAAGAACATAGCAGAAATAACAAGAGATATGTTTTACTTTGTTCCTGAAAATGCAGCTATACAAGCTGCAACTTCAGAAAAAACTTTACATAGAACTATTTTCTCAGTAAGAAAGCTTCAGTAATCACATTTTATCTCCTATTACTTATGTTTGTTTCCATCTGAACAGCTAATATACTGCAATTCACGGGTTTACCACTGTAATCAGAGGACAACACTCAAGGGATGAGCTTTTCACCTTGGTCTCCCTACACGTCAGGGAAGTCATCAGTCTCAAGCACAGGCTGCTGTTGCAAGCACTTCAAAACACCAGTAGCGTGTCCCAAGCCTGTGCCCCAAGAACTCTGCGCCCATTAGCCAACTCCTAGCCCTGCGCCCTTGCTCACTGACCTGGTTTTAGCTTCAACACCCACAGAGGCAGTGGAGCTTGCAGACTCCTCAGATACTGAGTGCTGAAGGACTGGTGTTAGCTGCTTGGTGCTGTCCACTTCCGTTTGGGCATCCTCCTCTGCAGACTGCTCTTTGACTTCTGTTGAAAAAATAAGAATTATATTAATTTAGTTATTATTTTATTTATTTAGACTATAAAAAGGTCTGTAAGCTTTTCCTTGTGCTGCAAACACCCATTTTACTTATAGATTAACCTATGTAACTATGTCCTCAGATGCAACAAAATTTAAGAAGTAGAAAAATATTAACCTTTCCATCTAGCTAAAAGATGAAATCGAAGGTTTATAAAGTTCCTTCCATAACATAGCACACCACTGTGAACTAAAGATGTTTAGTAAGTAATGAGGAATGGGGCAGCATTGTTCAGTGACAATTTTTTCATATGAGGTTGCAATTTTAAACATTCTCTTTCTCCCCACATCTGCTCCTGGGCACCTGCTCTGTCATCCCTGAACAAACATCAGGGTGAGCTCAGTAACCTGGGGTATAATAAACCTTTTTTCCTCCCAGATTAGCTTTAACTTTGATCATTTCTCTGCACTAGCTCATTTCTGGTTACACTAACTCAGTGCTGGCATAGAGTTGAGGAGATGAAGGAAGGAAAGAAGAACAGACACAGTTTATTCCATCTTAAACCTCATTCTCAGCTGTAGAATTATGAGCAATTTTTGCACCATCCTTTTACTTTAGATTAGCGCTTAGATAGAAATATATACATCTACAGCTAACACGTCTACTATTTGTCTGGAAAGTTTGTTTCTGCTCAGAAACATGAAACACTAAGTTATCACTGTCTGAGCAACTTAAATCCTCTTCCCATTTGGTTTCCTCCTTTGCACAGAGTGAGTCAGGGATTTGCCAACAAGACATGGCAGTGCACTGCTCCAAGTGCATCAGAACACAAAAACAAGGGTCAAGGCTGTAGAACAACAAAATTTGTTATTTCCACATTCCTCCATACTTTCATTTTAAAACCCAAACAACATAAAAATCATAGGACTCTGGCAGATGTTCTTTGGCATCCCCAGCTTAAGTCACTACTGCCTCCTCCTGTCAAGTGTCCATGGCTGCTACGTCTCTCCCTACAGCAGGGCCAGACCAGACCTGTGCCTGGGGGTTGCATGCCACCTAAAACTTCTAGTGAACATGGAAGAGCTAAGAGGCCAATACATACAGCTCTTCCAAAGAGGTCCAGTTAGAGTAAAGGAACAGATTATTTAGAAGATTTAAGCAGAAGAGACATTGACTTTTAAACAGAATTAATACACAAGATGTCAAAATACAATCAAATATTGCAAAGCATAAATGATTCAAGTGGAGACATGGATGGGTAGAAGAATCTGTGACATGGGTGGGCGTGCACAAAACCCTGACACAAGCTTGATTGTTATTTATAAGAGAGGAAAATTCTAAGAATATAAGACTGCACAGCTTGGCCTGTAACACTGAAATTATATGCCTGCTAGAGCACACAGAGAAAGGGAAATCTTTCTTGTGTGATATACAGAGACTGGAGTAAAATTATTCTTTAACCTACAGTGAACTCATTTAGGATGACAATGTATAACATTCAAAACTCTCAATGAAGGCATCTAAAACATACTGAAGAGAAACACAAAATTAAGGAAAACAGAGTAAGAAATTCCTATTCATGACTGGGTGTGCAGATATTTATTTGAGCTGTTGTAAAATGGAATTGCTTCATATTTCAGACAAACTGACATACATCTGAAATGTTTCTGGACATCTGAAACATCCAAATGGCTCGTGTTAAATCCATTCCACGAAACTAACCAACTAACCTCCCCCAGCCCCCCTCCACCCCCCAAAAAAAAATTCTAGCCAGTCATTTGACACTACATAAATATCCTGTTGGGAATATATCCTTTGTAATAGTTAATGGCTCTGTACAGAAACTAAAACAAAACAAAATCCCACACCCTTATTTCTTGGCATGTCTGAACAAACAATCCTTGCAGTCATTCCTGGACAAGGGTTCCTGAAATGAGCAGCATCCAGTGGAGCCATTTGTTTGATCTGAAGGATAATTTTGTGCAAGTAACCCCCATGTTTCTAAATACAATCTCACTGAACAGTGCAAAACATAAACACCTTAAGATAGGCAGACACCAAATCACTAAAATCAAAGTCTACAACACAACTCAGGACAACCACACACAAAGTGCTCAAGGAAGATCACCAGAAAGAGTGGCCTTGTTCTTGTTGACTTTATTTCACCTAGTTAAAAAAGCACTGCTCTAAGGTGTGCCTGCAGAAACTTCCAGGTAAGCAAAAGCTAGTTACTCTTTGCCAGCTTTCATCTCATCATACGTTAATGGGCACCCATCACACTGGAAAGGCAAAGTTCATGGGCACTAAGTCATCCTCAACAGCTCTGGACTGTGTGAGAAGACACAGATTGTTTCACTACACACTGCAACTATATGAGCTTACATCCTTATGGTGCTTTTTCCCCTGCTGTTTGCTTCTTAAGATAGGAAGGGACCCAAATTATACTAAATGAGACATCTCAACTGCTGTCTCTGCAATAAACCAAACTGTGTCTCAAGATGCTGTTGGAAGACACGGTGCTCACCAAACAGAACAGCAATAGCATTTATGTCACTTGTACATGCCATACTGCAACTCTTGAAAAGTTTTCCAGTAGAAGATTAAGGAGGAACAGAAGTAATGCATTGCATGAGTCAAACTCCTAGGGGATGGGAGTCAGCCACTAGCACAGCAAAGGGACAGCAGATACCCTCATTGCTGCCTCGGAGATATTTTTGGAAGCATCTGGCCAAATGCATTAACTGCTTTTCACTGTATTTAATGAGCATTCATCAGACTTAGTTAAGGCATCCTGCTTTGAAGCTTATGGGAATGAAGGAACTATGAATGATTAATAAATGTGAAGCTCATCTAGAGAGTCACATATGAGGCTTTGTTTTGCATCCTATTTCCATGACTGTTTCTGTCACAGTGAAGGTCTTGCCCATGTATGATGAGTTTGTGGGGGAACTGAGAATTAAATTAGCCAATTGCACAATTCCAAGATGTCTCTAAGTTCTTGTCCTAATATCACTATCCTTACTAAGACATCAAGAAAGTCCTAAAATGTTAGTAAACATAGAATTTTAATTTTTTTATTATTTGAAGACAAACATATCAGTGGTTTTTCCCCACCTTACTGGTGAGGGCAGAAAGGCCTTCTTTTCTTATTAAGGTTAAAAGAAAAGCCCAAAAGCACAAGGAGTAAAGCTCCTAGTCACATGGGCCATCAGAAGGATTGGTGTAACATGGTCCATGCAGATCACCTCTAACACCTCCAGCAGCACCCAGCCAGGTCAGAGGGTGATGGCTGCCACCAGCTGCCACAGTCACTTGGGCTGCACCCAGTGTGTAGCCACACATTCTTGCCTACTGAAACCACCACCATGGGAGAGAGGGGAAAAAAGCCTACTGATGTTTAAGTTTGGTGGTAATAACCACATGCAAGAATCACTTCTCCATGGACAGAGGCACACTTTCTTCATCTGGAGTCAAAACTGGAAGATTTTATTTAAAACAATAAACAACAAAACATGCAACTGCATCAGAAGTGTTTTGTTGGGGTTTTCTGCAAGTGTCGTCATCGTGGCTAGGCTTCGTGAATGAAGATCCAGGGAGGGCTCCATCCACGCTCCTCATCAGTGCCTTTTCCAAGCGTCTGCAAGCGTATGTTCTTTTAAAACCACCACTTATCTGGTTTTTCCTATCTGAAGAACATTGCAGTGAATTACTTATTGCAACAGTTTTTATTTGGAGATGAGAAGAAAGCTTCCAGTTACTCTTTTTTCTTTTGTATTTCAGTGTGCATTTTGATACTTTTCATTCAAACAGAACTCCTATTTACTAAATACACTTTATACAGAAAGTAACTGCAAATTTTGTACCAGTTATAAAATAAGGTTTTGATGTAGGATCATTTAAACTATAATTTCAGTCATTCTAAACCAAAGACCCCATATTCTGGATAAGCAGCTCCCAGAGATTTGTGATTGAGGAACTTCTTAAGCTAGGGGTGGTATTCAACAGCACTTATCTGATTCTTTTTCAGTTAATTTGTTCAGGTCTTTTTGAAACCCATGTAAATTTTTCATGCCCAAAACATCCACTAGCAATGTATTCTATAATTTAAGTAGATGTTGAGTGCAAATTCACCTACCTGAAGTCCCCTAGTTTTTGTGTGGCAAAACAAAATGAATCATCATTCCCTGCTCATTTTCTCCATATCACTCATCATTTTGTGGGTTCCTATTAAATTTCTTTCCACTCATATCATTTTAGGTTGAAGTCTTTTATCTTAACTGATCCCCACTATTATTTACTTCTTGTACTCATTGGCCTTTCCTGTACTTTCCCAATTAAAGCTGGTCCTTTTGGAGAAGGGAAAGCAGAACTGCACCTAGCATTCAACCTGCAGTCATGGCACAGCTTTAAAAAGCAATAGTAAGATAAAAAAACACACTGATGCTTTTTTGTTCTTATTCCTTTGCCAGTAATTCTTAGAATTTTATTTCCTTCTTTGGCTTATAAAAGCTCCTGCACTTCTCAGAATAATTACAGCACTACTTGCTCAGGTACCAACAGTTATTTGAGGGCAATTTTTCTTTATGCAAAATTAGGCTAGTGATTTTCCCCTGCATGTTATTTTACATGCATTGCTACTGAAATTAAGAGTCATTTTGTTTTCTACAGTCAGTCTTCTGTATCTTACAGATGGGTGTCTCTTTTAGTACCCTAAATAGATTTATTTTATCCACTACTTTCTTTGCTTTTGTATCTGACCTAGAAAAGGGTTACCAGAGCAGGGTTATGGGACTCCAAATTGACCTGGTTAATACTACAATTTTAATTAGGTTGGACTGGGATTTCAATTTCTCTAGTATTTCTTGTACCAAACCAGCCAGTTAGTCTTAACACAACATTACCAAAAGTTAAGATCCATAGAAGTAAAAGATACACGAACCAGAACCTTTTCAATGAGAAAAAGAGTGTACAAGATATATCACAGAATCGTTAAGGTTGGAAGAGACCTACCTCTAAGATCATCAGGTCCAACCATCTACTTATCACTACCATGCCACTAAACCATGTCCCTAAGTACCACATCTATATGTTTCTTAAACACCTCCAGGGATGGTGACTCCATCACCTCCCTGGGCAGCCTGGGCCAATGCTTAACAGCCCTTTCAGGGAAGAAATTCCTCCTGACATTCAATCTAAACCACCCCTGGTGCAACCTGAGGTCATTTCCTCTTGTTGTTTCGCTGTTAACCCTGGAGAAGAGACCTACCCCCATCTCACTCCAGCTTCCTTTCAGGTAGTTGTAGAGAGCAAGAAGGTCTCCCCTGAGCCTCCTCTTCTCCAGTTCCCTCAGCTGCTTCTAATAAGACTTATTCTCCAGAGCCCCCCACTAGCCTCATTGCCCTTCTCTGGACATACTCTAGAGCCTTTATGTTCTTCTTGTAATGAGGTGCCCAAAATCAAATGCAGTGTTTGAGGTGTGGCCTCACCAGTGCTGAGTACAGGGGGATGATCACTTCTCTCATCCTACTGGTCACACTATTTTTGATACAAACCAAGATGCTGTTGGCCATCAAACAGCACCCCCAGATCCTTCTCTGCCAGGCAGCAACCCAGCTATACTTCCCCAAGTCTACAGTGCTGCATGGTAATTTTTCCAGTGGCTGGACAGGTAGGAGTCAGCTTCTTAAGAAAGAAGAAACTACTCCTTTTATAATGAGCACAGGGAGTATTAATTGCCTTAAAATGTATTTAAGCACATTTTTAAGCACATATTTGCATCAAATATTTATGGAAAAAATTCAATCTACAGGCAATGTCCTCAGTGGTGTCAATTCTTCCTCATTAATTTTAGCAGTGGTAAGCAATGCAGTGATGAGGCCAAAGCATCTGTCTGAAAAGCACAAAGTGGATTCTAAAATGTCTTTAGTGTTAACAAATTGACAAGAGCTTTTGCCATTGATTCACCCAAACCAGGACTTGCTCTTAGGTGTATTTTTCTTGTCTTGGTGGGTGGCTGCACTCACTATGGTTCATACCATTACAAAGGGTGACTGTATTTCCTCTAATATGTGGGATATTGCAGTAACTTCTTTCTCTAGAGAAGTGTTTTTCAGGCTACTTCAAAGCTGATGAGATTCTGAATTGGTCCAAAATTCCCTGGCAGCTTCTACACAAATAAATTCCTCCACTGAGAAATGTTCATTTCTAGTTCTTCTGTGCTTTGCCCTGAGACAAGAGGCTGGTTACAGGAAGACTTCAGAGAGTTAACGTGAAGTCCAGCAAGAAATCAACTGACCAGGCAATGTCACTAGGCTTGAAAATAACATTACTAACGACAATAATGCAGGCAAGGAGCTATCAGTTGATAAAACCACACAGGTTATTTTATGTATTATCAATTTTCAAGCCTCCAGACACCATGGGGAGGTACAGGTCTGTTATTAAGTGCTAATTTATTTTAAGAATTGGTTGACATGGTACAGATAGTAAACAGAATACTTGATGGATTTACTATGAGTTTCCCAAGAGACCCAGCAGTTAAACTAAATTTATTTCTTTGCACTTCTCCTAGATCAGGGTCTGAATCTCAACATTTTTACGTGGCACAAAGATAGGAAGAATTACAGACTCTGGCATTATTTGAGTATTTCATAATTGTTCTCAAAAAGAAAAAAAAAGAATAATCAAATAATTACCACACAGAATTCAGTTTCAGTCAACTTAAATGCAGAATCAAGAAAATACTTGGTACAGAAACTTGCTGAAACTAGTAGTAGATGGGGGAAAAGAAGCAGAAGCTAAGTCTTCATTAATAGCAAAGGGCCACCAAAGCTACAGAAAGCATACCACAAGGTATGACAAGAAACCAACAAGAGAGACAAGGCTGGTGGGTAAAGGAAAGGAGTCTACCCTGAGGTTGACAAGAAGCTGAAAGTCTAACAACTCAAACAGAAGCAGTTGCCAGCACCATTTTTAGGAAAACGTTGGGTTAGTGCCAAACAGATCTTTTTTTCAAATTCCAAAATTTTCTTTTTCCAATTCCAAATCCCTCCTCTCTTTCCATCCCTAAGAATTCTACATTCATCTATACTAAAGCAAACGTAGCACTTGGCAGAAAACAGGCAGGGCTCAGAATCAGTGTAGTTGGCAGGGATAATGACCCATACTGAAGTGATCAGAGCCGCGCACAGCTTACCCTGCTCAGCTTCCAATTCTGCCTCTTTATACACACAAGACTACAGAATTTTGTTAAGGTAGCAACTTGTTTCCAGGACTGACATTAAAATAGTCATGTCCTAGCAGTACAAAAGAGTCACTTCAGGGAGAAATTTTTTTCTTCTTTTTAGCAAACATTTGTGTCAATGTTACGAATGCAAAGAAAGGATAATGTTCAGTACTTATATCCTCCTCATAAAAGATTTGACAGCTCTTTCTCCTAGGTGGGATTATACTGGACATCTCCTTTTTCCCCTCTCTGCGAGGAAAGTTCTCATTCCTCCTGCATTGTTCCCTTCCCCAAGAGCAGAGCTCATTACACGGAATACAACATTTATGGCATGGACATCTCTCATTTTATGGAAATTAATGACTTCACAAAAACACACCAGTAATGCTGGACTCCATGAATTACACACAACAGGAAAAACCTCCCAAACCCACACAAATAAGAAATAAAAACCTCAAACAGTAAAAGAATTCCTGATTATTCTCAACACATGAACCAAACAATGGAAAAGAAGCTAGAAAATGTGACAAGTCACACATCAAGAGTTTTTGCATGTTCAGATGAACTCATTTCAGGTTTTGAGAAATTACTATATTGTGTTTTGGTTTGCCAACTACTACAGCAAATCACTGGCAAGACCATTTTTTGCAAGAAAACAAAAATGCTTTACAGTCAAAATAACAATTCATAAACAAGAACACAAATATACTTGAATTTGATTGACACATTTTTACACGGAGCAACAAACTCAGATTACTCCTCTCTCTCTATTATTAGCACAGATAAATGCTTATAAGAAGTTTCGGAGGCAGCATTTTCTCAATTAATATGATTAAACCTATCAGTCACATGGTGTTCAACTTTTAAAATAGCATAACTTCAATTTTCAATCTCTATCAAACTGCTCAATACAACAATGCTCTTTCAAGTCTATTCTGGTTTCCCCTGTCAAGATGGGATTTCAGACAAATACTTTCTCCTAGGCTTCTTTTCATTTAATACAGTTTGCAAACCCATCTTGGGCTTAGCACTGGTGCATCACTTCCAGCAGCAGACCCAGCAGAGTCTTTTGTCTATCTAGCACAGTGCTCCACTGCTGCCTGTACCTTTAGAAATGAGCATCAGCACTCTGTGACAGCCAGGATGATTTTGATGCAGGATAATGGAGAGACATCTATATGCACTCTTGAAGCCTTAAAAATAATTACTTGTGTTCCTCCCTCCTCCAAAGTAAAAACTGCTCTCAGATCTCTGTTGAGGAATTCTGTTAATAATGACAAGTAAAGCCAAAACAAAAAAAATACAGCTATCAGCTGTCACTGAATTTCCTACACAGTAGTGTATCAATTGTTAAGCTTGAATGTATTTTTTTAAAGCATATTTAAAAATTACAAAACTTAACATTTAGAATCATACTTTCTGTCCTCTTTGTTGAATTTCATGACTGTTTCCAGCACACAGGATAGGAGGAGTAACAAATGGAACACAGAACACAAATAGAAGTAGCCCTACTCTGTTTTTTAAAGACAATACCTGTTACAACTTCTTCACTTTCAATTTTAATAACAGGTAATTATCTACTTGTAGAAGCTGGCAAAGACCATCCAGGTTCACTACCACCTGCAACTTCTTACCAGGGGCAGAAATGCAACTGACAGAATAAAACAACACAGCATCCTTTTATTAAGCTTTAATCCAGACTTCCTGCACAAACCATTAACAACAAATTCAGCACAAACTGTGACTCATGACACTCCCCAAAGCCTAGAGGCTCGAGTACAAAGCCTTTGACACCATTCACCAGCTAGCAAGTAGGAAGCAGGAGACCAGCATATACACTTGAAGCTCATCCTTCATCCACCTGGTAATTTGAGTCTCCTCTTTTATAGCTTCCACGACTGCAACCACATTCCTGTATAATCTATATAAGACGCTGCTGCAGAATGGCTCTTTTGAGGTCCTCTTCCTATTCTCCCTATAAAACTACACGAAGTTCCAATTCATATCTTCATCTTTAAGGACTTCACAATTCTACCTCCTTAACTTAGCAGCTATGAGTAAATCCACAACTCCCTAAACTCACCTGGCACATGCCACCTGACCACCAGCTTCTACTGTTAGTTTCTATGTCTCCTTCCACTTTGCTCATTACATATATAGGGCCACCTAATTAAATTTAAACCCTTATGTTTCCATGCATTTTTAAGGCTTATTTCTGTCAAGCCAACAAACTCTGGCCAATTGGCCATGGCATCATCCTTCCTGGCAGGTTTCATCCTTCCACACATATTCAGTCTCTGGTTAAAAACAGGCAAATGGCTACAGACATGTGCCTGGCAAAGAGATGACAGTTCTTCACCATGGCCTTTATCTTGTGTGTTAGCTCATCTGCTTGTCTCTTTAGACTTCTAATCTGCCAGAACAGAAATCACAGAGACTGTTACAACAGTACTCAGTCCAGTACAATGAGGTCCCTCTGGTAACAGAAGCATTTGGGAACTATCATAACAAATATTTACAAAAGCAAAACCAGAGATTTATCTTGCTTCCTAGGCAGCACTAGGAAACATTCTCATTTTGTTATCCCAGTTATCCCTTTGGTATATAATCTGCTGCAGTTAGCTGAAGATACAGGTCAGTAAGTAATACTGTATTTTGGCTGGTATTCCAAAAACAGCTACTGCTTCTGAGCTTTTATTTTGGTTAGATACAGACTTGTAAAACCAGAGAAAGAGCTTCTACATAACTACACTACAAATGCATTCCCATTAGACTATTTAAAAGCAGTAAGTTCAAATAGCTTTAATTAATATAGGTTTAAATAATACAGGATATTTTTCTATCTGCCCAAATGCACACATGGTACTATAAAATTGAAGAAATGTTTCTCATCTAGCAAAGTCCTGCATAATTAAATGCATTTCCAAGAAAGAACCAATAATGAGACAGCATCAACACCATACTCTCATTACCTGTTTCCACAGTGTTTTCTGTTTCTGCTGCCTCCAAACCATCCATACTGTCTTCATCCTCCACTGCAGTTTTTCCTCTACTCCGAGGCCTGCAAACATAAGAAGGGAAAACTCTTTTTAAACTGGAATAACTATAAACATTTTGAAGTTTTAAATTTCAATTAGAATTTTAATTTATTTCATTTTGAGGGATAAATGTCAGCACCAAATAATGTAACATTCAAGCTAACCTGTGATTTGAAGTTTCCTCCCCCTTTTTCCTGTTCTAGGTAACAACAATGTACACTTTAATCAGCAGTTGGTCCATTCAGGTTTTATGATTATTCTTACAAGAAAAATATAATAACAATTTATACTGATCAAAAAATACAGTAAATCAGCATGATTTTAAGATAATAGCATCCTGTTTGCTCCACATAGGAGGTAACCATAGATAGACATTAGGGAACACCATCCAAAATCTGGCCAGTAGTTACATACACAATAAAACAGAGATTGATCCATTTGGGATATCTGTTATGTTTTAACCCTGCCCTTTGGCCAGCTGGGTCAGCTGTCCTGCCTGTGTCTCCTCCCAGCTCCTTGTGCTCCCCGGGCTGTTTGCTCCTAGGATGGTGTGAAAGCTGAAAAGTCCTTGACTTAGTGTAAACACTGCTCAGCAGTAACTACAACATCAGTGTGTTATCACCACTATTCTCACACTAAATCCAAAACACCGACTACTTGGAAGAAAATTAACTCAATCCAGGCTGAAACCAGGAGAGCATTGTTGGAAGATATTTCTGTAGAAATACAAGAATGGTAAATCAATTAAATTGAAAGATGTATTATTTTTGGTGAAACAAATATTTTGACACATAGAATAAAATGTTATGAGATGACTAGATGCCACTACATTAAGAAAGTGATCACTTGAGGACAGCACATCAAAACTAAAATACTTGGTAGATTTATTTCAGTTTCAACCAAGGTATGACCAAAAGCAAACAGGCTTGTGCCACAAATTCCAGTCTTTTTTCCCTGCTGGGCTCTTCAGCAGCTAACGTGGTGGGCTGTTGAGAAGCCCAAGCATCCAGATTCCCAGCTGTTCAGCAGCCCATTTGAAAGGGAGCCAAAAGCTTGGCACCTCGCCTCCCAAATTTTCAGGCTACTTGGCAACCTGCCTGGCATGCTGACAGAAAGCCTGGGAGACCCTGGGAGCTTCTGATTCCAAGTACACAAATTCTGAGCAGTTTGGGGCATTTCAGCTGTTCCAATGTCCCGGAGCTCCCAGGCAACCATTCACCCAACCAACATGCCTTGAATCAGGATGCCACACAGGCCAGCACACAGGCACCCTGCTTGCCCCCCTCCAACAAAACAACTCCAGTTCCTCTTTCACAGAGGATTCTGAAAGGTTTGTGTTTAGTTCTACACTGAAGGGAAAAGGTTGTTGGGTTTTTCTGAAGTGATTAAATCATTCCAAAATCAGCATTTCCTTTTTTTGTGCAGCTTGTTACAATACTTAAAACTATCCAAACTATTTCTGCAGAATCAGATCTGCTAAATTGGCTACGAAATAAACTCTACCGTGCAACGCCTTTGATTCTCATGGATAAGAGGGCAACATGCACAGAACTGGAACTATCTTTTGATTCTACATGTGTTGCTCTCCTGCTAGAAGAGGAATGTCTGGCTTGAACTACCTAACAAGATTATCCCTTCAAATTGTGTTGGGACCAGTTTTGTCTATGCAAAAGAGGAAAAGAAGAATGAAAATGAGCCTCAAACCGAAGTCTGAAGAAAACGGCTCAATTTCACAGGAGCTGTGGGGAAGAAGAAACTGAGAAGGGATGAAGGACAGAAGAACTTTTATTGGTATCCCTATGAAATTTGTTCAGGATAATGCTGAAAAACATGGCCGTAGTAGGAACCCTAGGGATACAAGGTTATCCTTCTCCTTGCCTGCTTATCCATAAGCAGAGACAGCATACACATAACACGAAAAGTAAGCAAGACATCTTAAATGAAATGGAAGCCAGCATCCCCTTCAGTTATTTACCACTGTACAAGCTTTCAATATAGTTTCTTAAACCCCATGTTTCACAGGTATTTAAACCAGAATAAACTGTATAGCGAGCAGAACAAACTGTCTTACACTCCTCCTTTCAGCCACTGTATCAACCCAGCCACATGTACAGTCATCAGTGACCTAGTCAGAAGGTAGACACGTTTTGCCAGTGGGAAGGCCACAAATGTTTCTTACAGCAGCACCTGAGATTGTCACACAGATTTATCCCATCCATAACAATGTGTAGGGAGTAGAGCAAACACCAACATCAATGGCACACCAACCCACTGGATAGAATAGGCTCTTCCAGTAAGACTGAGATATGGGAAGAAAGAGGTAACACTCTTCTAACACTTAGAAAAACAATGCAGCTGGTAACAAAACAAAAGCATTTCAGTATTACATTCCTTGCAGCTCATCAGAACATCCCAGTGCCTCAATCAGCACCAAATGAAAAGATGGGAATGCAGGTAAGTGAAATCCCTTCCCTTGGTGCAAGAACACTCAAAAGCTTTACAGAACACAACCAGTTAAGAACAGGGATTACTTCTAAATCCTATCCCAATTATTCTTCTACCAACTATCCCTCTGCAACACAAAGTTACAAGCTTGTACTAAACCAGGATTACTTTGAAATCATCACAAAGGTAAATGATAATTCTGCTTCCTTCACAAGTTCCTCATTTCAGTATTCTCCAGCACAGCTCTGTAGGTCACTGGGTAGCAGATGATGATGATTGTTTATGTTTATTTAATAATTTACATATGGCTTCAGATTTTCTATTAAAACTACATTTCATGTATTAAACACAAAGTACCTCACTAAGCCTTTTTAAACATTATGTCTAAACAAGAGCTGTATTCATTCCTTGAACTCCCTACTGTATTTTAGCAATCTATTTAATGCTATGGAAAAATCAGAGGTTTCAATTAATTAAATATAATTGCTTCTTTCAGCAAAAGATACAGACACATCTGGTGTTTTCTTGCCATTCCCCTGCCCCATATATTCCACAAAAAGCCTTCATAATGCTGTGCAGGTTTTAAATAAAACTGAAAAAGTGGTGGAAAAAAACTCTAGATTTTATCATTAACTTATTTTTGTTACACTCATTTCACAATCATCAGAGAAGATATTTTATAGCCTACAAATGTATGCTTGGCTTAGATAAAAAGTCACAAAACAGTGAAATATACACTCTGCTCAAAACTATAATTTCATGTTTCCACAGAAAACACCATTTGGGAAGGCCATATAGCATACCTAATCGTTGCAATCAACATTTATAATAAGAATGGATTGTTTAATATTGTTCTCGTTATGTTTATACAGTTTATTTAATAGTGTTATACATAATGCTTTTGGCTAGTTTGCTTAACATTAAATTTTACCACTGGTAAAGCCTATACATTTTTTCTTTTTCTATTTATTTAGTCCACTCCCCTTTAAATAAAGTGGGAAAAGCAACTGGGGCTCCTTGACTACAACTTCTCAAATTTTTCCTTCTGAAAGAGATGTGAAAGGCCTGTGGGGGCAAGATAGCAGCAGGGCCACCTTTGGCTGCCCTAAAACAATTATGGCACAACAGCACATGACTATTCCCCTTCACTCACACACAGAGAGTACTGAACCATAACTGCTACACTGAACATTATAACCTCACTTCTGCTCTAGATCTTGAAGCTCAATCCCAAACTTTCTTCCTCAGAGGAGTAACTACATCATGCTTGACAGCAGAGGTACCAAACACAGATGAGCCACTGAGATGAGATGCTTACTAACCAAGAACAAAATGTACAGGCAAAGCCTGATCAGTACAGATTCTACAAGAAAACTACAATAAATATTAGTACAACAGGCAGTGGGCTTGGTACACAGGCTGAACAATGGCTTCTCCATTGGCTTTCTTGTTTGCCTTTTTCCTTCAATGGACTTCAATTTAGAAGGAAAAAAAAGAAGCACATCTAATTATGTAGAAATAATATTTCTCTATTTACGAAATAACTTTTCAGTGTTTAAAGCACATCCATCATTTCATGAAACAAAATCAACAAAAGACAAAACTACACTTTTTATGTATGTAGGACTCCAGTTGAATATACTTACTGTCTACAATAATTTTACTCATATGTGCATAAAGTGAGACCATTTATCAAAATCCTTTGTGACCTACTGCTAAATTTTTTATAAATTAGCTTTCTTAGCTGATGACTTTTATTAATCTCCATCTTTAAAGACACCATAGTAAACAAAACTCTTGTAATTCTTCTCTGGGTAAGCAACTAATTAAACACAGCCCACAGGAAAAAGAGCCTACAAAGACCTTTTGCAGAGAGCTCAGCAGAGCACCAGGCACTTGCTCTGCTCTGGGTAAAGCCTTCCTGAGGCTGTCTCAAAGCCTTGCCCACTTAGCTAACAGGAGGAGATCACCAGGCACCTGAGTGGCTTCTGCTGAACTGCATGGAGAGCAGCATGGACACACAGTGCTGGGCAAAAATGGAAAAGTGTCTTATTCATCTGCAAGTAATCAGATACTTTTCTTTTTTTTTAAATTCATGGCAGTTTTTGCGTGTTTGGGAAGTTTTTAGGTTTTAGTTTGGGTGTTGGGTTTTTTTTAAAGGTGACAGCACTAGCACCATAAACTGACAAACTCAAAAGTACATCTTAGATCTTACTCATTCTTTCCACAAAGTGGAAAGGAACAAGGCCATGAGCCAGCATCTCCTGGAACAATGTGAAATAACTGACAAAGCTACAAGCCTCAGATGCCTGTCACTGCCAGGCTACTAGTTTATCATCACCCAGAACTTATTGCCTGACACTGGTTTCCACAAGTTCTCCGTAAGTTGCTACTAACAAAATCAGGTGACAATTTGGTCATACCATTCAGTGCATTTTGTTTCAGGCTTATAAGTGTGTTTGTACAAACCACTCCAGAGCCTCCCCTCTTTCTCAAATGCTGAAACCTCCAAATCATTCAAGGGAGAAACCACCTTCCTTCCTACGCTTTGCAAACTGCTGAGCGAAACGATGGTACTAAATACATGAAACAGGGCCAACAACCTTAAAAAGCAGTGTAACATCTGGGATACAGTAACATCCTGAACTAGCACAGATGTCTGGTTAAATGAACATCTGTCCACAGCCTTACCCTGGAAGATGGTAAGGGAATGATTTATAAAATGGTTCAATTAGTGCTGCCGTCAGCATGGCTAGTAATGAATTAATGTTCACACAACAGTTCCACAAGCAAAAGCTGTTAGAGTCTTTCTAGGAATATTTTAACAGGTGTGCAAAAGCACATGCTCCCACTTTTCTGTACTGGAAGTCATAAGTGCAGCTGTAAAAGTTTAACTGCTTGAGTGTCAACTAAAGTACCTAAGGTTCAGCTCATAGCCGTATGCAATGGGAACCACAGCAAGGCAGTAAGAATCAATTCATGGAAACATCTACAAGGAAAGGGTGTTTTCTTAGCCCTCTCTGAACACTACTTTTCAATGTAGTCTTTACTACTTTTAAGAGTTGTGAAAAGAAGAGTTGAGGCTCTGGGAAAAAGGCAGATGCCAGCTAGCTAGAATTCATTTAACAGCTCTAAACACTAACAAACCTAAAATAGGAAACTTACTATCATGTTGGCTCCAGCTTTGAACTGATTTAGATTTAGAAGATTCTTACAACGATTTTTTAATTGAGCAATCACTCTCAATATCATTTTCTTTTGTACATTACAGAAAAGAACTCCACATGTATTGTTTTTCTATTTACTTCTTGTATTAGATATGTGTGTATTAAAGGCAAAAAGAAAAGATGTGCAACAGAAACATCACAAGTGAGGAAAGGTGAAAAAGCTGACCTTTAGTAACAGAGAGCAGTGGAAGACTGTAGGAAACTGGGGATTTTTTAACAGCTACAGAACCAGACTTATCAGAATCTCATTACAGAACTTGCTCAACCTTTAGTAGCTTCATTACTAAAAGATTGCCAAAATATACTTGATATTGCCTATTATTCTCCTTGTATAATCAGTTTATCTTAACATCTCTAATTTAGAAAGCATAATGATCTGTTAATAAATAAGTACATCAAAGAGTATTGACCCAGCCTACATTTAAAGCCAAAATATTGCAACTTCCCATCTTACACCTCCTTTAACCAGTAACAATCTAGAAGACATTTGTCATTCACTCAGCATTATTCATTCACCAAGGTTGTTACAATTTCAGATCTGAAGCTTTTTTCATGTCTCTATTTTAAACAGTTACCACTAAGAGCACTAAACACCTGAAATAAAAAAAATTATAGTTTTTGAGATCAGGGACGTCTGAGAAAAAGCATAAAAATAACCTGGCCTCTGCTTGACAATTCTTACCTAAATTTTGCAGTATTCCCCTTTGAAAGGGAGATTTGTCAAAGTTTTCCTATACTGCCCAAAGACATGCAAATAGGAGTCTTTTAAAGATTATTTGTCCTGAATGTCACAGATGCATCTTTGCTTTCATTTTGGAGTACAGTCACTGCTGACAAAGGTAAGCCAATACAAGGGAAACTGACTGATGAATGCAGAGCTCTTGAAGAAAAAAGGCTGTCCTGAGACAGAGCTGTCAAAATGAATTTGCATTGCATAGTTCAACAACAATTTAAGGCCCAAATGAATTAGTACTTTTAAGTAAATATGAAGTTTGGTTTATATGTATTTTCAATTGCCCATGCCTAGTTACCCACACTAGGTGGGTTCTCAGGTCAATATTGGAATAAAATTGCTTTCCCTGGGAAACCGAGAAAGGGCAAATAAGATGTCCTGCTGGCAGGAACTCGTCACAACTGTCTACCCAAATCAAAAAAGCATAATTACTGTAACAGAAATGTCATCTCACTATAGGAAAATCTTAATCTCAACTTGGTTTTGCAGAAGGCCACCAGATCCAGGAGCCTGAAGCTACACTCTCTTGGGTGATGAGGCTCCTCTGGCCAAAGTGACTGTCTTCTGCATTTTCTCTGTTCCTCTCCCTGAAGTTATTTATTGTTGTTCACTTTGAGTCTGGAACAGCTCTTTTAAAAGATAAAGCAGATGAAAACTATACTAGCTGAAACTAAGCCTTACTAATATGACCAAAAAATTGTCTTCCCAACTTGTTACCCATTTGGGAACATCCTCAGTGAGGACGTTACCAGAGAGATGGAAGGTCACAGCAGCCAATGACCAAACAAGGAGGATTCATTATTGTTAATATTTGCAGACATATAAAATAATAAACTTCTCACATAAGCCCATAAAATACCCATGGAGTCACAGCTCTGCTACAGTCAGTGATGGACTGAAATATCAATGCTAGGGCTACTACACTGCAATGTACTTTTACATACCTTTTGTGATACCATTACATAAGAAAAGCTGAGTTTGATGTTAAAACTATGAAGTCAGGTTGCCTGATCTACATGTAGGGACTGTTCAGATTTGAAGACAGTTCAAATAACAGTGAGAAATCATATAAAAGGCTTCCAGATCTTTCAGCTTTCTTTTTACTCTTCAAACTGACTGTTTAGACATTTATAAACTCTGTAAGTGAAAATTACTTTTAGTCAGATATCTGTCACATTAGCTCAGCAATATACAGCATCAAAAACTGCTACAGGATTTTATTCCTCAGGAACCACCCTCCCACTGATAGGTAGTCTGATGGTCTGACTTGCAGTTTACAGTTTTAGTTCTGTTACACAAAACACATTAATATGCTGACCCTAACCATCCTACACATTTCAGAAATAATTAAAAAAAAAATTCTGATGCAGTTATGACCTTTCAACAAATTACATAGTTGCAGTTTTGTACACACTACATCCTTTGCACATTTGTCACCAAGGCACTAGGCCATATTCGCTATCAAAATGATGCAAAACAAAACACCAGAATTTTAGCACCTCTCCTGGAACTGAATTAGATAAATCTTTGGGAGCACCAGCAGCTCCAAGTAGAGCCATCTGCGTGTTTCCAGCCACAGCTAGTTCCATGTATCTACCTGGCTCCAGACTTGGTAATGGCTCCTCCAGAGAGTAGGCAGGGTGATGTTCTTCAATGAATCTGCCAAATAATGCTTACCAAGACCACTGACTGTTTTCACATGTTCTACTTCTACAGGCAAGGAGAATGGAATGACAACATTAACAGCTGAGAGACTATTGGCATAGTCAAAAAAACATAGTCAAGAACACCTTTGCAAGAGCTTCACATGTGCATTTGCACCATCCAACACTGTACTTGTCCACACTTCTCCTTCCTTTAAGTAAACAAAACTATCAAAATATGCTACTGCATCAAACACTGCTTTTTCCTTGCTGGGTAATGTAAGCATCTCCTTACAGCCAAACACAAGTTTTGTTTCTCCATGACGACGGCTATGGCAAGCTTTAACTCCTCCAGTCAGCCATGATGCCCAGAATGTTTTAGCCACAAACACACCATGCTCATGTCTTCTCTAAGAATTAAGAATTATCCAGCTACTTGCTCTTTTATACGTTGCCGGGTTTGCCTACTACTGTCTACTGAATAAAGATGGAAATACAATGGCTAAGACTGTCATTCTCAGGTCTGGTGATTTCAGGATCCCATACATAAAATTCAGTGTATCTGAGTCATCATGACTGAGAAACAGCTGCCAAGTACTTAGAAGTTGGTGGAAGTTTGGGTCCCTGTGAACAGATTTTTGTAATTTTAGCACCATTAATTAAGAGTCATTTTCAAAGATTTCCTTTTGAAACTTCGCACTCTGCCAGAGTCTTACCACAGTAAGATTGGGAAGATTCCTTCAAAATGCAGTTGTCTGCTTATGTTAAATACTCTCAGTGGACATACTGAGTGCAGGTGTAGACTGTGCTGCCTGTCTTAACATCCAACCACACACAGTGCAGGTATACAACCGAATGATCTAATACTGAAATTTTTACTCAAAAAATTCTTTTCATACCCAGCCAAGTACAGTCTGCATACAATGATCATGAAGAGCTCTAACCATTGCTTTTCCTCATTGTTAATTCAGTTGGGATACTCAAAAAAGGATACAAATATTCAACTCTTTCCCATTATATAAATTTCTTTAAGACAAACTAAACCCCACTCAGACAGCATGGTTTTGAGAGGATGCCCGATCTTACACCTAATCAAAATGTATCAGTCAACTCAGAACATCTCATACTTTCTCATCAAATAAAGAAGAGTATCTTTTGTCTCAAATCAATTTTAGTCATATCTTTAGACCTGACAGCAAACACAAGCCTTCCTGTAGATTTCATGGACAATAACTCCACTCATCCTTGTGCTTTTGAAATATTTCTGATCCCACCAATATCACAAAACCCCATGTCTGTCCCTCAGGTGCTTGTCACAGGATTGTCTGAGAAAGGAGTTCATCCTCCAGCTTCACCTGAACTGCTGTTTATGCAAGACAATGAACAACCTGTGGCTAACACTATCAGTGTATTTCCCTACTGTTTCCCCAAGTGAGCATTTAAGCTTAAACTAGAAGGATGAGAATGTGAAAGAAACTGCAGTGCACGAAGTGATATAAATAACCTGATTTTATGCAAGATGCTGACCTCGAACCCATTAGATAGAATTTTCTTAAAAATACCCAAATTAATTGGTGGCTTATAAGAAAAGTAGTTCTTGCATGTTAACTAGAGTTTGTCATTACCTACCTAAAATGGATTTAGAGAGGAAAAAACACAACAGAAATGAGTGTCATATCACCATATATCTTTTCCATCTGTTAGCACCCTTAGTGCTCCTTACAAAGAAATGCATTTTTATTTCAGATAATGTCAACAAGTATTATGAAATATTTTTCTTTCAATAAAACTGCTAAGCCTAGGAAAGCCAAAGGGAAAAAGCACATGATTTTGTTGCTAATTAAAAATCCATTAGAACTTATTCAGAAGGTTTGGAAAACCTCAGAAGAATAAAAATGGGTCTAAAAAAAGAAAATGGGCAATGTAATGAGATGGGTGTCAGTGTACATTTATAATTCACAAGAATTGTTTTTCTTTTAACAAAATTGTTTTCAAACTAGATCCCAATCCTAAAGGCCAGATCATGGAAACTATTTTTATACCAGAGTAAATAAAACTCTGGAAATGCTATTGTGAAATATAAACAATATAAGTAGCATAATAAGCAATGCTCTGAAGCTCAGTCACAACTAATGCAAGTCTTCAAACATGTTTAAAAGCTTCAGAATAAAGAGATATATCAATCTCTAGGGGCATGGATAAGGCAGAAATGCTGCATTCTGCTAATAAAACTGCCCAACACTTTTTTTTCCCATCCCTGAAGAGGATTCTTCTAACCCTGAGACACAGATTTGCTTCTGACTACTACAGACAGGTTACAAATAGTCCCAAATCATTATAATAGAAAACTTCTAATCTTGTGTTCAAAGTACTGTTAAATTGTCATCTTTATGTGGGATAATGATCATTGTCAAACAGTAATGTTCTCAAAACTTCATCTCTCTTAATTTGAGGCCACTACAAACCATATGAAGCCACTTTCTCTGCTTTTTCTCTATGCTAGTCTTCTGTCCATTATGATGAAATATATAAATTCACAGTATTTTTTTTAGAACTGCTATTACTACTTTTTTTACTTTTCCTTTTTTTCATGTTCTTCTTTAAGGGTATGCTAATAAATAGATGTATTTTCCAGCACTTGATGCTAAATGAGTTCTACTACCTGATCATCTTCACACTCTCCCAGCATCAGATGAGCTCAGGCTGTGACAAAAGTGCTCCCAAAAGAATGATCTACTGCTCAGTCTACGTCATACGATACAGGTCAGAGTTATAAACAAAACTGTATCTGTGTCACATGATAGGGGCATGTACCCAGCAAACCTTGTTACAGCAACTACTACAATGGAAGTCATCCAAGAGGATCAACTGATACCTCCAGGTCAAGTTCCTTTGAGGCCACCATCCAAGGACATACAAGCAGTAAGCTTACTCCATTTACTGCACTGCATGTTGCAAAAGGTCCTCAAGTTCTATGACTTCTCTCCAGTTCCACAGATATCCTCAGTTTAAAGAGGCAAGGAAACATGGATTTTAAGATAATAGGAAATTAATTTTCAAAAATTTATGTTCAGTATGGAGAATAAGGACAAAATACTCAAGATTCAAACATGCTAACCTGGACACATAGAAACAATGTTAAAGTTTAAAAACCAACACAGACTGAACTTATACCCAGCAAAACACAGCTAATTTTCACCCAGATCAGTTTATTTCCTTCATTGGAGGTTCATGAACGTTTGTGCTGGAAGCAGCAAGGGAGAAGAGCAGTGATAGCAAAGAGTTGCTAGAGAAGGAAAGGGAATAAAGTGAGTGAAGATCCTTCTAGTGACGGTGTAAATGACACTGTCTAAAAGGGTTTGGCAATTGCAATCTGAAACACTCTAACTTTCTTCAGAAGCCACCAGAAAAACAAGTAACAAAGATAATCTGAAATGATATTGAAGCTGATTTATAATGGGACTATTTGTATATTTACCTAATCTTTTCTGAGCATAGACCTTCTGGAATGACAGCTTCTTAGATATTTATACTTTTATTTCAGCTTGCTTTTTACATATACACATATGCTTCTAATTAACATTTACAGCATGAAAACTCAGCTCTACTCACCAGACCACATAGCCTCAAAAAATATCTTAATCAAGCCTTTCAGAAGTACTTTCAGCTATCAAAAGCTGTCAGAGCAGCTCTACAGCAGTTATATTTGCAACCACTTGTGAAGATGACAGTCAGGGAAGCACCTATGGCTAGGTGTAACTTAGAGCAGCCCTAAAGCTGGCCAGATTTACCCAAGTACTGTCTTGGTATCATAACAGGACAGAGCAGGGGCTAGTTCAGAGTCTGGTCACATATAAATTTTAGCAGTAAATCATTAATTTTGGTTAGTGTATTACTTCTGCTTATTGTTGTCATTGTATTTTTGCACACTGGAATTTCTCCTTAAAATACCTGAAAGCCTTCACAATGACAAAAGAATTTACAACTGAGGTATACTATGTCCTTAGGATCTTAGAAACTATTTGTATTTTGCAATCAATGTATTAAAGATTACACTTGAAAAGAATCTTTGACCACAAGGATGTTCAACATTTATTACACCATCCAAGAAAAAGCTGCTAAAGAGAGTGCTATCAAAACAGAAGCCTGACTGCTCACAGACTCACTGGGTACAATGCCAGAGTCATTATCCATATGAGCCCAATACCCATAAATATCACTCAATAGCTGTAACTGATGGAAGCCCATCTCTCAGAAAGGCACTTACTTTGCTATTCCCTTTGTCATTTGTTCCTCCTTATCAATTTGTGCTCATTTCCTACGTGAACTTCTCTGGATTTAGTTTTCAACTGCTGGTTCTTTTTGTACCTTTTACATTAGGGAGCCCTTAAGAATTTAGTATTTCCTTCACTGAAAATAATATCCACTGAAATCAAGCTACTACTTAGTTTTACAGTTTGGATTCCCCAATCTCCCACAACCTAACAGACTGAGCACCTTTGCCTTTCTCATCAAAGGAATTTTCTCCAAGCTTTCTATAATCTTTGGTCTGTTTCATGACTTTTTGCCAACATTTTGGTCTTTCAGTTGCAGATATCTGAATCACACTACAACGGCAGCAGCCAATCTCACAATCTCTGCGATAAACAGAGCTTCAGGACACAGCTACAAACATTCCACACTCTACATCTCTTTCCAGAAATGCTCCTTTCCAGACTCTTGCCCCATTTCTACACCTCTACATGGTAACACCATCCCTCTTCCTTATTCTGAAGAGCATTTTGTTTAACTGTGCCTAATGCAAATCCCATTTTTGCCTCTTTCCTATGCTTATCCATGTCATTCCACATACAGATTTCAACAGCAGTAATTGTTATTAATATTGACTAGTATCAGGCTTTATTGCTAAAGGACCACCCAAAAAACCCAAAGCAAGGCACCAACAGTTCCCAAAGATAACAAAGTGCTTGGTCAGCCAGCTCTTAACCCAATTACTGGAGGCTTTGTTCCACTGAATAATTCAAACAAATAGTTTTAATCAGAATATAAAACACTGTTAGGCCCAATCCCTTTAAAGAAATCCATTTACATTACATATTTATAGAAAAATATAGACATCAGATAACTCAATATCTACATCAAAGGCAACTTTTAAAACTCATATAGTGGATAAAAGATAGGATAAAAAGAAAGGGAAGGAATAAGAAAAAAACCCCAAAATAGAACAGCAAACCTAAGAGATTCTTCCTCTACAGAACGTAGTAAATATATTTATTTCCAAAATGAGAAGTTAAAAGCTATCAATTGTGCACATCTCATCATTTTTTGCATATTTAACCACAAAGACACTTTCTATAGCCAAATCAACTACAAGAGTCTTGCTCTTCCCAAAAGTCATGCCTTCCACCTCTTCTTGATCACAGTGGGAACCATGGGATTTCACATCTCACAGAAGTGAGCAGCATGCAATTCAATATACTGTGTAGCACAGCAAAATATTCTATTGAAACTATGAGATCTAAAAAACAATTACCTTATTGCTTCTTACAACTTTTTCACTGTAAAATTCAACTCCAAGGTAGTAATTGGCAGGGACAAAATTATGTAGCAATTAGGGCATGACAGCAAAAGCAAACAAGAACTGAAAATGGGTTAGACACTTCTGGTAACAAGCAGGTAATTATCACAGCAGCTTGAAAGGGGCATAATCAACCAAACTGACATCATCCCTCCCACATAATAAAATGTGAAATCCCTTTACGTGCAGTGTAGCTCTTACACACAGCTGGTAAATGCTGCTAGTCTAGTCTCCATGTCTGTGTCTGCAGAGCAGCTGAGGTTGCATTTGGGACTGTTCAACAGTGGATAATTTCATTTATTTATTTAGAATGATAATAACTATTACATGTTTTCATCCATTTTAGAACTACAGAGATTTTTCCAGAAAATAATATTTTATAAAAATGCCCTCTCTTCTCTGAGAATAACTTTGTTTTCAAAGTTCCTAGAATATAGAAAAAACTCTGCCTAAAAGACACAGCTACCATTACACCATTGCCTATCAGATAAAATAGGTTTAACATTTTTATTATCAAAATAGAAAGTTGCTAGTTTTAAATATCCTCAGTTCTTAACTACTACATATTATCAACAGCACTTTTTTATTTAAACTCAGGTGTAAGTATTAACTGTTCTCAAGGCAGCACTATCCAGTGGGCATGCCTGTTCACATCACCACAAAGTCTAGCTGTATCACAGATGGTAATGTATTCATTTCATAACATAGCTGAGGTAATTAAAATATGACCTGTAAAAACCATTCATTTATCTGCTTTCCCCTTTCAGCATTTTTTTATTGCAAGATTATCAGTGCAGTGTTTGGACAACCCATCAGCACTGCCTGACTCAATAGCAGTTGTTTTATCTGTTCGAGGAGGTTGGAGGGAAACTCCTTCTCCCTTTTCTATATTTTGTACACTCCTAACCTATGTTCTTCTCCATTCTCTCTCTCCTTCTGTTGAAAAAACCATTTATGTCCATACTGTCTGTCAATACCATTAGCTTCCTGCTTCCACCTTCTTCCAGCTCATTAACAACAGTAAGGCTGAACCCAACACTAATCCCTACAGTCTGCTGTTAACTATTTCTACCCAGCTCCAATCTTTTAGCTGGGTTTCGTTCCCTGTTTCTTGGATACAAGCAATTTCAAACACACTGGAATTGCAGCTCAATTTGTATTGATTTTTCAAGTCAAATTTCCACAAAACATTTACAGAGTACCTGTACCTATCATTTTGTAAACTGCTGCAAGTACCAGAAGTCAAATACATGATTCACACTTATTTTCTCATCTTTAAAAGCTGAGCACTAACGCATCACAATATGAATTCTTTAGACAGCTGTTATCTTGAGCAATCTATTTTTTCTTCCCCCCCCCCCCCCCCAAATTCTCCAAGATAACCAAAAGCTGGGTTCCTGGATCTCAGCTTTCGCAAAGTACTAAGGTAATTGTGAATAACGGTGTTCATCTCACAGTTTGAATGTGGTGAGTGTGTAGCCTAGACATGGCATGCCCTGACTTGTGCAAGCTGTAGTTTACTGGCAGGTAAAACAGATGTAGGCACAACAGGAGCTATTTGACTGCTGACTGTATGTTACTGGCATGATAAAGATGTTAATACTACACCAAACCTTGTCGTTTCCTCTGTATAGCCGAATCATTTTAAATCTCAGATTACTTACAAAGGTTAAAATTGTACAGGATCTAAAATTTTATCAAGAATCCTGTTAAGTAGAAAAAAAAAAAATTATAAAAGCACAAGTTTACCAGCTTAAAACTACACCATAGAAAGTGAAAGGGAACACTGACCTCAAAGCTAGAAAAGGTAAGGACTAAACAAAAAATATTCAAAACAAACAAAAAAATAAAAAGTCCAAATACTCTATTTTAAAACCAACAGCCTTCTCCCCTTTAAAAGTAATGGTTCTCTGAACACTATGATTTTACTATGAGAATCCTCAAACATACAAAGAGCTAGCAGAGGTCAAAGTAAAACCAACAGGACTTGGACAACAGTCAAAAATTCACCTGAATTAACACATAAGCTGCAAGTACCCTTTACAAACTGAGGTTATGCTGTCATAAGTGAGTTGGCAGCCAGGTTCTCCACACAGGCATGCTAGCAGTTGCACTGGCAGAGGAACGGGGCTGAGCAGCTGCAATAAAAGGCAACTGCCTAAGTCACTGCTGCCAGCAGAACAGATCTCTGCAATCGTGGCCTTAAATGCTCTGTAGATATAAAGCTACCTAAAAAGTTTCCATTACTAACAAAACAAGAAAAAGTAAATTACCAGGGAACAGTTCCTCAGAAGCTATGAAATGGGAAACCTTTGATAACCTTCACTACCTTTTCTTCTCCATCTATCTTTGTTCTGTTTTAATGACAGATTACACTAGAAATACGTTTTTACCATGAACTTAAGAAAGCTACAGTAGCATTCAGGCTCTGCAGCATTCAGCATACTGGAAATGGGTATTCTGGGATACTTCAATTCTCAAGACTTGGGAGAAAAGCTAAGGCTCCCAGACATTTCAGGCATCAATGTTCTGGCCTACAAGCTACAAAACAAGCACACAAAGTCATCTGATAGAGGAACAAATAATGGTTTTCTTCTTTGCCTCTGGATCCTACAGTGAATGCAGCATGGCTGGTTCAGTGTCCCTAAGGGAAATCATCTTCATCTGAACAGCTGGAAACCATGTTTTGTTGGAGGAAGTACAGTATTTTGAAGCAGAGTTCCTCCCAGTAAGAGCTCCGACAGGGTGCCAAGAAAAGATAAAATTAATAACACCACCAAAAATTTTACCTTCTCTAGATACAGACACACCTCAATGCCTTACTTATATCCCAATCTATTGCCCAGTTTGCAGTTACATTGAGGGTTTACCACTTCCAAAAATGAAATCAAAAGTTGACATTTAGCTTCCCTGGGAAAATAAAAACAAACTAGGGCTTCGGTCTCACTAGACACACCCCACATTAGCACAATCCAACATTTAATTTATTGTAGAATAACACTGCGTTGGTAGCACACAGCATAAGAACTTCAACTTAAAAAACCACAGAAAGTATGTTACCATTAAAAAGCATTGCTTAGCAATGCCACTGAACTGATTCTAAGCTTTAATAAAAACTATTACCAAATATGAACTTCATTAGCTAAATAAATTAGTTGTTTCACCTCCGGATCAAATGAAAGAAGTTTCAATACTTAGCCTTGGATGTGCACAGTAAAATAAAACTACATGACTCCAAGAGCCTGACTCAGAATTATCACTTGCATGTGCAGTGCTGAATAATTAACTTATGTACTTCTTCAAGGACTGTCGGAAAGCTCCTTCTGACTTTGATGCTTTTGATTATCAGTATCTTTCAGAAAATTTGGATTAAAAGCCTATACTATTCTAAATTATTATGAATGCATTTCTTTTCTGGACAAAAGCCTGCAAATTCTGAAGTATTCTTCATGAAGTCTTCTGAAGAATTCTGGGGGCTTTTTTTCAAGTTTCCTTGGCCATAAATTTCATATTCAGGTTCATTGAAAAGAAATAAAAAAATTACAATAGTTATATTTAATGCCTAATAAATATATCTGTATCACCACTACTACAAGACATGAAAGAATTCATCAATGGCTTTGATTTTTTTAAGTTAATTACAGCACATCTGAGAAGATATACTGCTGAAGAATGAATCAGAGGGAAAAAAACTGAAAAATTTCATACATTCTAAAAATCTCAGGTAAAAAACAATATGCTACCCTATTTCACTAGCAGCAAGCTTCAATCTCTGCTGCCTTGCACACACTTGTATGAACCAGGTTTCACATTATCACTAAAAATCATGGGCGAAATACAATGGTGGTCAGATGCGTTACTTAAAATAACCTTAAACACTAAGGAAAGGTTTGTTTCTTTTTATCAAGTAGTTGCTCTGAGTGAGGATAGCAACTACTGATCTTAAGAACATACATAAGAAAAAACTTTCTAAGATATTAGTTTCTTAAGAGGCATGACAGAAACTACCATGGCCAAATAGTTCTTCTACAAGACAAATGTATCAAAGTGTGCTTAAACTAAGTGCAATTCAGAAAGAGGCTACTATGGGTTTACAACAGGGCCCCTCTTTGAATAAAAGAACATAGAGTATTCTTCTACAATCATATTTCTAATACTTGCATTAAAGCCAAGTAAAACAGACATGCTCCTATTGCACACTTTTAAAAACAAATTTATAAAAGAAGTATATCTAAAGCCACATCTTATAAAAATTAACAGCCAGACTACTTGAAAATTGTCATCCTATTATTCAGGAAGATCTAAGAATATCAAAATATTTTTAAAATCATAAAATAAAATCAAGATTTAAACCACATTAGAAAACCCTCCCCTAAAGCTGCCAGCTATTGCAGTACTTCTTAAGGCAGAGTTTCATGACAAAAATACTTTTTTGTGCTAAGACATACAAAAGGATTCTTTGGGATGCCAACACTTTCAGAACTCTCCAGTGATGACTCATCCTGTTATGTATACAAAGCTTTCATTAAAAAAAAAAAAGTCAGTTGGCATCTTTACAGATCCTCAGTTAGCAATCTTCAACTTACTGTTATTTCTTGTACAAAGTGTTCTAAACACTCTGCAATAAAGTATTCTGGTATGCTAATTTTGGGGAGGAAAACGTGCAACTTAACTTGAATGGCCTTTCTTACACAGAGTTTCTACTCTAGTGCACAAAGTGCTCCAAGATGGCCTCGAATACAGTTTTTAGCTAGACAGAAATTCTTTGTTGCTCCATGTCAATTCCTTGCCAGTTGCACTGATCAACTATTTTGCCAAAACCAAGAAAACCAAGTCTTTCAAAATGAGTCTTGAGCAGTGTAACAATCACTTAAAGGAGATGGGAGTTTAACTGCTCCTAAAACCAGTAACACAGATTTTGGGGTTTTATAGATAACTTCTTTGAAATTGGGTGTTGTGTTTGCATATTTTTTAATTGGCTGTTGTTTGCTTTACACATAAAAATGAACATTTGGAAGATGTACTGGAAACTAGAAGCTTCCCACAGCACTTCATGCAGCACAAGCATCCTGCACTTTGCTTCATCAAGTGTTGGATCAGGTCTTTCCAGACCAGGCTTATAAATTGGAGAGTCCTTTTCATTCATCCCTCTTCATCTTCTACCTCCAGGTAGAAGGTAGCCACACACAAACCCAGGCAACAGGAGCTGTGGAGCTTTACATCAAACAAACATTTATTTACCTTCTGAAACTCATCTCAAGATTCACTTTGCACAGGCAGCTAGAGTTAGCAACCCTCCCACAGTATCATCTGGGCAAATTCAAACCAACAAGCAAGATACAAATCATTTCCTTTATGTTCAATCCCTCCAGCCACTCACTTCTCTAATAATTCAGTTCCTAGTGTTGATCCTTTTCTAAATACTGCCACACATGCATAAGAAGCAAGCCTCAGAGCCAGCAATGCAATTTCTCTTTCCCACTGGGGACACACTTTCCAGCATCTCAGATGTTTTCAGAACAGACACCTCCCCCATCACTGCCACATATACACTTGAGTTTATTTCTTATGAACGCCTCTTACCCACAGTAGTTACAAATGCCAAATCATCCAATTTCACAGTGTGTCAAAAGGAAAGCCAGATCTAAGAACTTTTATAGCATTTTCAATCCCTTCTTCCTCTGCAACATATTGATTTGGAAATAATATTCTTCATTTGCTCAAATTCCAACAACTAGAGTGTCAGCTGTCCCTCTCCAGTCATTTTATGCTGATCATAGGACTTGATCAACTGTGCTATGTTTCCAATAAGTTTATGTTGTCTAAGCTATACCTGATCAAAGATTTCTGGATTCATGCTACCAGTTTTTTGAGCCTGAAGCATACCAATTTCCACATTTCACAAAAAAATACTACAGAAGAGCCCATTTTTTTCTACTTTCAGACAAGACATGAAGGCTTGTCTTAGAAAGCATAACTAAATCCTTTTGATTTTTAAAATTTAATCATAAGGTTTTGTTATTCTCTTATTATTTATGTCCTACCTTAGGTGGTCATGGCAAATTACCAATATAATTTACACTGGTTCTCTAACTGTAAGACTAGGTTATTAATTAAAAAGCCAAAAACAACCACCACACACACAAGACAACAACAGTCTTTAGAAGTTAAAAAGCAGAGGTACAGGAAAATGAGACACCAGAAGCTTCATATTTCATATTTGCCTTAGAAGACTATGTTTTAACCGAAAGCAGACACCATTTTCATTTACTTGCATTTAATCATCAGTCAGTGTAAAAGGAGAGATGAATATGGAGAGCCAGCTGAATGCTGTATGTCTTCAGCAGAATGAAGCTGGGGTTTAGGGTGGTGAACAATCAGCCTCACAAACAAGAGACATTTCAAAACACACAGCACAAACATAATGGAGGGTCCAGCACAAAGCACGGGCTTGGCTCCATCTAACAAACAAAAGGGGATACTTTAATCATATTTTAATGAGGGTTTGCACGTGACCTGGTCCATTAGATACTGAAATGCTGCTGCAGTTACCATACAGCCACCTTGGCATCTGGTGGCTAATGCTCAAACTGGCCACTACAGTACCCTTGAGGAAGCAAAAATTAATAAATAAAGCTGCAGCAGCTTTGGTTGTTAACAGTACTAATACACTGGGGGTTTAAAAGATTTGTAGATCCACAGACATCAGCATGATCGAGTGTGAAACCTTAACTCACCAGTAACTAGTTCTATCAGGAAACATAACATGTAGAAAAATTATATAGAACAGGCTCATCAACCAGCTACAATTACTATTTAACTAATAGAATCAATCACAACCTAAGCTATCTAACACAGATATTTAATATTAGAAAACAAGATCCCACGATTCCTTATGGCTGCAAAAAGTAAAAGCATTTACTGCCCTAACAACAGAAAGAAAACTTCTTAGCAGTCCAGATATCCTGCTTTTTGGAGTTCATTTCACTCTTAATGTCTTCAAAAAGCAGTCCTGTTACTTACACACACACACACACACAATTTTTTCAGTTTAAAGGAAATGTCCCTGATGTAACCTGGTTCTCTCAACTAGGTCTTTGATATTTTTGCACCTCTGAAAATATACAATCTGTTTCTCTCACACATACATTTCCATGCATCTTGATAATTATAATCACAATTCACACTGAAAAGGTGATCACAGAATTAGCATTTACTGTCTCTTCCAACACATACTACATGGCACTGATGCTAGTAGGTAGAAGGTTCAAGAAAATCCCAAGCTGTTCTTCTCACAAGATGCAGTTAAATTGTGGTACTCCACGCTCAGCATGCTAAAAGTTTCTGTGATCAAGAAGAGGTTAGCCACATTCAAAGGAGATGGCTAATGCTCAACAGATCTAACACAGAGATACCATTCTTGACTCCAGAAATCCCATCATTCTTTCCCAACCTTCCACAGTTTGTGGTTAAGGGAAGTATCATTACAAAATTGCCCTTTCCTTATTTTCCTTCCTTAGGCATCTGCTATTAAGCACTGTAGGAAACATGATGAAGATACATTCAGATCTTTGATAGTTGCTGTTGTGAAATAGGTAATTTCTTCATATTATCTCACAAACAGACTGTGAACCAAGGGCTAGTAAAACAAAGTTCATCATATTGCCCAAATCACTGTCACACCTAAAGACTGATCTGTAACAACCTTAACCTTCATTTCCAGCCTTGAACTCGACATCCTGAACTGTGAAAAGTGAACATGCTATTATGTAGCCTTTAGTGGTTTACAAAAGTTTCATTCCTCTAAAAGACTTGTTCCTGTTTTCTGACCCAGAGACTCTTTAATACAGTCTTACAGAGAATGCATGGTGGGAGGCAGGGGGAGGGGAGGGAAAGCAAAGAAAATGTTGAATGGGAAGATATATGGGATGCTCAGACATTTTCTGAGATGGCTTATTAGCAACTGGGTCCATACTGTACTGAAAAGATTTTACTAAGCACCCCTTAGTCAGGCAGTCATTATCTACCACAGGAAAAACAAACAAACAAACCAACCTCCAGCAAGATGCTTTCACAGTCAAAAAACACCTACTTTTCTTGTATTTAAGCAACACTAAGCTCTTCTGGCATCTCAGTGAAGTCTCCTAAATCGCCAGTTCCCTGCACAGCCTCAGAAATAACTTAAGCATCATGCTCATGACACTGAAGAAAGGTGACATTTTGCTGCTATCTTCCAATTTGAAGTAATATCCAATCCTAGTATACCAGCATTCTAACTTTACTGTTTGTAACATTTTTTTAAGGAATTTTGTTGGGAATTTATACATTTTTTGCTTCTCATGGTCAGTTAAAAGACTACAGAGAGAGTTTCGTGGGAGTTTCTTTTGCTCCCTGCTCTGGATTAAGTAAAAACTAAGTAACAAGCAAGCTCCTGGACACAAAAACTCTTATTTGAATAGCAAGCAGATTCCCCAGTCTTCCAAGTTTAAGTGGGAACCTATTTGAGAAGACAGGTAGACATCTCTTGTAGAGAGGGATAAGGGAAAGATGGTTGTCTCCTTGAAAATAGATGGATTAAGAGGCAACTTGTTATCTGTGGAAGACAAAGAGTTGAGCTTTAGGGCAGGGGTGCAGTGAAGATACTGGAATATGATTGCATTTTGCCATTTGTCAGTTTGTCAGGCACATGACTTCAACCATCTCAGATCACCCAGGCTCATCCTTTTGTGAAATTTGCCATGGTCTTTGAATGGCAGGACCAAAGAGTCAAGGACTGGGTTTTACAAGAAACAGTTGGTGTTCATTGGCTGCTGGTAGTTCATCCTCATACCTCAAAATTGTTTAATTGCATCCATCCACTTTCCATGAGGATGTGGTGAACATTCATGATGAAATCTGGTAAAATACAAAGTGTATTACACAGAATCCCATGATCTGGATGATTCCATGTACTGGGATGGCCATGCAACTCTGTTGGCAAGCTTCACTTTTCCTGCTCAGGTACAATCTGAGTATAAAATGATCTAAAGAAAGTTTGCTTCTGATGAGTTTAGCAGGCTTAAGAGGCTGTTGGAAGGACTGCAGGAAGGATTCCAGGAGAGATTATTTCAAGATACATATTCTTTCAGTACAGGCTGCAACCACTGAAAAGATTCTGTAAACTGATTTTGGACTCCAGATGTAGAAGGTGCTTTCTCTACAAACATTAAGTCTTTGTGAGTCATCTGGACAGTTTATGAAAACATGTATATCCTTATGTGTGCCTAAAAGCTCACCTGTTTTACCCAGTTATAACAGTTTTACATAAGATGCAACAACTCCCCCCAATCCTTACTTCTTTTATAGCCTTAAATAGAGATAACACCAGCACCACTGTTTTCCTGCACCTAACTACAGCACTACAAGACACCTTTCAAATTCCTCACAAATAACTTCAGGCTCAGAGGATGTTGTGAAAGAAGAAGAACCACAACCATCATTGGCTTTTCTACTACAAAGGAGCCCTTCAAGACAGTCTTCCCCAGAAAATGTCTCCTACGAATATATGTTACTTCCCAAGAGAGCCAACTAAGTAGCTTTTCTTTACCTGTTTCCTGGCCTGAAAATTCTGGTACCAGAGATGGTGAAAAGTACAAGGATAGGATGTGGAATTCTACCTGCCAAATCATTCAGCCCTACCATCACTCTGGTAACACTTAACACATAGTATCACTACTTATGAGGCTGCTGTGCGTTTGATGAAACTGTGTGTCAGAGAGTAGGCTGGGTCTCCAAGGCATGAAATACACATCTAGCTCAGGAAGAATACAGTCACATAAGCCCAGTATCTCCCTGACTGCCTTAGACTTGTCTTTTTGGTTTGGTTGGGGTTCTTTATTTTGGTTTGGGTTTTTATTTCTCTCTACACACAACAGAACCATGGTTCTTGACAGTATCTGGAAGCAGTGGGAGTAAAACATGTCTAATTGGCCAGTAAAAGAACAGTATAGAAATCAAGAACAAGTTTATGCAATTTATAATTGCTATGACTTCAGCTTAGTGCTGTTCCATGAATCTAAGTTGATAGAAAATAGTCCTATGTTTTCCTGAAATCTGAAGAATGAAAAACTAATTCTGGTTTCTATTTTCTAAAGCATCGTATTTCCCACACTTTTTGATCATGCAGAGCAGCAACTGGTTAGCACTACTCAAAAGAGTAGATATAGAATGGACTGGACTATCAAATTCTTACTCATACTGATGCGCATTTACTCTCATGACTCTTTTTATTTCAATGGAAAACTTTCTATTGACTTCAGTTGTCTTTGAAACAGAATTGTGTACCTTAGACAATACCCTATCATCCTGATTAATAATTAAATTAATCCATACAGTACTTATTCACTGACAGTTCTTTATTTGGAGGTCTAGAGGCATCAATAATGAAAACTCCTCCATAGTACTGGTGAAGCTGTTGTGAGGCTGGTGAACATCTGCAGCAGCAGACATTGAAGATTAGGCAGCCATGAGAAAATAAATAAATATATGAGTATAATATATGGTTGTTGACATATGAAATGTATGTAGGTCTATCATGATCAGGAGAACTACCTCCCTCTAACCTTCATTTCTCCCAGTTATCACCAGAGGAAACAGCAGCAAACAATCTTCACCAACAGGGGGGATGGCAGCAGATGTCACAACTGGCAAGAGTAATTTCTGGCTATACACCACAGCTCAGGCTTTCCGGTAACATACTAAACAGAAGTCAACTGATTTCAAAACATCCCCAAGGGAGGCAATAGAACTGCCTAAAATAGTAGCCATTCACCAGTTCAGCAAGAGGATTCCAAAGCTTTCTATGGAAAAGTGACATAACCACCTCAGTAACTGAACCATGGCCATCAAGACAGATTTAAAAGCTGCATGTGCTTCCAAAAAAATGAAATCAAGACAATTATTAACTTACAAACTCCTCATAGTTAAACACTGCATATCATTCTAGGTGGATTTTACTACCCAAAGACAAACATATTGGAGAGGGAAAACTATATACTTAATTTTTTTACATTTTGTACTAATACATAAGCTTAACAAATCCTACAGGCCAGACTCCCCTCCTCAGTCCAGTTCCAAGAACTTGTTCATGCAGGACTGTACCCTAAGCCACACAAAGCACCTCAGAAATCTTCCAGGATTCCTCAGCATCACTCACTTTTCCAAGAATTAGACTGCAAATTGTAATATGTGCTACTTCTGGAGCTGTGTAACACTGTCCTTATACCATTCTTCAATTAAAACTTCTTTAACAAGGTGAAAACAGAAGATGACAAGGGACAAATGGAAGGGAAAAGATGGTTAAATGCACATGAAAAGAAAGACTGCTCACAGACAAGCTACCGCACCAAGATAGATTAAGGTGAAAGAAAAAGACTGAAGTCTGTGCTTCTCATCCTCAATCTTCCATCTGTCTTCAAGATTACAGTCCTGTAACTCTGGAATCCTCTTCCCTGATCACTGCAAACCCACAATTCTTCCAAAGGCCCTCTACCTTGCTTTTGCACCCATCCCTGTGTGCAATCAGCCTTCTTCTAAGATATCATAAAGTTAAAGTGAAATTTTTCAAACCAGAAAAGTCTGTCAAAGGTTAAAAGAGTACTTACTATTCAACCTAGACCTCCATTACTTCTGCCATGGCTATGACTAAATCCTTTGTATACAAGGCAAGGCTGCCATGGCAGTGACAACACCTAGCACAGCTCCTATTATTTGGCCAAGATCAAGTAACCTTTGAAAACATCAGAAAATACTCTAAACTCTTTTCGCCATTGCTCTCCTTGACCACCATCAGTATCCTCTTGCTTGTTAAACTATTCTCAGTGGTGCTACAAAACTGCTTTGCCAGAATTACCCAATTCAAGTGGAAGTGCAAGATGACTAAAACCTCCAATCTAAGTCCTTCTTCTCGATACTCCAGATATGCCAACCTTGTATAGTCTCATCTACCACACCCCTTCCCCCTGCTCACTCCTTTTGTGCCAGTAACATCATATCCTTCACCCTCTTCCTCATGCTTGGAAAAAGCCTTCAAACTCCATCAAACTCAATATCCTCACAAGTAATTTGATTCAGAATAGGTAGATTTCTGCAGAAATATAAGAATAAATAACATAGCTCTCTTTCCTCCTGGTCTAACCCCATCTCAAACAGACACCCCTCCCCACCTCCAATGATTATTCCATTACTGCCCATTTCAGAGTTTGTCACTTTCTTCTCTATGGCACCTGATGTAAGACCCCAACAGGAGGCAAGAGTATAATTTAGATCATAAGCTGGCTGAGGCAGAAGTCTAACTCTAAACCAGGCAGTAATAACCTGCTCTCACATGCACTTTGTCCTAATGAGAGTCTTCCAAAAGCAATCCACATTCTCTTTTTACAGCACTGGGGCATTTGGGACAAAAAAATTAAAAAATTAAAAATAAGGATAACAAACTTGAAAAATAAGAAAATGGGGGGGGGGGGGGGGGAAAACAAGAAAAGGGGAG
>VWZO01016944.1:0-13080 GCA_013396975.1 Bucco capensis
CCCTCATTCTAATAGAAACAAAAATTAAAACTTTGAGTTTATTGTTGCATATCTATGATGAGGAATATATATGCACTATTCCTTGAGGTAAACAAGGGGATTTTGAGATTTACAAATTTGTAGACTTTATTTTGTAAGAACTTAGCCTAAGTTAAATAGCAAGGCGAGAAACTACCCAGGAAAGGGAAATTTATTCTCACATATTCACTACAGAGCTGAGCTCAGTGCCCAAAATTCTTGATGAAAGTATAAGAGATTTTGTATCTCAAAGTTTTGTTGAGACAAATTTTATGTTCCTGTCATCACCCTTTAATACCATTTTTAAAAAAAAATACTGGTCTTGCATTTGCAAAGTCTTTATACATAATGTTTTTTCCAAATACAGGCACAGTCTGAAAATCACTTGGGGTCTTCTGGGACCCCTGGTGCCATAACTGTGCCCACAGCAGAGGGAGCATTAAACTCATTGCCCACGGGAAAGTGTGGGGAGTGATACCCATGTTCCTATAATCGTTGGATGGGTAGGATGTGCTCATTAGCCTTCTGGCAGTCATCCTAGGAGAAGGACAACTCTGATTCCAAACCCGGGCAGATGGAGCTCGTTTAGCCCTGTAAGGCCTTCCATCTAAGAGGTTAAACCTCCGTCCTAAGGACTTGGCTGCCAGCGTCCAAGCTTGCTAGGCCCTGGCAGATGACCCTTAGGACTAAAGGGTGGGTCCAGCTCTGCGCATGCTGTGTCTCACCTAAAAAAAAAATCCATTGCACAGGCTCGAGGGTGCTATCTGCTATCCTCTTTTTATCAGCGCGCTTGGAAAAGGCGCTGATGAGGAGCGTGGGTGGAGCCCTCCCTGGATCTTCGTTCACGAAGCCTAGCCACGAGTTTTCCAAATAGCATTCAGTACACTCTTAAGTAACAAAGTATACATATGTAGTACAAATTTAAAGTGATTTTGGAGAAGCCTTATGGGAGACAGACTGACTTAAAATGCACTTTAATTTGAAACCATGATTTCTATACAAGGCCATTCTGGAAGAATCATGTGAAATAAAGCTTCAGAAAAAGACTAGATTTCTGCATATGATTAAGACACCAAAGCTATCCCATTAAGACACCCATGGCACATGTGCTAAAGAAGACAGCACTTAAAAAATAAACTCTCTCTGCATGCTGTTGAAATTAAGCACGGTGATTTCATACAAAGCACAGTGCAGCTGGTACCATGGGATGAAGATGGTTGAATTTTTCTAATAGAAAAATTAAGTCAGACCAAGCTTGCCTCCTTTCTTTCACAAAATACAATTATGTAAACTACAAAGCTCCATTATAGACAATGTCTATAATTCACAGCTGTTTTCCCCTTAATTTTAAATAAAGCCTGTTAACGGTTGATGTCAAGCCAAAGTATTTACTACACATGCTACAAACAATGAACAATCAAAAATGTGTTTCTGTTGTTTCTTTCATAATTATTTCAACTTGTAGAAACCCATGATAAAAATCAACATAATGAACAAATAGCATTGCATGTTGATAAACATTATAGTCTTCTGATTTCAAGAGAAAAAAAAGCAACTAGGGCATACTAAGTTGCAGAGAAATTAATTTCTTTCTTTACAGTGTTACACAGAATTTGATTTCATGAATGTTCATGTTTCTATCATTTTATGATATAAAATGTTTTCCAGTTCTCTTGATTTACCTAATATGTCTAAAGAGTTTGTAAATCTTTGCTTTATGTTTAGGCTATATTACATATCATTAGAACACTAACACTATTGCAATTATTGGAATGATGAATTGATGTATTCAGCAGAATGTTAGCATAATTTTTTTTTCCACTGTTCTATGGCTTTCAAAATTTTCAGGCATGTAGACTGTGAATCTACATTGGACTATACTAAGACAGCCTCTTACATATCTTAAGATTTTATAAATCTCTTTGATTTACTCCATGAAGCTGGAGGTCTCTACTCTTGTGTCTGACACTAAAGCTAAATAGTGTTTACTAAACCCGGAAAGAATAGAGGAGTTCCTAAAAGTCAGGAAGAAACTGTAAATTTCCTGTTTTAAGAGGGTTTCCCCTTGTTTAGATAAAGCTAACACCAAGCTGAGTGTTGCTGTTGACGTGCCTGAGGGACAAGATGCAATTCAGAGAAACCTGGACAAGCTGGAGAATTGGGCTTGTGTGAACCTCATGAGGTTCAAAAAGGCCAAGTGCAATGTCCTGCATCTGGGTTGGGGCAGCCCTCAGTATCAGTACAGGTTGGGAGATGATGTGATTGAGAGCAGCTCTGTAGAGAAAGATTTAGGGGTTCTGGTGGATAAAAAGCTGGACTTGAGCCAGTTATGAACACCCACAGCTGAGAAGGCCAATTGTATCTTGGGCTACCTCAAAAGAAGCATGGCCAGGAGGTCAAGGGAGGTGATTCTCCTCATCTAATGCTCTCTGGTGAGATTTCGTCTGGAGCACTTTGTCCAGCTCTGGAGTCCTCAGCAGAGAAAAGGTATGGACCTGTTGGAATGGGTCCAGAAAAGGACCACAGAAAAGATTAGAAGCATGGAATATCTCTCCTATGAAGAAAGACTGAGAGAGGTAGGGTTGTTTAGCCTGGGGAGGAGAAGGCATCAGGGAAACCCAGAGAAATTCTCTGTCTGACATCTCTGCAAATCAGGACTGTTTTCCATGCTGCTGTCTTTCATCTCTTATCTCATTTTCAAAAGTATGAAGGCTAAAAAGCAGGTAGGCTAAATATTAGTAGATATTTCACTACCCTGATATGACAATAAAAATCATTAAAGGTACATCTTATATTCTTACTTTATTCTTGTGTGACTTTACATATCAAAGATCTTTGATGATTGGGTTTTTTTATCACTCTTCCTTTCTTATGTTCTTTTGTGACAATGTCATGTTACAGTATTAACATCTATACTGTCACTTGTGAAATTTACTAATATAATTACATGGCGTGCAGGTAGAAGACATGCTTACCCAACCTGACCTAGACTATATTTTAACATGTCTTCCAGGAAGAAGATTCTTGTTAGTTTTGCAGACAGATTTGTTTTTATATTGAATTGTCTCTAATGCAGCTTAATGAACACAGGGTCAAGACGAGAAGTAGTATCAGCAGAGTTCTTTGACAATAAGCTGTAAGGCTTCTGGACCAAACAGTCCAGTCAGCCTGGAATTGCAAAATGGGAGCACAACTCTCTCATCATCACTTGTGGCAGTGTACACTAGTGATATTTAGGAAAACTATTAGGAAGTAACTTTAGCAAACTGATAAATAGAATCATAGAATGGCCAGGTTGGACGGGACCCTAAAGATCATCTAATTCCAACCTCCCCACACTAAGCAGGGATGCCAATCATTAGACCAGGTCACTCGGGGCCACATCCAGCCTGGCCTTGAACACTGCCAGGGATGGGGCATCCACAACCTCTCTGGGCAACCTGTTCCAGTGCCTAACCACTCTCCGGGTAAAGAACTTTCTCATGATCTCCAATCTGAATTTCCCCTCCTTCAGTTTATAACCATTCCCCCTTGTCCTATCACAGTTTGACCGCTTAAAAAGTCTCTCCCCTTCTGTCTTATAAATATTCTGGCTATATTATATTCTTGATTTTTAGATCAACTTTTGTCTTTTATTTTGTACAGGTTTGGAAGAGTATTACTGTTGTGTACAGATATCTCAGGGCTTGAGATTAACTAGTTTTACACTGTTGGAGATAAGGAAACTAAACTGAAATAATAATGCTTTTCCTAAAACAGGACATGAGTTTTGCTGAATTTCTCATTAGTTTTCCAAAGAGAAGTAATGATGATTTGGCTACTGAAATGCATTATTACGATGTGTTTATTTTAAGCTTCCTAGGCAAATATCATAAAGTTTATTATAGTTTATATTATTGCTAATCTACTAATTATATGTAGAGTAGAAAATATTTGTGTGTGGGGAAGAAGGGTGTCATGCTTCATTTACATTTTAGGTTTCTCTAGATATCTCAGAATATTGAACGTAAACTACACAATATTTCCTGGGTTTGCTTGTGTTTATTCAAGGTACAACTATCAAAGTTCTGCTGATGGTAATTAATAACCACCTATTCCAGTAAGAAATTTTTGTTAATTTGTATTTGAGTTAGAGCTCTTTCTTTTTTGTTTTGTTTTCCCCCAACTATAGTTTTAAATGGCTGTTACTAGTGTTGATCTGTGAAGATTAAAGTTAAAATAAAATGCTCACCTCACCTGCTCTGCTTGCATGAATAGCCCCTTGAAAACTAAGCTGTGTTCAAGATACCTTTTTGTGTTTATTGTATCATGAAAACTATGGCTGAAAAATAGCTTCTGCCTGGAGATTAGAAGACAGTGTGAAAAATAACATTTTAAATGCCTTGAAATGACATTGAAATTGAGTTCTTATGAAAGTAAATATGACCAGAAAACATCTTTGAGGAGTAGGAGATTTTCCCATAGCTGCTAAACCAAGAATTATATCTCACTCTCCCCTGCAATTACCAGTAAAGTAAGAATGATAATGAACTGTTCACTATTGATGTAGTTTAAATCACGTAAGATGAATCACAGAATGGTAGAGGATGGAAGGGACCTCTGGGGATCATCTAATTCAGTCCCTCTGCTAAAGCAGGTTTCTCTAGGTCAGGTTGCACAGGAACATATCCAGGAAGTTTTTTAAATTCTCCAGAGAAGGAGACTCCACAACCTCTCTGGACAGCCTGTTCTAGTGCTTTGTCGTCCTCAAAGGAAAGAAGTTTTACCTTATGTTTAGGTAGAACTTCTTATGTTCTACTCCATGCCCGCTGCCCCTTGTCCTATCACTGGACTCCACTGAAAAGTGTCTCGCCGTATCCTCTTGACATATCCTTTAGATATTTATAAACACTGATGAGATTTCATCTCAGTCTTCTCCAGGCTAAAGAGCCCCAAGTCTCTCAGCCTTTCCTCATAAGAGAGATTCTTCAGTCTGCTAATTGTCTTTTGTAGCCTTCCATGGGACTCTCTCCAGTAGTTCCCTATCTCTCTTGAAATGGTGAGCCCAGAACTGGATGCAATACTCCATATGTGGCCTCACTAAAGCATTTTTGTCCTTTGACCTTTCATAGGACTTGTTTAGTAGAAAAAAAAAATTCTGAATCATTTCTACTGTCAAGCAAATGAATGTTCATGTGAGAAAATGTTGTTCTACTTTGAGAGAGAGATACACAGGCAGCATAACCACTGGTGCTAGGTGGAAACAGCTACAAGTTCCTCCATTAGGGATTTGCTGGCTGAGCACAGCTAAGAGCTACAGATCCAATGGCTAAGTTTTACATATGCACAGCACAGGCTTATATCTATTAACCATTATGTGAACTCCTCGGGTACAATGATCTTCTGATTAGGATCACTACAACTGTATAGGTAAAGAAACATTTTAAATGATCAAATGAAACTTATGATTTCTTCATATAATTTCTCCTCAAGATCTCCCTGCCTTTGAGAACACAATTATTTTTCAAAAAGTCTCTCTTTTGTACTGTATTCATTTCTCCATGACGTATTAATCATTTTTGTTTCTTACTTTCTTTATACAAATGGATGCTTTTTCATATATGGTTCATATGATAACAGCAAATAAGAGATTGACTTGTTAGCAAACAAAGATGTGAAGGTAATTGAAGAATTTTGTATTTTCTTTTTTTTTTCTTTTCTGGTGTTTACTTCTATTATTGTTAAACTAAGTTGTCATAGGTGTATTTTGATATTTGCTAGATGAAACTAATCACAATATCAGGGACTCTTTGCTTAGCTTATTGCATAATTACAGTAAAGCAGCTAAAAGCCCGGTGAAGCCCAGCTCTGCTCCTCAGGACTCTCTCTGTTCTGCCTTAAATCCTGGAAGACTGAGCACCCTAAGCCTTGTAAAGATCAGCAGCCCAGCTCTGTTCCTACAAGACTCTACCTATTTGGCCTTCCATCTCAATTAAAGAGTTCCCGAGTTCCAGGATCCAATCTCCTGAGCCTGAGTCCCAGCTGCTGCTGAAGGTCTCCTGCCACAGCATCAGTGGTGATGTAGCTACAATCAAAGGGGGTTTGGTTCTGGCACTGGTTTTTTTTGTTTGTTTGTTGGGGTTTTTTTTTTGCATGTGTGTATATACTCTTCACTTTCTTGTTGCTTTTTTCATTAAAGTAGTTTAAATATCATTTCCAAATTGCACGTCTCTCTGTTAATTTCCCATTTTCCTCCCTGGAGTGGCGGAAAAGGGGGATAACAGGGAATATCTGTCCCTGGGTTGGTGGTTGACCCAGCCCTAACCCTTGACAAGAGCAAACATTTTTATTTAAAATTAATTTGAGCTTTCCTCTGAATTAATTTTTTCTGGAGGACTTGCAAGTATGACCTGATTATGTCAGGAAATGAACATGTGCGTTATGTAACTATTCCATATGGTTTCGTCCACTGTTATTTTACATTAGTATCCAGCATGTACCAAACAACTGTTTGTTGTGAAGGCATTATTAGTTCCAAAGAGATGAAGAGAGATGAAGAGATGTCACATTCAGGTGTGCCTTTGGTTTTTGTGGGGTTTTGTGGTTTTTTTTTTGCTTGGGCTTTTGTTGTTGTTTTTGTTTGGGTTTTTGTTGGATTTTGTTTTCTTTTTAAATATCATTGTTCTGAAAGGATGAGAGCAGAAGGTAAGAAATCTAAAGTAATTGCTATCAAAAAAAGTTAAAAATGAAAAATGTCTCTTGCAAGTCCCTGCCTTTTACTGGCAGTATGATGAAAGCCCTGTTGTTTCATTAAAAGTTATACATAGTATCTAAATACTTCATAATATTTTACTGGAAACTTGTAATGTGTATGTTAAGAAAATACTAACCCTTTTTGGTTATATTTCCTAGTAAATTTAATGTTTCATGTCAAAATCAGGGTAAGTACATAGATGCGCTAAAATTCTCTGGCTTGTTCCATTGGCCTGACTTCTTTACATTTAAAAAGCATATCCTTTTAATAAACAGGTTATGTTTGCTCAAAACTTTGGGAAGAATTCAAACTAAAAATTACACATATATGTGAAATTAGTTGAGTTCTTAATGGGCTTCTGAGTAGGACATTTGCTTTGTTTCTTATGTGTGTATGTGTATGAGGAATATGAAGTGTGACGGCAACAGCACTCGCAAAATTAAAACCTATACTTTTTTAGGCCATTTTTCTTGTTGTTGTTTTTTGTGTTGTTACTATGGGACTTTAGCCTAATTCCACTCATGAACTGTGAACATCCTGCACTTTCACCTGGTTTTTTCCCTACTAAGGATTGCTGTCGTATCTTCTCATATCATAGAAATGGGCTTCAGCTTCTTGGATAAATACAGTTTTCAAATGTTGTTTGATACTTCTGCTTCAGGGCAGGAAATATTAAAATGTAAAGGTATTCCTGTTATACTACTATACACTATAACATTCATAGGCAGATAGTTAAAAATATCAGGTATGTAAAACAAAATATTTACATGCACACTCATACAATATATTAGATACTTTATTAAATGTTCTGTTTAAATCTCTTCCTAAAATTATGCTTTATGGTGAACTTGCCACTGGCTGTCATAAGAGAGAAGCCCCGAAGAGGAGATACAAGGACTCCTTGAAACAACATCTCAGCCTTGGCCATATTGAGCAACTTAACTGGTCTACTCTGGCCTCCAATCGGGAGGTCTGGAGACACACTATTTTTAATGCTGCTGATGTTTTTGAGAAAGCACGCAGGATCGCTCTTGAGGAGAAAAGACAATGTAGAAAGAATCGTGTCTTGCAGAATACATCATCTAAGGAGTCCTTCTGCTGCGTCTTTTGCAACCGGTCTTGTCTATCTCTAATTGGCCTTTTCAGCCACCAGCGCGCTTGTAAAAAACGTGGGTAGAGCTCTCCCTAAATCTTCATTCACAAAGCCTAGCCATGACTGACTGACTGACTGACTGAAATGTTCTGTTATGTGACAGTAGATAGATTGTCAATAACATTATTAATATTCTATATGATTAAAATTCTTAAAAACATTATCTTTTTCCTATTTCTTACCCATTTCTGTATATTCCCTAAGAAACTGTCCCTCTAATAAATTTGAGAATGCCAGCTACTCTATGAATTCAGTCTATATCTACACGAAGAATTTTAGGTCATAGTGCTTATCAAAACAATCACCAAATATTTTAAAGTGAAGAATGAAATTGTACAACACTACAATATTACTTCTGTCAGCCCTCTTAAGATTACTTTTAGGCCTAGGAAGCTTTGGCAGGGATGGCCAGCAGTGATAAAAATTAATCAAAACAATGATGGAGTCTCTATGAATAAAATAAAGCATCTTTGCAATCCCTGCAGTATGAAGGGTATATAAAAAATGTCATTTCAAAGAGGCCAAGTGACATGTCAGTGCCAAAATGGGTCGTGCTAAAAAAGGATTTCTGTTCAAATGGCCATTCAAGTTTCAAGCCAAGGAGCCATTCAGCAGGTAACTGCATTTGAGCTACTCTGGTCATTTTTTGTTTGTGTTGTTTTGACTTGCTTTTTACTGGAAAGAAATATCCACTCAAAATAACCTCTGTTATTACAGAGAACAAAGTGAAACTGGAAATTGACACAGGAGAATTTATTTTAGTTGATAAGAGAAAAAAAAAAGGAATAGCTTTATCACATTTCCTTGGTAAGAGCCACAAGGAATCATGCTAGAGCAGTTGATTACTGAATGGGACACATGCCTGCTAGGAGGCAGACACAGCTAATAAGAGTTCCTATGATCTCTACTGTTTGTATGCATCACTAAACCGTGGGTTTATGAAAGTTCATTAATCCATATCACGCCCAGTTTACTAAGTTAGGAACTGTATTTCAGTCAAGCAAGCATATTCTTTGATAATTAACAGTATAACATATTTTTTCATTCAAATAACAGTTTTTCGAAGTCATATCATGTTTTCCCCTCCTTCCCTATTTTTAATCTTATTCCATGCCTTTTCTGGATTGTCTGGTTTCTTTTCTACCATCTGACCTTTTGTTTTCCCTTCTAAATCAGTGTCTTTGAGCAATACTAAGAATTGTCAGATCTGTCAAACTTCTGATAGAACTGATAGGAAGTTCCAGGTAGGAACTTCAACTTCAGTTTCTGTAATTCAATTTAGAAAGCAAAAATGAAAAATTATCATCTTAAAAAAAAACACCAAAACCTCCCAAAAAAAACCCCCCAAAAAAAAAAAGAGAGAAGGGGGATGGAAACATTGGAATCTATCAGTATATAGAAAAATATTTTAAAACTGATATATTCTATATGCTGATGGATAAGAAGCTATGTTAATATAGGGTAATGTTTCTACAAGCATTGCATTATATGACCAAAAGTACTTCAGCTATAATATGTCTTTTAGATTAAATCTAACATGACAGGATTCCTCTAAGGGTGCAAAAGGGGCCTGAATAATAAATCCCAAAACTGTAATCCATTTTGGGGATTATATGATTAAAAACTGATATAGAATACTTGTTCCATTAAGTTCTTACATTTCTGTCAGTTACAACTCTAAAGCATTCTATTGAATTTGTTTTTTTTTTAAACTAACATTAGATAATTGGATTAATAATCCTGAATTATGGTGTTATCGTTGCAAATACATTACATGTCTGTAGATCTTTCTACAATCAGGTCTACTACGACCTTTTCCATTACTTTACAAAATAGACCTAATCATGACCAAAACATGTTTGGTCACTCAAGGACCATGCTAAACTCTTAGGATTAGACAAAAAACAGTGTGATTACTTTGGAAAGTATTCTGGATGATCAGGCACAGTCTGAAAATCACTTGGGGTCTTCTGTGGCCCCTGGTNGGATGATCTAGAAAATTAATATTAACACAAAAGGAAAACATATGCTCTTTAACATTGCATCAAAAAATAATGCTGTTTTTACCTGCCTTTTCAGTTTGAAATTCTACCATGTTAACTTAAAATAAAGCAATACTGTGTAATAAATGACAAAATTAGATCTAAAAAACCCTGTCTTTGATTTCACTGCAAGCTGGATCAAGACGATGTAATTTGTAGGTTGTTTGGGATAAATATTCTACGATAAAGTGTCACACTGGTGGGTTTTTTTTGGACCTGTTGGCATTAAGTTTGTCTTCATTTATTAATACCATATCAGTATTTTTCCCTGATTTTCTTTTTCTTTGATATGAAAATTACTGTAATACCTCATGACATGCTCTTTTTGCATTTATTTTCTTTTAATTCATTTAATGATACAAAGCATTAGTGAAACATTGCTTCCCGTTGTTCAAAATAGAGTATCTGTTTCTTACTGTATATTTTTAATTGTTTTTGTACAAAAATGTTCCAGTCCAGTACAACTGTATATTACTAAAAAATGAAAATTAAAATAAAGTAATATTTCCTAGTAATCTTTAGCATGCGTGAAAGAAGAAATTGGAAAGCAAAAAAGAAATCTGAAATTATATACAACAATTGTACAACAAGGAGTAGGAAAATTTAAGTTTTATTAATTCTCATTTAGGTTTTGTTACTTCTCATTAAGAAAAGTAGAAATAGAATACTAAACCAAGTTTTGTAAATCTATTTCTCTCTGGCTACAACCACCAAAATTACATACTATTGCATATGGGTCCCATATGTGGGAAATCTATCCCCAGTTCTACTATGCCATTTTTTCCTCAAGTTTGATTCTTTCTCATTCAGCATGCAGCTACAAGTGCCAATGGCTACATTAATTTGTGAAGGCTCAAAGATTTTCAGATAAATCTGAGAGGGAGAGTAGAAAAATAATCATTTTGATATAAGAGAAGTTATTAAGTACCTGTTTCATTTTCTGTGTTATATCAACATAAAGAAGCAGTATTAAAGGGTTCTGATCACTGCTATAAATATTTTCATGATACTTTTTATGATAGTGATAATTATCACATAAAATTCACTCAAATGAAGTCGACAATTTTATTCAAAGATAATGTTTATAGTTTAGGTTTTTAAAATTTTATTAAAATACTAGCATGCTCACCTTACTTTCTTTTCTTATTTTCCTTTCATCTGGTAACTTAACGCTTATATTGTATTTCATAGGTTATTTGCCATACTTTTATTTTCTTTGCGCTGCTTCATCCTAGCATCATGCGCTTTTTTGACAAATTGAAATACACAGATTGAAATTACACTGTTAAGGTGATCTGAGGCCTTAATGAAGCACATCAATGAAAAATTGATTCTGAAAAATTAGTTCCTTCAAAAGACTCAGCAAAACAAAATCCTTAATGTAGTTTCTTTATTGAAATCCCTCATTGCTAAACTTTTTTTCTTTCTATTAGGTTTATGCTTTGTTTTCCTTATTCTACAGGAACAAAGCAAAAGATTTTAAGAGCTACTGCCACAGAGCAAAGAAGCTGAAGTCTCATCTTTCTTCATTGCTTCCTGGTCAAAACAAGTGGGAAAGTCACTTACAAACACTCCAAAAACTTCTTTGGTTTTGTTTTTTATCTTTTTAGTGTGTTGTGTTTAGTATGGTTTTACTGTGCCTTTTTAGAATAAACTTTTATGTTGTATGTATAAAGTCAGTACCTGAAAAAATGAAAAGTCCATAGCTATTCATAATAAATACTGTAAATAAAACATTACGCATGTGCTGCTATAGTTTACTATAATTTTGTTCACAGTTGCATTGTTCTCCCCTCAAAGTTAATTTTTCAGTGAAATGAAAACAACTATGAGCCACATTTCCACAATTAATCCTATTCCTTCTTATGCGAGTTTTCTTAACCCCTAAATAAATGTGCAATAAATCGCTATTTTTGTGTGAAAATTTTAAAAAGCTAGTTTAAGTATTTTATAGTTTACAATGATATTCATATTTTGTCCCTCCATAATGTTAACAAAAAAGAAAGAATAAACACAATTTTTTAGCATCCAAGTATAAGACACTGCAAATCAGCTTCAACTCCATGTAAAACTGGGAAATAAATTTTGATGAGCTATCATGCTGAATTATACACAAGCTCATGAATGATGACTGTCAATGATCTATTCTTTCTCAAATTACAGGGTGATACATATTGAAATTTTGAAGCCTTACAGCGAGACAGATTGCTCTGGTTTCTCTGGGGTATCAAGTAGTTTACATACACTGTAAAATGCAACTATATCCCTGATGATTTGCTTCCCCTGGGAAATGAAGTTCTTCTAGTTGTGATCTAACAATGGAAGAAAATGATGCCTTAATTTTGATTCACTGCAAACTCATATCCACAGTGCATACTGTGTAGTTTGCAGAAAGAATTTTGATAATGGAATTGATGTGAATTATGTAAATTAAGCAATAACAGAAACCAGACCCAATGTTGTATGTCAGAGACAGAATAGAGCAAGTGCTTTCACAAATAGCAGGTATGTCATATTGACCCAGAATATATTTATCATTATTGTTCAGAGTACAGAGAAAATATTTGCATGAAATCTACATTATCATATAATATATATGAGTTTACAAATCTTTGGATTGAATGCTAGTAAAGGAAATACTATTTTTATTACTGCTTTATTCTTTTTAATAAGTTTAAACCTACATGTGTTTGTACTTTTGACTGTTCTCAGTTATTTCATGTTGTTTCCATGAAGCACACACTTTGCTGAGTTAAAATCTGGATAGATGGCTGAGTCCAAAGAGTTGTGGTCAATGGAGTTCAATCCAGTTGGCAGCCAGTCACAAGTGGGGTCCCACAAGGCTCAGTACTGGGACCACTCCTGTTTAACATCTTCATCAATGATTTGGACCAGGGGATTGAGTGCACCCTTAGTAAGTTTGCAGATGACACCAAGCTGGGTGGCAGTGTCGATCTGCTTGAGGGTAGGGAGGCTCTACAGAAGGATCTAGACAGGCTGGATTGCTGGGCCAAGGCCAATTCCATGAAATTCAATAAGGCCAAATGCTGGGTCCTGCATTTTGGCCATAACAACCCCCAGCAGTGCTACAGGCTTGGGGAGGAGTGGCTGGAGAGCTGCCAGGCAGAGAGGGA
>VWZO01016944.1:13098-23866 GCA_013396975.1 Bucco capensis
GTTTAAGAGACAGGTGGATATTGCATTGGGGGGCATCATTTAGCAGGTTGATAGGGCTAGGACAAAGGCTGGACTCGATGATCTTCAAGGTCTCTTCCAGCTGTAACTGTTCTATGATTCTACTGTTCAAGATTCACATTTACATGATGACATTTTCATTTTTCTGGGTTTTTTGGTTTTTTGTGGTTTTTTTTTTCTTTCTGGGAACCAATTTATTTTCAAGTGAGAAGCGTTTTAAGGCCACACAAAACCTTAATGCTTCCAAGAAGGTGTACAATCAAGAGGGTTTTGTTCTTTCTCAAACATAACAAGGAAATGTACAAAGCTTTTTGCTCTGTTGTTGTAGGTAGGACTTTTTAAAGAGAATTATAGAGCAGGTATGTATATGTATAAATAAAGTAATATATGTATAAAGTAATTTCTTTTCAATGGCCACTTTTCATTCAAATGTCAAAGAGACAATAATTTGCAATTATGATGCCAGTTCTAGCAGTGCATCTGCCACCTTTTATCCTAAAGAGCACACCAATGGCTGAAACCCACTAATTGAATCATAAACAAAATCACAGCTATCATTTTCCCTGGAGAAAGAAAATTTTGTACCTACAAAAAGAAACAGAACATCAAGGATCTCTGTTAAAGAGAACCCCAATAATAAATAATTCTTTTGATACAGCTTTACTATGAACTTTCCTTTTACAAACACGCAGCAAATGAACTTTCAAGAAAAGTCTAATTTTTGACTGAAGATCAGCTTTGAGTTTTTTAGGAAGAATTTGCGATAAATAAATCATTTTTTTAATGTAATCACCTCCAGCACTGAAAACTCAGTAGTGTAATTCTGTTTAATGATAACAACTGACATGACTGCTTTTCTAATAGTTTTGAGGACTCCTAGTAGAATTGTTTTCTCTATGTCCTTTGTACTGAGTAAATGGTCCTGAGAAGAAAATAATTGCTTGGACAGAGAGAAGCAAAAGTTGGCAAAACTGATATGCCAGAAGTGGCAGAATTGGGAAATAGTAAAGTGAGAAAAATTCTGTCTTATAGTGAGGAGCTTTTAAACTAAATATGGATTTGATTAAAAGCTAGTTAAATTATGTACTTCACTACTCTCAGCTGCAGGAGAGTTCAGCTTTAAATTTACTAGGCTTCCCTCGTGTGCTGACAAAAGGGAAAAGCAATTGCATCTTAGCTAAATATATTCACTGATAATGCACAATCTATTTCATTTAATTCCATGAACAACATAATTTAAACCAACGTTAATTAGCAATTTTAGCTTGTAAAATATTTAAAGCACAGATTTTCTTTACCACTTGCATACTACAATTCACATCAGTACTGGAAGCCCACAGATGTTTGAAAAAGACAAACAAAATCATTATGAATAAATCAAGTAGAAGGCAATAACAGGTGTACATGAACTTCTTATGCACAGAAAGCTGCACTGCACCATAAAAAGGTACTGGTTTAGGCAGTCATTTCTCAGAAAGATACTGTATTTTGAGCAAGCCCACTATGTGTATCTGGATATTAACTTGTGAAATGTATTAGAAAGAATATTTTTCTTAACCAAACAATAAGGGGTGAGAATTCAAAAGAGATTAAAGGAGCTCTAGCTCCTTAATTGTCACAGTTCAATGCAGTATATATATTTCAAGCTATGCAATGTATTAGCTGCCACTTAAGCATGTAACCATGCAATTTCTAAGCAAGTAATAACTGAAGACTACAAACTAATTTAGAACTATGTGGCTAAGAGTCAGACACATTGAAATCAGAGTTCTCACAAGCAATCTGTATAATTTTTGTTCTGTTTTCCAGTGGACATTAGTCACCATGTACCTATCATTGAGAACTACAAAATTTGTTTGAGAATTTAGCATTAAAAGTTCTATAGCTTCATTATTATATCAATGTCATAATGCATACAATACTTCTGCTCTGTGAAATTCTTATTTTTTACATTTCATTCTATTATGAAATGTGATGACCTATGATATCTGTTATATGTGTTGCATCTTACAGAAATATTTCCTTGTATTTAGAGAGTATGGGAGAAGAGAATCTAAAGTTCATTAGGTGACTGTGAGCAGAGAGTTAATTGAGAAAAAAGTTATGACTGCTACATGTATCTGAACCATATATGTATGTGTATATGTGTATGTGCATATCACAGAATCACAGAATGTTAGGGGTTGGAAGGGACCTAGAAAGATGATCTAGCCCAACCCCCCTGCCAGAGCAGGATCACCTAGACCAGCTCACACAGGAATGCGTCCAGGCGGCTCTTGAATATCTCCAGAGAAGGAGACTCCACAGCCCTCCTGGGCAGCCTGTTCCAGTGCTCCATCACCGTCACTGTAAAGAAGTTTCTCCTCATGTTAATACTAAACCTCCTGTGGTCCAACTTGCTCCCATTCCCTCTTGTCCTAACATTGGATGACATTGAGAAGAGCCAGGCTCCGTCCTCCCGACACTTGACCATAACATATTTATAAACAACAGTGAGTTCCCCTCTCAGTCTCCTCTTCTCCAGGCTGAAGAGACCCAGCTCTCTCAGCCTGTCTTCATAGGGCAGATGTTCCACTCCTTTAATAATCTTGGTGGCCCTGTGCTGGACTCTCTCCAGCAGCTCCCTATCTTTCTTGAGCTGGGAGGCCCAGAACTGGACACAGTATTCCAGGTGGGGCCTTACCAGGGCAGAGTAGAAGGGGAGAATAACCTCTCTCGATCTGGTGGCCACGCTCCTCTTAAAACATCCTAGGATGCCATTGGCCTTTTTGGCCGCAAGGGCACATTGCTGGCTCATGGTCATCCTCCTTTCCACCAGGACTCCTAGATCTTTTTCCCCAGGGCTGTTCTCCAACAGATCGGTTCCTAGCCTGTACCAATCCATGGGGTTGTTCTTTCCCAGATGGAGTACCTTACACTTCCCCTTGTTAAATTTCATTAAGTTTCTCCCTGCCCATCTCTCTAGCCTATCCAGGTCACGCTGGATGGCAGCATGACCTTCTGGTGTGCCAGCCACTCCTCCAAGCTTGGTATCATCCGCAAACTTGCTGAGGGAACACTCTACCCCTTCATCCAGATCATTGATGAATATATTGAACATTACTGGACCCAGCACTGACCCCTGGGGCACACCACAAGTCACAGGCCTCCAGTTAGACTCTGCTCCACTGACCACAACTCTCTGGGCTCTGTCTTTCAACCAATTCTCAATCCATCTCACAGCACTGTCTCCCAATCCATACTTCTGAAGTTTGGTTATGAGGATACCATGGGAGACAGTATCAAAAGCTTTGCTAAAGTCAAGAAAACCACATCCACTGCCTTCCCCTCATCTATCCATCTAGGGCCACCAAGAGTGCTGAGGGAAATGGCAGAGGTCATTGCTAGGCCATTCTCCATAACCTTTGAGAGGTCCTAGAGAATGGGAGAGGTGCCTGAGGACTGGAGGAAGGCCAATGTTATCCCAATCTTCAAAAAGTTACCCAGGTAACTATAGGCCATCAGCCTCACCTCCATCCCTGGAAAGGTGATGGAACAGTTTGTATTTGCCACCATCTCCAAATACGTGGAGGAGAGGAGGCTTATCATGAGTAGTCAACATCGATTCTGTAAGGGCAGGTCATGCTTGACTAATCTGATAGCATTTTATGATGATATAACTTGATGGATACATGAGTGTGACCTAGTCTAGGTGATCCTGCTCTGGCAGGAGGGTTGGACTAGATGATCTTTCTAGGTCCCTTCCAACCCCTAACATTCTGTGATTCTGTGATTCTGTAATTTATTCAAAGTCAGGCATAATAATACCCAAAAGTAAAACAGTGATATTTTTGCATTATAATAAGTAAATAATAAGTAAATAGCATCTTATTTTTTCTGATTTTAACAGTAATAGAGTAATAATTTTCATTTTTTTTTAAATAAGACTTTAATTGGTACACTAATACATAAATATTCTATTATACTATTTACATATATCCATTTAAAATATTGAAATGCAGAAGGATTGTCAATGCTGTTTGTTAAGATGCAAAGCTTAAAGATGTGTTCAATAGCGCATAGAAATGGGTTTTATCTCTAAATTTGGAAAAAAAAGTGAAAATGAACAGAACTTTTTTTTATATATTATTTTTAATTAGTTTCATGTTACCATTACTGTGTTTTAAGTCTGTTTTATCTTTCATTGGAATTTGTCTCACTTGCCTAAAATTTAACCGTCTGGAGTATTAATCATCTCACATAACTGTAGTTATAAACCTATAGCTAATTGTTTTGTTATGTCTGTTGACAACAAGAAAAAGTTTAAGGATAACATATCCAAGCTCAAAATAGTTACCTACAAAAGACTGGAGGAATTTTCCAAGACGTGTAACTAGTTTTGCCTGTTAGCTATGGAAGAAAAGTAGACAACGAAACTACACCAGATATACAACACTGAATGTTAGATGACATGTATGTTGATGTGTCTTACTGCGTTTAGCAATTTATTTTTCTCTAGGATCTATGCACCGGACTGCATAATAAGAAACAACAATCATGTCTACTCAGAAAAGCTTCTAAAATATGTGACATGAACAATCTCAACGGAGACAACAGAGGAAACAAGCATAGAAAAGTTTATTATTTGTATTTATTTAAAATTAAGTGTGATTAATCTCTACTCCATTCATAGCTAATAAAAAGAAATGGATGCTCCAAAGGATGGTTCATCCCAATCAAGGGCATCTACATGCAAATGTGGTGAAAAATTATGGCTTTATTAAAATCGCAAGCCGAACACAAGTTTTATGGTTGATCTCTACAGAAAGAGGAATTCAGAGGTGGAAGACAGTGGGGATTTTCAGGCTCCTGAAAATGTTGCCCACAGTTTTCCAAAATGTTTTGTACATGGCAGAGATTTTATGAATTTACAAATTAAGGAGTTATACGTTGTCTTTACTTCATCCAGTTATTTACCACAAGAATCTTCTTGATAGCTGAAAGTTAAGGTAGGAAGTACTTGTGGAAATCAGATATGTGCTTCATTCTTTTTACATATTTCCTCTGCTTATTTAATTCATTCACAAGTGAATGTCCTTTGGGACAGCACAGCATCTTCATACATATGCAAAGCTATGAATTTGAGCAGAAAACAAATATTTCCTTTTCGTATGCATGGATGTTGAAAGATGATGTACAAATCACAGTTTCTTTTTTAACACAGTGAATACTTTCTGGTAATGGCCTTTTTAATAATTTTAATAACACAACTCAAAAAAAATTTAGAGAAAAATAACAAGTAAGCAAAATTATTTATTTATTTTTCTTATAGACTTCTATATCAACGCCAATTTTAACTCCAGTGTTCTCATCTAAAACCAACACAATAGCCAGGAATAAAGACAGGTGAAAATAATGAACTGTTGTGCATATTTTTAGACAAATGAAGATATTCATTTACTGTGTTCCTTCTCATAGTTTTAAAATGAAAAATCAGAGAAAAAAACTTTCTTGTTTGTTTTTGGTTTTTTTTTTCATAACTGTGTTTCCTTGTGGATGATCAACTGGTTTACACAATCTCATAAAAGCATACTGCTACGTCAAAACAAAGCTTCCAGGTTTGTTTGTAAAAGCTAAGGCTTTGCTGAGGATTGTTTTCTTAGGTCTTCCAATTATTCTACCAATTGTTAACATGATATGTTTATGGTACTTTATGTCAGAGAACCAAATTAAACTGGCTTTTTACAGATGATCAGAAAACATGATCACAAGTAAAGGGTATTCATTTAATTAAAGAAATACAAGATTTTATACAATTGTTTCAGAAGTCTGAGAATTTTTTTCTCCCTAGAGATTTTAACAATTAAAGTTAGAAATTGTTGATATATTTCTTTCTTTCAGAAAGACATTTGATATAATATTTTCTGTCATTTCTCAATAGGAGCAAAGTCAGTACTCGCTACGTGTAAAATGCGAACAAAGAAACTAGCAAAATAGACAAATGAATAAAATCNATGTAAAATGCTAACAAAGATGCCAGGCATGAAACTAGCAAAATAGACAAATGAATAAAATCAACCCAGTATTGTATACATGCGAAAGTTCTACTTCTTATTAAATGTCTTTCATTGCTTTAAAATATCTGTGTTAAAAGGGGTATTTTCTATGAAATATGAAACAAAGGTTTGCAATGCTCAGAGTTAAAATTGCATCCATAATTCTGATAAACATTCCTGGATGAAGATATAATATCAAACATCTGTTCCACTGAAGAGAACATCTTATGGGATAACTCTGCTTTACTGTACGTTATTCTAGATCTCAAAAGATTTCACCAGTGTTACCTGAGTGTGTTGAATTTGAAATTAATGCATTTGAGGATTTTTGATTAGGATATGAAAGATAATTGACGCAAAGGGAATATTAAGAATACAAATAAGAAATAAGAGATCTTATGTAGATTCTTATGTAGATTCTATTTTCTAACACATATTGCTATCTAGGTAAAAGCAGAAATATTAGTGTTGTTATTCTGCTGCGTTATTGGCTTTTGCTATTCTATTTACTTCTGCACTGGATACCTTTAGTCTTAAATGTGCTGTAAATCCAAGCTGCTGAAGTAGGTATTGACTGTGTCTCTGAAAACCTACCTCCAGGGATCTGTGCACACCCTCAGTGCTTACAAGATTGATTTGTAGCTTCAAGTATAAGACACTTAAGGGGACCTGAAAGTAGGATAGCCACACAGGTAACATGCTATATTCTGGGCAGAGTGAGCTGAGGTGCTGTACACTCTCTTAGTGACCCCTGATGGCCAGTTCATGCAACCTAATTAGAAAGTGCTTCAAATAATACATGAATCAATAAAATATATATTTAAGATGACAACAATATATTAAAGAAAATAAAGCATTAAGTGGATGTTAAAACCCTTCAAATATGTAAGAAATATGATCCATTTAATTTTTGCATCCAACTATGATGTAAGTAAGTACCGATTTTTCACTGCCAAACTGAAACAGAAAAAAAAGCCAATAATATTATTTTGACTCAACCTTTTGGTTAAGCAGAAATTTAAAAACATTTGTTTTGATATTGATATGAGAACTTTTAAAAAGAGCAAGGAAAACAAAGGGCCAAGTTCCTTAGACAAGAAGAGAGAAAGAAAATATTTCATCTTTCCCTAACTCAAGATCAATAAGTATAAGGTAATATATCCTGCTTGGTAAAATGCAACAATAGTTGGGAAGAACATGTGTCTGAGCTCTGACCTCACTGCACAACTTAACATCAGTTGATGCAATGGTATATCACGCTTGGAACTCACTTCATCTTACTGTATTCAGTATATTTTCCATTACTCATCAATACACAGAACAGACTAGATCTTTTCTATATATTTCTGCCATAGAAGCCTGCTCACCTCAGCCTGACCATCTATATGCTATAAACAGATTCTTTAATTATAGCATATAAAGTTGGGATTCTGAGTTTATTGGGAAATGCTGAAGAATCCTAGTATCTTCTCTTATTGACAGCTGTGGTTTTGAGCTCAACTAATTGTCATACAGTGCCTACTTTACACATCCCTTAAAGAAGACTTCTCTCATACAGCTTCTCCTTTTCTGCACACTTAAGCAGGATTTCCTCATGACGCCATCACTAAGAAGCTCAAAAGAAAAGCTAAGCACACATTTTTTTGCTGCCAAAAGTTGAATGTTTATGTGTTTACCTGTTTATCTTGTCTTCTTCTTGATGCCAGGAGTACTTGCACAAGTGAGTACAAGTGGTGTATTTGTATTTCAGAAATGTAATTGTATTAATGAATTTGATAAATTTTTATAACTTGAATCATAAACTACAGCTTTGGTCTTTCTTCATGCTGTTCTGCCTCAAGGCAAGTTATGTTATGACTGTATATTTTCATTTTATTTATATCTCTTGTTCTTGGGGAAAACTGTTTTAATTGCACTGCTTCAATATTATATTAAATAAACACACATACATATGTCAGAGAAATAGAAATCATATATTTAAATTCTTCAATGTCTTCCAATTTTAAATTGTAGAAGCATGTAGCTAATGGTACAAGACTACAACAGAATTTTCATTAGCAAATAATTTTGTGTCTTTAGAGTAAGATAAAAACCTTCTCAGGGAATGGAAGAACTAATGTAGTAATAACAATGAAATTGGAGGAATTAAAAACTATAGGATAGTATTTCTTCTTTAATAAAAATCTTTACAAGTAGCAAGAGATTAATTGTGTATATATAGATAATGTGGTTTTTTTTAAACTATCATAATGTATTTTCTCTACTGATCTGCCCATTTCAAGTCTCCTGCACAGAAAACACCTTTTGCTTAACTTTTTAATTTATATCCAAAGATTGCATTGTCTTCCTCTTTAATAAACTTAATGTAGGNCTTCCAATTTTAAATTGTAGAAGCATGTAGCTAATGGTACAAGACTACAACAGAATTTTCATTAGCAAATAATTTTGTGTCTTTAGAGTAAGATAAAAACCTTCTCAGGGAATGGAAGAACTAATGTAGTAATAACAATGAAATTGGAGGAATTAAAAACTATAGGATAGTATTTCTTCTTTAATAAAAATCTTTACAAGTAGCAAGAGATTAATTGTGTATATATAGATAATGTGGTTTTTTTTAAACTATCATAATGTATTTTCTCTACTGATCTGCCCATTTCAAGTCTCCTGCACAGAAAACACCTTTTGCTTAACTTTTTAATTTATATCCAAAGATTGCATTGTCTTCCTCTTTAATAAACTTAATGTAGGTTAGTTCCTGCATGCTACTGAACAATATCACCCAAGTCCAAACAAGCACTAAAGCTTAAATTCAAGCACCCAGAGTGTAAGACTGAAATGAATAGAAAATTGTGTGATTAAGTGCTTTGTTGGATGGGGGCCAGAGTGCTCAATATCCTAATGGCTCTTGGATGTATGAACAATCTCATCTCAGAAATATTCCCATTTTTAAATTTTGTATGAAGATTCATCTTACTAAAACCAGAACTTTGAATTTATTGATTTACCTTACCTTTAGTGCTGTGGAATTCGGTGGAATATTTTAAAGGGAAATATGATTTAAATGTACTGTTAATTACATTTTAACTGGATTGCATCAATATATGGGTTTAATATTATTCATTCTTCTATAATCAAACGAATCATTTGAAGTGCAGTCAGTGATTTAAATATCTTTGTCTCACCATCCTCACATGACAGTCTTAATAGTAACCTCAGCTTCTCTTGTATCCAAGCTAGAATTTTGTAGTCTAGATCAGGGGATGACTAGATGGGATACAGAACTGGTTGGATGACTGAGCTCAAAAGTATTGGTTAAAAGGTCATACTCTACCTTGAGAGGAGGATCAAGTTAAGTACTCTAGGGTTCTATCCTGGGACTTCCTGTGTTTAACATCTGGAGAAGGTGATGGACTGCCTGCTTATCAAGTCTGCATATGACTCCAAAGTGGATAACCAGTCAATATGATTGAGGTAATGACTGCTATCCAGGACGTGGACAGGCTGGAGGAATGGGCTGCCAGGAACATTATGAAATTCAGTCAGGATAAATTCAATCAGGATAATCTGAGTAGAACCTAAGAGTGCTGGTAAAAGGTTAGCTGGGCATAAGCCAGCAGTGTACAGTAGCTAGGGCTGTACAAATCATAGCCAGGAGATGAAGGGGAATGGCTGCACCTCCTTACCTGCCACTCATTTTGCCAGATCTATAGCACTATGTCTGGTTTTGGGCCCCTGTATTCAAGAAAAACATCAATAGACTAGCGTAAGTTCAGTGGTGGGCCTCCAAACCGGCAAGACACAGGAGCACTCACCCTGTGAGAAGAAGCTAAGGGACCAGAGGTTGTTCAGCTCCATGTCCCTCCCCCCAGCACTTTCAGGCAGGTCATCGAGAAGGTAGAACCTGGCTTATTCAAGTGGGACAAGGTGAGTATATGAGACACAATGGATATAAGCTGAAAGGAGGAGGATCTGATTATATCCAACAAAATCTTTTCCTCTGAGAGGATAATCAGGCAGTGGAACAGACTGCCTAGAGAGGTTATGCAGTCTGCATCCTTGGGGCTTTTCAAGACCTTGATCCCACTAGAACAAGCTCTTAAGCAATCTGCGCTGACCTCAAAGCTGGCTTTGTTTTGAGCAGGATACTGGATTTAGATGACCTCCTGAGCTTCTTTCCTATTTGAATTTCCCTGTGATCCTGTGATAACATCATTATTCCTGCCATGAACCTTTTGAAATTAAAACCACTCCAAAAAGAACTTATATTAAATATATCAGAAAAACAAAATATTGATAAGACAAAAAATATTTTCGGAAACCACTTGAGGTATGGAGGTTACATACTGATTTTCCAGTGATTAAATGGCTTTCTGGATTTTGGGAATGTTGTTCCTTTTTTTGACTGCTTTGAAGATCAGTCTGGAGTTAGTTGGATTTTACTTCTTTAAAAACCTTTGTGACATTATTTTCCCTTTGTAATTACTATATTCATTATGTTAGGCATTATGCTGGAAATAAATATCATCCCCTAGGAGCTGTAGGCATAAATCTATAAAGTCCTTAAGAAGTATAGGTAAAAGTTATGCAAGACTTTTGTATTGGGTTTGGCTGAGATGGAGTTAATGCCCCCATGCAGTTTTCAGAAATGCTGTGCCTTGGGTTGAAGATAACCCGTGATGTTATCACTGCTGCAAGGCTGGCACAGCACCAAGGCG
>VWZO01016945.1:18323-33161 GCA_013396975.1 Bucco capensis
TTGCAGAAAAGGACTTGGGGGTGCTGGTGGATGAGAAACTGGACATGAGCAAACAGTGCATGCTGGCAGCCCAGAAGGCCAATGGCATCCTGGGCTGCATCAAAAGAAGCGTGGCTAGCAGATCGAGAGAGGTGATTCTGATACTTTACTCTGCTCTGGTGAGACCTCGTCTGGACTACTGTATCCAGTTCTGGAGCCCTCAATACAGAAAAGACATGGACCTGATGGAGTGGGTCTGGAGGAGGGCCACAAGAATGATCAGGGGGCTGGAACACCTCTCCTATGAGGACAGGCTGAGGGAGCTGGGATTGTTCAGCCTGGAGAAGAGAAAGCTTCGGGGGGACTGTCTTGGTTTGACCAGACAATTTTTAGGAAAGACCCAGATAAGGACCTTCTCCTCTCAGGATAAAGGAATAAATGTAGAATGAATACACATGCACACCCGAGGCAAAGTGATAAAGAATAACTTCAACAAATCAATATATGTATAACAGTGCAAATACAGAGATAAGTAGGAAAGCCTTCCAGATCTAACCCCCTCACCGTGCCACGATGTTTCTCCCTCCCCACCCCCGATAAAACCTGCAAGAAATACAGTCCGGTTGGAGTGGGAAGAAGGTGAGATGAGCTGAGATGATCTCAATGGAGCCAGGGACTTGGATGACTGCAGAGAAAGTTCCAGTCAGATGGAAAGCAGAGCGCCACACAGTGAAGATGGCGGAGGCCACATGGCAGTCCTCTCTCCCCTTCTGCAAGTTGTCTCTCAATCAGGCAGGAGGCAAAGAGGAAGTAAAAGAGAGATCTGTCCCTTTCATAGAAAGAAGGAATCTCAGGGTCCTATGCAGCAGGTGGTCTTTTTGCTCAGCTGATTTGCACATGAAAGTCACTTCCTTGCTCTGTGCCCGCGTGATCTGCCCGGATGCAGCCTTGCATGCCGCGGGCGCATGCTCAGCGCTGCTCCATACCACGGAGCAGAGAATTTAGTGGACAGACAATGCCTTTAAATCACTCTTGTGCATTTCTTTCTATTGTCATATTTTTAATATCCAAAAGAATACCAGCAATACAATTTAATGATTCCAAAGACTTTCACTGACAGTAAGTGATAAAAGCTAAACACAGCATATACTCAGGGCAGCTGGATCCCGGAAGCTGGACTCAGAAGCGCAAAGCAGTAAAGATGGGGCCAAAGCAGAATTGCAAGGGAAGAGGAGTATGTTTCTGAAAAACATACTGGCAGCTCCAGAAAACGCAGTCACTTTAAAGGAGCCTTGGCTAGGAAGCAAGACCACCTTAGCAGAATCAGTTCCGCTCCAGCCCAAATCAGGACAGTAGTGACAATTTTCAAACAAAAATCCCCTGAACTAATGTTATCTTCCTCATATAGAATTTGCACTGTTTTTACATACTGCCTTCATGCTCTTACTGTCATGAAATAGTAGGATAAAATCTCAGAGTTTTCTGATTGTATTGTCAGATACACTACTTCAATTCAATTCTTCTTCACTTTATAACAACCTGAACACCTGTTGGAATACAGTGAATGGCTGAGAAGGAAATGAATAGTACAAGGACCAACAAATGGCTAATTTAATTTTGTTTGGTATTTTGCAATGGATAAGGCTGCAATTCCAGACTATCTGTTGAGGTAGAGATTGCATACTTAGAGCATCAAACTTTTGAGAAAAATTGAACTGACACAATTCAATACAAATACATGTGAAGAAAGTGAGTATAGTGGATACAGGAAGCTTCATTGGTCGGTTTTCACAGGGAACACAGATTATAACAAAATAACTACATTAGCTGATGCTTTAAATATCGGAAGGCTCCATCACAGAAAAGTTAGGTTCATCACATAAATGAAACAAAGAAAAAGAAATTGTCCATAAGATTTCAGGAAATGAATAGCAAGTAATTACATAAAATTTCAAACTCCTTTCAAATAAATATTATTCTCCATGCAATGATTTTCTCACTGATAACACAAATATAACCAGATAACACTTAGAAATGATGGTTTGAAAAAATGTGGTCTGTCACTGTTTGCGGTTCCTAAAATAGCTTTCAGAGCTACGACATAAGATAAACTGAGTTCACCATCTGAAACTTTCATTCATCCAAGTAATAAACCAGACCAAAACCAGACCCCACTATACTGGTTATATCAGATGATAAAAAGAGACGTAGAAGTAAAAAGATTAGTTTTTCCACTGGATACTGTGTGTCTGTGTAACACATAGATCTGTGAAAATATGATTAAACCCTACAATGCTCTTGTAAAAAATCCAAAATCATACTTAGGTAACTAGTGGAAGATTAAAACACAGATAATATTTTGAACATTATCTGACTTAGGTCTGTATGTAAAGGAAAGTTCACGTTTGCATTAATATAAAAAATCATTCATAGTTCCCTTTAAAAAAATCATCACTGATAATCCTCCTCTAGGTAGCAGGTCACCAAGGAATGTGTCTGTCTTTTTTCCTATGGAAAACAAATATAAGTCATATGTTGCTTTTTCTGCATTATGTTTAGGAAAGGAAGAACTCTTAAAATATTAAAAATATTTTAATATTTTAATTTAATTAATTAATTAAAATTAATTAAATGAATTGTTTTAAATTAATTAAATATTTAATTAATTTAATCAATTTAATAATTTAATAGACTCAAATATTTTAATAGACTCTTCCCTATGATTTCTTATTAAAAGAAAATATCAACCACATAATGTAAACATAACACTGTTTAAAACTTAATACCATCTAAGGGTACGGGTGCTTTTGGCTTTTAATCATTAATTGCTTAGCTTGCCAACAGCAGGTGAATACCAGTAATGTGCCCTCACCATGTCCTTAAGAAACAGCTTCACTGCATATAATCTAGTCTCCTACATACAAGTAAGTGCATATAACAATGGGCTGAATATGAGCCAGCAGTGTGCCCAGGTGGCATGGAAGGCATCTTGGCCTGTATCAAGTGTAGTGTGACCAGCAGGACTAGGGATGTAATTCTCCCCCTGTACTTGGCACTGGTGAGGCCTCATCTCAAGTAATGTGTGCAGTTTTGGGCCCCTCACTTCAAGAAAGATGTTGAGGTGCTGGAGCTGATCCAGAGGAGAGTGATGAGACTGGTGAAGGGGCTGCAGGGAAGGTTGTATGGCTGAGGAAGCTGGAGCTGTTCAGCCTGGAGAAGAGGAGACTCGGGGGGATCTTATCACTCTCTACAACTACCTGAAAGGTAGGGGTTCGGCTCTTCTCCCTGGCAATTAGTGACAGGACGAGAGGGCATGGCCTGAAGCTGCACCAGAGGAGGTTTATTCTAGACATTAGGAAGCACTCCCTCACAGAGAGGGTGATTAGGCATTGGAATGGACTGCCCAGGGAGGTGGTGGAGTTGCCATCCCTGGAGGTGTTTAAGAAAAGACTGGATGTGACGCTTGGTGGCATGGTTTAGCTGATGCCATATTGTTGGGTCATAGGCTGGACTTGGTGATCTTGGAGGTCTTTTCCAGCCTTGGTGATTCTGTGACTCTGTGATAATAATATTTTGTCTGGAGAACAAAATGTTAAGAAGGCACCACATCTCCTTTGAATTCCTAGGATCCTCTGGGAAATATAAATTACCTATAATAGTTTATTGTAGGTCAATTCACAGCTACTGCTGTTCTCCAAGTTAAAGCTTTACAATTAATCTCACTTTTTGTAAATGTATGAACAATTACCGATCATTGCTTAGCTTCTTATTCAATAATGCCAAGTATTTGCTGGAAGTTTAATGTGAAAATATCTACCTCTTGTGCCCAAAATTGGAACTACCACAGGCAAGGCTAATTTTTGTTAACTGATATAGAATAAAACAGATTATATGGTATTTCGCTTCAATATTGATTTATATTCATAATATAATTCCTTGTACTGTAAAAAGAATGTGGTTCTATGGACAGTCATTTTCTGTCTGTGGATTTACAGACCAGGGTGCAGTGAGAGCCAGGGGCTCCCAGAAGACAAGGCCAGGCCAGGAAATCAGTCCCTGTAAAAGAAGTTTCGAAAGCACTGATTTCTAATACAGCCAGATTAAACTAAATGCCATAAACTAAGTTTACTCCAAAAATCTCAAAGTAACTTCAAGTAAAAAAAAATAAAAAGTGCCTCATAAGTATAAATTTTTATTTTGCTGTTTGGAGGCTTAGAATTTTAACTTACTTTTTATAAGTAGAAATGAGTAAACAATACGAAAATATTTAGAGAATCAGATCTGATGTCTTTAATTCTATGTGTTCTGGAGAGAACAGCAAGTATTTCTATTGAGTACTCCTTCAGTCTTTCTTCTAAAATGGTGTTTTCTAAGTAATTTTGTTTCAGATTTTCCGTTTTCTGTTCCATGCAGCTTTCACACAACTTTTTAATTCTGTAGAAGAGATTTTCATGCAATGCTTCCATGTCACAATCTCAGTTACAAGAACATAAAGAAAGGCCATAGTGGGTCAGTGCAAAAGGCCATCTCTTAGTCTCCTTTCTTGAAAGGAGAGTAGGAGGAAGGCAAAAATATATAACACTTTTGAGAGCTGCCCCAGATTTTCTCAATGTTTGGTATCAAACTTGCCCTGCATTTCTGTCATATGGGAAGTTGAGTGCCATTCAGAGAGAATAAAAAAGAGCAAATGACATACAGAAAGTAGTTGAGAGCAGTATTGATGAAAATCCAAAGAACGGGAGAAGGAATGTCCTCAGGCCGACAAACTATTAAATTCATGTGTAATTTAAAGCTTAAACCTATTACTGTTTAAGAAAGCCTGGAAGTTCTTCTCCATTTAGAAGAAGTGCTTTGTGGGTGTACTCTGTTCTGATGTTTGCACAGCATGCGCAGAGCTGGACCCACCTTTTAGTCCTAAGGTTCATCTGCCAGGGCCTAGCAAGCTTGGACGCTGGCAGTGAAGTCCTTAGGATGGAGGTTTAACCTCTTAGATGGAAGGCCTTACAGGGCTAAACGAGCTCTATCTGCCCGGGTTTGGAATCAGAGTTGTCCTTCTCCTAGGATGACTGCCAGAAGGCTAATGAGCACATCCTGCCCATGTTTGCAACTGCCTACCTGTTAAAATGAAGATGCTTGAATTGAGACACTTTAATTCATTAGCAAGGGCTGCTTTACTGAAAACAGCCATGCAGAGAGGGACTTGAGGGTCATGATAGATGAAAAGCTGAATATGAGCCAGCAACATATACTCATAGCCCAGAAAGCCAACTGCATCCTGGGCTGCGTCAGGATAGGCATGACCAGCAGGTCTAGGGAGGTGATTCTGCCTCTCTACTCTGCCCTCGTGAGGCCCCCACCTTGGATTTCCAGAGGGCAGACTTTGGACTCTTTAGAACACTGATTGAGAGTGTTCCTTGGAACACAGTCCTGAAGGGTAAAGGGGTCCAGGAAGGCTGGACTTTTTTCAACAAGTAAATCTTAAAGGCCCAGGAGAGGGTTATCCCCATGTGTCATAAGACTAAAGGGCAGGGAAAATGGCCAGTCTGGTTGAATAGGGAGTTTTTGAAGGGACTTGGGAAGAAAAGGAGGGTTTACCACCTCTGGAAGAAGGGCCAGGCAACTCAAGAGGAGTACAGACATCTTGTCAGGCTATACAGAGAGAAAATTAGGAAGGCAAAAGCCCAGCTAGAATTCAACCTGATCACTGATATAAAGGACAACAAAAAAGTTTCTACAAATACATCAACTATAAGAAGAGAACCAGGGAGACTCTCCATCCATTACTAGATGGGGGGGGCTGAACATTGTAACCAAGGATGAAGAAAAGGCTGAGTTACTTAATGTTGTCTTTGCCTCTGTCTTTAATGGGCAGACCAACTGCTCCCAGGGCATTCAGGCTCCTGAGCTTGAAGACAAGGATGGAGAACAGTACAACTCTGCATAATCCAGGAAGAGGTAGTTTATGACCTGCTTCTGCACCTGGAAACTCATAAGTCTATGGGGCCGGATGGCATTCACCCAAGAGTACTTCGGGAGCTGGCAAAAGAGCTCACCAAGCCTCTCTCCATCATTTTTCAACAGTCCTGGTGAACAGGAGAGGTACCAGATGACTGGAGGATGGCTAATGTGACACCTATCTATAAGAAGGGCCAGAAGGAGGATGTGGGGAACTACAGGCCTGTCAGCCTGACCTTGGTACCAGGAAAGATCATGGTGATGATCATCTTGAGTGAGCTCTCACAGCAATTGCCGGGAAGCCAAGGCATCAGGGACAGCCAGCATGGATTTATGAAAGGGAGGTCTTGCTTAATCAACCTGATCTCTTTCTATGACCATGTAATTTGTCTTTTGGATGGGGGGAAGGCTGTGGATGTTGTCTGCTTGGACTTTGGCAAGGCCTTTGACACAGCATTCTCCTGAAGAAACTGGCAGATCATGGACAAATGTACTCTTCACTAGGTTAAAACTGGCTGGATGGCCATTTCCAGAGAGTTGTGATTAATGGAGTGAAATCTAGGTGGCTGCCATTCACCAGTGGTGTCCCTCAGGGTTCTGTTTTGGGGCCAGTCTTGTTTGGCATCTTTATTGATGATCTGGATGTGGGGATTGAGAGCACCATCAGTAAGTTTGCTAAGTAAAATCCTCAGTAAGTAAAATCCTCATCTCAGCTCTGCTGTAGGACAAGAAAAATCTCTTTACTTTGGACTTACAGTTTCATTTGATGCCTCTTAGCACATGAGAAAATGAGTCATATTCTCTGAATGCTTTGTAGATCTCTATGATAAAACAGATCTCTATCAAATGACTTTTTTCTAGGCTGCAGAGTTCAAGTCTAAGCTTTTTTCTCATATGTAAGTTATTCTTCATCTTATCTCTCAGGATCATTTCAAGTTTTAAATACATCGTGAGATGTACTGACCAAGACTGAATACAAATATTCTATGTTTAAATGCAGCCTGCATTTTAGAAAAAGGGTTGTGCATTCACATGCAAAATAGCTTTAACAGTAAGTGCTTATAAATATGCATTATATTTCCTTTCAGGCACAGTCTGAAAATCACTTGGGGTCTTCTGTGNATTCATGAAGCCTAGCCATACGTACATAAGTTTCATTTATTTTAGCCTTTAAAATAATAAATAAGAGATAGCTACTTTTCTTTACACAACTTTTAAGGAATTTCCTTCTTAGAAGTATGAAAAAATGGCACATTTTACAGTGATTCAGTAGGACTGAATAAGTGGAAAAAGATGCCTAATCAGTAGAAAGAATAAATATCAGAGACAGTCTTGTATTTTCATCAAATTTTTCATGTAAATTTACATTGAACTTTTTAAAATTTATAAATGCATAATTTAAAATTTAATTGTAGGGTCATAATTACAAATACCACTACATTTCCATATTAAATTAAATAAATGTGATTAAAGCAAATACAGTTATGAATAGAATTATGAAATTATAAAATTTATAAAAATGCATGTATTTTTAAAGGAGAATTTTCACATAATGCTCTCTACAAATTTTTAAGGAAACTGGACACGTCATCTGAGAGAAAACAATTATACGAAATTATTTTCAGATATAATTAACTAAGTAAGTGAGCTAACTTTAGAATCACAGTTGTAAAGTATAAAGAAACCCTTATCTCTGTCCAAGAAAAGCCAAAGATATGCTCGACAAGAACACACATTTCTATGCCCTTTGGAGTTCCAAGTTAGGAATGGTCACTATTCAGATGTGACTGCAAGTGGAGTTTCTGACTAAAAAGGGCACTTAAATGTAGCAATTGCTTACAGGCATGATTCTACTAAGTTCTTTCCAGTAACACCTATTTTGAATGTTTATGCTTGAAGAAATTACAAAAAACTCATACAATTGATGAATTGTTATATTTTTCAAACATTCTTTTTTGTGTTCTATTGTTTTGCTTTTTGCTTTCTAATTTTCCTAGTCAAAATTTTCATAACTGGTAAAAGGAATACCAATTGATGAAGCCAGAAGACACATATTATGCAGTTTTAGAGTTTATAGAAGAGCTGGAGGAACAGAAGAGATCAACAGCACATTATGTGAGCAGCTCCTGTGGATAATATGGTAGCCAGTTCTGCTAAGAAGGAATGGAGACGAGAACAGGTACTTTTCAAAGAACACTGGTTTGCTTTTATTATAGTTCCAAATCTAGATTCAACTGGAGAGGGGAAGATCAAACTTTTTTTCAGATCCATTATTTTTTTCAGTAGCGTAGGAGTTTTCCTGAGCTGCTCAGGAATACTAGCAGCAAAGCTCATGCTCACACTAAAAGCTCTTATACCAGGCTAGGGAATGAGTTCTTGGTGCTTAATTTTAAATTAATTTTTTATACATCAGATTTCTAAATAATTATGAATGAAAAATATTATTATTCAGAAGTTTATATTGTAGTATACTTATCTCTCATCAATGCCATTTTCTAAACAAAATGTGAAGTTAAAACTCTTGCACATTTCTGTTTGATCTATGTTATTTATATATATATGAGTAGGTATATGAGAAACTATCAGCAATATAAAAAATATGAGCAAAGCATTTACCATGTTGACATTTCTGTAATACAGAGCTTGAAATCTATGAAAAATTGTTTATTTACCAATGCATTGGCTGGGTTTTTTTTCATGACAAACAGCATATTTATCATCTGAGCCACAAAGATGCACCAAATAAGCATATGGCAGTTGAGCTTAGCTTAAAAAAACACAAAATGGACACAACTTTGTAAAAAACATCGCAAAATATATGTTCTGTAAATGTTTCAGAAATCTGAGCAAATGTAATGTTTGAATTACAAAATTAGTTTGCTGAGTAACAGGAATCTTTTTTTCCCCTTAAAGGCGTATGAGTATACAATATATGAGTTTTGACAAAAATGCATATATATTTATCCATATAAACACAACCTTGGAAGTTATTGCTCAGTGCAATTAGTTTTTAAAATCTATATCCATGCAACACGTTATGTAGCTCTTCATATCTGTGAAAGGAAGAGTGAGAAACTATGTAGTTTACCAGATACCATAGAAGTAGCAGTTGTGAAAATGAGTTTTCTTTTCAGAAAGGAACATGATGAGCGGAAAACTGAGAAGCAAAAGCCCTCTGTGTTCCCTGTTCTATGCCTTTTCTGTTACTTTTCTTATGCTACATGAAAATTTACAATGTAGAATACTTTAATCAAGGAACTTAGATTTGATAGTATTTTGTATTTCATAAGAGTATTTTTTGCATAATTTTATACAGGTGTAAATTCAATGCGTAAACACATTATCACTGCATGGTGATTTTGAAGATTTAATGTATGTATCCAGGAAAAGGCTCTTCATTGAACAGTTGTGGCATATTTCAGGCTAAAACCAGATAATAAAAACTGGTAGCAAGAGCTCATAGATAGCCTTCCTGATTAGACTGTTTCAAGATACTTAATTAATCTTCATATAATGTTTATTTTCTGTTCTGAGTTTCAAGGCCCTTCCAAGCTCTGCTTCACTCTTACTGTCTGCACCTCCTCCCATATCAGTCTCATGATCATGCACCTCAATTGCCCATTTTTCTGCTTTTCCCCATGTGTGCTTCTACAAATTTCTCTGAAATTTTCTACAAGTCTACTGTTGTCTTTTCCTGTTAGTCCTTTCTCTTTTTTTTTTCTCATTTTACTTATAAAATGGCCTACATAATAAAAAAAGACTTAGTCGGTTGTACTTAAGATGTTTCTTATTGATAGTACTAAATACTTACAGATTTACGCAAAGAAGCAAACAGTTCAAATGTCTTGCTTCAGAGAACAGCCAGGCAGTCTTAAAAGAGGTTAGCACAAATCTACCTGACAAACTATAGACTTTTATCAACAGGTAAAATGGCGATGGTCAAGAAAATTCACACTTGGACTTTTACACTCAGTTCTACACAGAAAAATGCCACAAGACGTCATAAAACAAAATTGAAACATTAGCGTCCATAGAAGGCAACTATTGATGACAACTGCCCTAACAGCAGTCCTGCACACTTAATAAAACCTGTATAACTAACTCTATGTTTGTTTGCTTGGTAATGACTCAGTTTCAATCAGAAATGTACAAGTTGCTGAAGGACAAGCATGTCAAAAAGTTGCTTAAGAAAAATACTATGACAATTTGTTCCCGCCTCCCCTTTTTTGTCTCTGCAAGATAAAAAGTATTGATTGTAACCTTTTGGAAATGAGTTCAGTTCTTATGATCAAAAGGTTGGACTTCACTAATACAAGTTATGTCAGAAGATGTATAGAAGGGCATTTTAATGAACAGAGATTATTCCTTAGACACTATGGGGTCAGGGGAAAGATGCACATAGGAAAATAAAGACTGTAAAAGAAATCAGAAGAAAGTTTCTTCAGACAACTTCTAATCATCCTTTCACATTTTATGGTCTCCCATATGAAAACTGCTGCTATTATTTTAAGCTACTCCACTACTACTATGAGCATCAAAGTCAGCATGAGATATCAACATTTACTGGAAAACAAGTAAATTTGTAATATGGACCAGCAGAAGCAACAAACGAGCTGATGCTACAGGCGATACTTTGTGTTTTAAACAGGTGCGCCCAAGGCACAGAGAAGGACTGGAAAACAGAGCTTGCCTCCCAAACAGGCGGCATATCTCTGCCTCAGGGCGAGCTGGCCGCTGCAGCTGACAGGGGACACGGAGGCACACCTTCTCCCGGAGCTCCTCTGGATGGACGCCGAGCGAGGCCTAGCTCTTCGGTGCCCGCTTGACAGAACTCAGGGCCTGCAAGGTCCCCGGTTGGGAGGAGAACGGGGCCAGTAAGTGGGGAGGCTGGAAACAGCAGTAGTCTCGAAGCTGCCTTCCACGGTGGTGAGGCAACCGCCTGCCACCTGCGTGCGCCGAGGCTCCCCGGCTCTGCGACCAGGTGGCAAAGCCTGCTGAACTGCCACACTGCACACTGGCCGGATCCCGCCAGCAGCTGGGAGGAGAGAAGCAGAGATAGGGCCCCGCGGACTCCTCGCGTCACCTCCGGGTCGCGCTGCCGTAGTAACGGCAGTAAGTCGGGGCAAGGCACGTTCCGTCACTGTCGGCTGGTCCCGCCTCCCGCCATGTGACTTTCCCTCCCTGCCGCTCTGTCGCGTGCCTTTCGCTTCCGGGAGGTGGGTTCGGGTGTGCCGCGCTGGTAAGTTTGGCGGAGCGAGAGGGAAGCAGTGGTGGTATTATGTCCGGCAACGGGCTTAGCTACAGCGAACAGGGGGGAGAGGCGGCACCCGAGCTGGATCAGGAGGCGACGCCCACCACGGCCCCTTCGACTCCCGCGGCATTCGGGCTCTTCAGCAGCTACACCAAGAAGTAAGGGGGCCGGGCGCAGCTGGGGAGGGCGGCGGCGGGGAGGACCTGGGCCCGTCCGTGGGAGTCCGGGCGGGCCCCTCTCGGGGTTGTTGGGCCGATGAGTGGTGGTCGGTTCCGAGGGCGTAAGGGCGGTGTTGGGCTGACGGGATCCTGCCCTCAGGCGCGGGGTCTTAGGCGACGGAAAGAGAAATGCTGCCTCAGGGCTGCTGCCGGGCGGGGCGTGCTTCAGGGGGCCGTCAGAAGGAAGTGGTGCCTTGATTGCTCGCTTTTACTCACTTACCGTTCCATGGAAAAGTTGGCTTAATGCGTTTAACGTCTTCGTAGCGGGATGGGTAATTTGTAAAGTGTTTTTTGTTGGTTTGATTGAAAAACTGCTTATTGTTTTTCTTCTGTTTTGATGGCCAACCACATTGCTATTTAGTTTTATTTTGCTTTCAAATGTGTTAAAAAAACCCCAACCAACCACAAAACACCGAAGTGCCTAGAAGTATTTGGGGAAGTTGCAGTGGGAAACGTAGTTCGTTTTGGCGAGGTGGCTAGCTTGAAGTGTGTGTAAATAGAGTTGAGTATTGGTCAAGAGTCGAAATGAGGAAATGGAGGAGGAAAAAAAGGCATCCGAATTACAGTGGCATAGAAAGCCTTCAGCTCCTTAAAGTGAATTAGAGAGGAAAAAAGTGTCTCGCTGGAAGGATCAAGAGGTTTGCTAAGCTGGAGTTGTATTTTACAACAAATTGGAAATCTATTCTGAGAGCAACCAATAAAGAGCACCATAAACTAAGGTCTCATGTACATTAGAAAATCAATCACTTCTTCTTCGGTTTTATTGTTCTGCACAAAGAGAGCATCTGTACTCTAGAAACTTTGACCGATGTGTTTATTTTGTGCCACACCGAAGTAAATCACAATGTGAAGCTGGTGTGACTCTGATGATTAGATCTGTAGGACAGCAGCTGATAGGCCTCCTCAGTTTGCCAGACAAGTCACATTTCTCTTCCCCTGCTATTCCACTAAATACTTAGCTTTTTCATTCTTTTCCAGTTAAAAAAAATTTCGGGTCTTTAGCAAGGATCCCCCTCAGCTGATGTGTGTATTGTAGCTCATGCATTTTTTTTTCACTCTTCCTTGTCCCTTTCCACAGAAACAACTTTGCAGTTTATTTCTTAACCATTGTTTTGCTGCTTCTCCTCCACAGAGGAGGGTACCCTGATCATTGATGATAGCCATAATTTCTCTACACAACTCATTTAATCCTAGACTTCAGACTGTTTTATAGGTTAAGTATAGCTCTCTCTGGGTTTATGAGATGCAGCAGCTACAGTGACAGATTCTACCTGAGGTTGCCCAATAGTCAGGGGGAAATACAGAACTGGGGTCCTGAGATATTTTGGACACATGTATTATATGATTGTCTTTCAGTATGGAAGAGCCAGAATAACTTGGAATGTGTATGCATGCCTTATTAATTAATTGCTTCTCCAGGCACGCTCTTACACTTAACAGGAATGGAGAAAAGATATATCTTCTAAAGTGAAGGCTTGAGAAGAAAGCAGGCATTGATCTTTGGTCTTTTGAAACTGATAAACAAGTTCTTGTTGAAAGGGGAAGTTGTCCAAGATACAAACCTGTGTGGGTAAGCTCTGAGTATGGATAGGATAGCTGAAGAACAGACAGTGTGTGGGGATGATTGTGAAACTTGTGTAGTGTGAGAAAGCCACTGGACTGCAAGTGAGGGTGGTTGTTAGAAAAGCAGACTGCATTGCAATCTGTTTGGAAAGTGCCATAAGTTACTTATTTTGAATCTTCAATTCACTTAAGCACAGTATTTTTTCAACATGTTAGTTGTTGTTATTTGGTTGAGACACATGCTATTGGTATTGAAGATACCTCAAAACTTCTGCTATAATGTCATCTTACACCGAAGTGGAAAGTTTGACTGTTAGAACAATTAAGATGAAATAATCATTGAAATAAACAGTTAATGTAACGAAGGTGCAAGAAGTTGTCCACACCATGCGCCGATACTGTGTTTCTCATAGTGGCTTCTACCAGGTAACTATGTAAATGTTCAGAACAAAGGAAGTGAGGAAAGGAGGAGGTTGTTCTAAACTCAGTTATATAAATTATTATTAAGTAAAACGTACATAAGAAACTGTTTTCCTACAGTTTTTGACTAAACGAACTGTACTTGAATAAGAAATTTCATAACAAATGTATGAGATTTGGACTAGCTTCTTCTGTGAGTACTGAATCCTCACTAAAGAGGCAAAAATAACTTGCCTGTTTGGTATATATTACTTTTAAAGAGACTTTTGTATAGTTAAATTGCTTGAGATATATCAGAGGTGGATCTCATGTTCAGAGGATGGAAACTTTGTGCTCGTTCTGTTACATATCTCAGTAACCAAATAATGAAAAGACTGTAGGTACCTGAGATGAGTCAGTCTAAACCTGCTTGAGTAAAATGGACCCCATTGCATGGCTGGAGATGCCTATTCCTCTCTTTCCCCTCTCCTTTACTCATCACATGAGCTAACTTAAGTGGTATTCCTTTACAGTATGGCTACATTTTAGCAATTTGTTCCTGTGTCCACATAGGTAGTCTGCAACTTGTCTATGAACTGTTTGTGTTCCACATGTAGGTCATTCTAGGTACTCTGGATATATGTCATTCACATGCCCTATGTGTTTGAAAAAGGAAAAGGATCAGGTTATGGGCCACCAGAATAATGGAAATGGTATGCACTCAAATCTTTGCCCATAACAGGAGCTTTCAGCAGAAAACTTGTAAGATTCAAGTGGTCGTGGCAAGCTGAATCCAGTCTATGAAACTCAAGCTATTTCTCCATTGTCTAAATTGATGGAATCCATGAAATACATACTTGGAAGACTATCTCTTTATACTATACAGAGTGTTTTGACACTGTTTGCTACATATCACCTGCATTAATAGGGTATTTTTGTTTTTGCACTATGCACTGTTGCTCTATGTAGAAGGATGAAAAGACTAACCACCTTCGAACTTCTAAGGAAACCTGGAGAGATAATTAGTAGCACAGTTCCATCATAATTGTGTACATTAGGGTACAGCTATTACTGCCTCCAGTTAATTGCAGGTTGATAGGGGATTTTAATCTGTATTAATTGGATTTTAAACTAAATTTACCTGCATGTGACATTAAAATATAATATTTGATACAGTTTCAGAAGTAAAACTAGATGTTTCTGCATCTAAACTAAATGTGAAAACTTGCAGGTGAATCACATGAGTAACATCAGAAGATAGAAACTGGTAAGTACAGTATTGAAGCAGATAGCAAAATTTATGACATGCATTTTCAACTTTACTGATTTGCATCTTTAAACTGTATTACTGCCAAGCAAAATACATTTGTAATTTATTAGAGTTTTGTCCTGCAATTCTGGCTTATGCATTCTGTTGAGCTATTTGTCAGAAAACTCAGCAGGGCTGCAACCCATTTTTTTTTTTTTTTTTTT
>VWZO01016945.1:33224-44279 GCA_013396975.1 Bucco capensis
TATAAGGTGGTGATTTCATTAAGATGCTCATTCCCCAACTATCTGTGCAAAAGACTTTTCCAAGTTCATCAGAGCTAAAAACTTACTTTCAACAGCTGCCAGAGATGTTCTTGGAGTCTTAAATTGATCTAGTTTTGCTTTGGCAGATCCTGTTCAGCCAGTTAGGGAAAGCTTGTACATAGACTGCTGTTTATGAAATTCTTGGAGGAGACTCCAGCCCTAATATTCAAGCTCGATGCATCCACTAGCTCTTTGGCACAACTACTTTCTTTCTCCATCTGTTACAATGGTGCTATGCCCACTAATATGGTACTATGCCAATTTCAGAAGGATGTACAAGCCAGCAAAGATGAATAGTTTGGATGAACTGATGACTCTACAAGATAATATCTGAACCCTGTAGTCAGTACCAGGGTAGTAACTAAATGCAGTACACAAACATGGGCACACTATTGCAGAACACTCTTACCTCAAGTCTGTCAGATCTGATGGGAAGTGACACAGTGAATATATTCTCATTGCCATGCACTTGGCACATATGAGGATTCAAACAGTGAAATGCTGACTTGCTGTGATTCTATTTACTGTAGTCACTAAACATTTTTGAGGCTTCTTTATTTCCTGAAAAAGGCAAATTTTTATAGTTTAAGGTCTTCACTGTGATTTCTGCATATTTATTATATTGTCATATATTTGCCTTGGATGCTTACTGTGATCTGTGTCCAGAATGGCATTAAAATTACATTTCTATAACGCTGTTTTAAGACTGACACTTGCAAGAAATTCCAGATTTTCTTAGTTCTGCTCTTCTGAAGACTATCCTTGTCTATGCCACCCTGCAGTAGTTTTTCTTACCTGAAGAAAATGAGCATTCTTTTGTCTCATCAATATTTTTGTGGCATCTTCCTGGAAGATGAACAGCATTGTAATGCTCTTTTAACAGCATTTCTGAAAGGTTGCGGACATGTATGTAAATACACTAACACTTGCTGGTTCTGGCAGTGACAGCACCACAAAGGTGGTGCTGTCTTTAAAAGAAGCATCTTCCTATCAATTTCGGGAGAACTGGAAGGAAGTACTTACTCTTTCTCATTGTCCTGTGGTCCCTTCACAACTACAAAATGCTGCAAAGTGATCTGTATATGTTTGTAAATTCTGATCACTGGCCTCAAGACAGGCTGTAAATTGACACAAATGCTTAGCACCACCTTAGATGCCACTTTTCAGACTTCAGGGAACTGATGTCTCCCACCAGGGAAGATTTTTATTTTTCTTGCAGAAGCTTCCCTGCAGCATCAGAGGTGTGGGTACTTTAAGAAGTGATTGTATGTGCTGCAGCTGCAAGATTGGTACTTGTCATCCTTTCAGACAACCTTTCATGTTGGTTGATGAAGTAATGTCTATAACTACTCTACAGATAATCTTAGATTAAATCACAGTTCTCTCTAGAAGGAGTTTCAGACGGAAGTCATATTAACTGGCATATGGTTAGAGCCTTTGAACTGTAGGTTGTTCACATATCTGCATTGATGGTGGTGGTAGCAGCAACTTAGCAGTGTTCATGCACTGGATTTCTAAAGCATTGTTCAGGTACTATAGTTTTTTACAAGAAGGAACTGGGAAGATGCTTTACTCACTTTAGCTTTACACCTTTCTGTATGTTTCCTCACTGCAAATCGTAGAATCACAGATTCATTAAGGTTGTAAGAGATGTCTGAGATCATCAAGTCCAACCATCTACGTATCACCACCATGTGGCTAAACCAAGGAAAGATAAGGCTGTACCAAAACCGTCCACAGGGCATGTCCTTTGAGAAGCTAGTGGTAAAGCAGTCATTGAATGAGTTAAATTATGTTGCTGGTCAGACTGTAAGTGGGCTTGTTCTTCTCTGTGGCTCTCAGCCTTACAGGATACTATAGCTAGCCTGGCTTTCCTCACATTTCTGCTGTCTTTCCTTTAAAACTGTTGAGTTTGGGTTTTGGGTAGGATGTTCGTTTTGGGGATTGAAAAAAATAAGGGTGGATGAAAGGGAAATAGGTTACTTATCTCAATTTCTCTTTAAACTGCAGTACAGATACACTCATAGCAAAATGATCTGAGTCTCCCTTGAAATAACAGTTGAATTCTGTGCTAGTGTTGTGAATTGACAATAAATATATGTGGTGTTAAAATGGAAGAGGACAGCAATACTCAGTAGCACCACAAGATGTCATTCAAATAGTTTGTGGTATAGAATGAAACACAGACTTCATTTCCTGCTAGAGGAAAACCCCAAATCAGCAGCAAAATAAACTCATATTGCAGCATGTATTTGCTGCTCTTTTAGCTTTCATGTTGTATGAAGTCAATTTACAGCTCCTCCTCAAGTGATAAATTCAAATTTGTTTAGAGTTTACATAAGGGCCTGAGCTAGAATAAGCCAATTTATATTAAGGACTTTGCAGAACCAGTGAAATGTAAACAAACATACAAAAAACCCCAAATCAAACAAAAAGCACAAACCATTGTGTTTTTTTTCATTATTCTTTTAATTCTAGGTGTTTGGGTTGTTTTTTTTTTAAATATTGTGGGGGAGCAGGAGATGTATAGGAGTTCATTACCACTCAGGTGCTACAACCAAACATGAAGCTGGCCTGTAGGTGTGGATTTTCTCCTTGAAACCTTTGTGTTCACAGTATTTCAAACTTTGCATTGGAATGTTTTGCTGTGCTACAGGCAAAAGAGGTAAAGCTCAGTATGCTGTGCTGTGGTTAAGGTATGTCATCCAAACTGAAGTCTCCTAAAGACTGTGGATGCAAGAACAATGTAGTTGGTATCATGTAACTGAAAGTATGCAGAGCATGGTATGTCGTGGCTAGGCTTTGCGAATGAAGATCCAGGGAGGGCTCCACCCATGCTCCTCATCAGCGCCTTTTACAAGCGCGCTGATAAAAAGAGGATAGCGGATAGCACCCTCGAGCCTGCGCAATGGATTTTTTTTAGGTGAGACACAGCATGCGCAGAGCTGGACCCACCCTTTAGTCCTAAGTTCATCTGCCAGGGCCTAGCAAGCTTGGACGCTGGCAGCGAAGTCCTTAGGATGGAGGTTTAACCTCTTAGATGGAAGGCCTTACAGGGCTAAACGAGCTCCATCTGCCCGGGTTTGGAATCAGAGTTGTCCCTCCCCTAGGACGACTGCCAGAAGGCTAATGAGCTCATCTGACCCATACAAGGATTATAGGAACATGGGTATCACTCCCCACACTTTACCCGCGGGCAGTGAGGTTAATGCTCCCTCTGCTGTCAGCACAGTTATCACATGAGGGGCCACAGAAGACCCCAAGTGATTTTCAGACTGTGCCTGAGGGCATGGTATAGAACTCTGTTGAATGGGACTTATGTAACTTTTGTTCTTGTTCCGTAGCACTTGGTTCCATAATACCAGAACTGATAAAGCTTGCTTCCTCCCCTGCAGTAGACTTGTTTGCCAGTTCCTACATGTTGCAGTAACAGTGCTGTCTGTATATGAAAAGCCTCTGTATCACCATGAGTTTGTTTAAAATTCCTTCCCCTTTCTTAGAGGTGATCAAAACTGTTCCTAGATTTTGGGGAATATAGATGTCATGGGGAATTATCATTGAATTCTTATTTCATAAAACAGCAAGCTGATAACCTTCTAAGAGTAAAGATTTTATAGTTAAAGAATGGCTGTTGCATTGCTAGCTCGGCTTCAGTTGCAGTTTTGATACTTGTGAAACTTCTGCTTTTTCCAAAGAAAGCCTTATGATTAGTGGGTGACTTATTTCTGTAACTGGGTACATTAGGACTGTAGCAAATGCTGACAATTTATGAGATTCATTTTATGGTTGCTAAAAAGAATAAGATACAATAAATGTATATCCTATCAGGATGGAGTAGTGTTCTCTGAACAGTAACTGTTCAGAATGTGTAGGTGCAGTGGCACATGATATGCACAGATTAATTGTGCTAAAATACTAATCTATAAAGGTTTATGCTGGTTCCTATAAGAAAACAAAGTAACTGAGAGGCCGAGGTTTATCACCAGCATAGCTGGTTCAAGCATCAGTGCTGTACAGTTATGGCTACCTTCTTTTCTGTAAAAAAGACACATTGTTCAGTGGATTCTGAATTTCTAGTCTTAATCTGAGCAAGTTGCCAGTTTTAGTGACTTAAGTGTGTGCTAACAAGAGTACAGCATTGTCATAGCTGCTCTTCAGTTGCTATTTGCTGTAATCAGCAGGGGCAGTAATGGTCAGGGTCCTTTGTGGCTTAAGACTCCAGGTTAGTAAAATAGTTTGGCAGTATGTTCTCTTGACTGTCAGGCTCTGGGATTTTCCCCTCCACCTCTTTCTATGGGAGGGAGGGTTTGTAAGGTGTAGTGTTTTTTAGTTTTGGTTTGGTATTTTTTTTTCCTTTTTAATGGCAGGAGAGTAGAGGAAGCATGAAAGAGAATAAGAACTGGAAAAATCTAACTGTTGTTTTTTGTTTTTTTTCTTACAATAACATCTATAAGATTGATCCTAGCCAGTAGGCATATCATATTCATGCCCCTATTATATGCAGAATGGTGCAAAGGCATATGAAGAAAGCAGTGCTTTGAGGTAGAAATACAAAAGTAGTATCTTTCTTAAAATACAATTTTATATATAAAATATAAAAACATAGAAGAAAGTTAGAAATTATCTTTCTTTGATTAACATTTGACTAGTGGTTTAAGAGAGTGTCTTATTTGCGATGTGTTGTATGTCCATCATGTTATGTCATCACAGATCTGTCATCTGATGCTTGCTATGAGACAATCAGGTGATGAATTTGCATGTCTAATTATACTCCCTTAACTTTCAAATGCTTATGTTGAGCAATACAGGCCTATGGTGGCAAGGATTATGGAGGAAGCAGAGTTCTAATTCCTTAAATATATTAATAATTGGCTCATTGCCTTTTGTTGTGATTTAGAGCAAGCCAGCAGCTGAGCCCTACACTGCCACTCACATGCTGGTCCCCCATCCCCTTCCCTGTTGGAACTGAAAGGAGATTTGGGAGCAAAATGCCAAACCCTGGTGGCTGAGATAGGGAAAGTTTAATAGAGCACTACAGAGAGGGAAGAAGCAACAGGAGTAACAATAATACTAATGAAGTAATATATAAAGTGAGTGATACAAAATGTGATGATCATAGAATCATAGAATGGTTAGGGTTGGAAGGGACCTCTGGAGGTCATCTAGTCCAACGCCCCTGCANCTGATGATGCTGTGTGCAAAAAAAAAACGCGCCTGGCTGTGCCAGCCTTGCTCTTACATAGTGGGAGTGATGTCAGTATGATATCAAATACCTCATTGGCTGGTTTGATTTGCTATCCTGGGTGTGGCCCCTGCAGATTCTTGTGCAAAAATTAACCCTACCTTAGCCAATCCTAGGACACCTTTTTTGGTAGACGCTATGCAAATTGTAAAGATTGTATTTCTAGTTGTTTATGAGTATAATATTTCTAATTATAGTCCATACCAGTGCTTTTGACTGGCAACTTCTTAGGACAGTGGGGCTGTATACTATGGAGGTTAAGACACTATACTACTACTCAGGAACTAGGGCGATCTCATCACATTCCTAGACAAGTCAGTGGACAGAAAGGCAGGAGTCTTTTTGTTTTGTTCTTTTTCCCTCTTAGGAAGTCATTTTGCCTGTTACTATTGTTAAGGAAAATGGACTCAAGAGACAAGATACACTCCCACAAAAAGGTGGGTTCTTTTACCTCCTGTTTCTGAGGCTGTTATGTTCCTGCTTCATATAGCTCCATGTTATTCATAAACTGTTAGATTATCCTTCTTTAAATACGATTTTGGTGCTGAAGTAAGAAAGCTTATTTCAGTCATCTGTAGTATGACCTTAACTTTGTGAGGCTAGAATTACTCAAAGTATTAGCAGGGAGAGGCAAAGGTAGTGATGCAGATGGAGGGTTGCTTGATTTTCCTGAGCTCCTGGCAGGTGGATGTAAGCGATAAAGATATTATTTGTCCAACATTGTGTACCGAATACCTGTCACTTCAGAATTACTAATGAGTATAGAAACATGAACAGCGATGTGAGGCGTGCATTTATGATTTCTGTTTTGAGGGATTTTATTTAAGGATTGGAATTCCCTTAAATATAATTAATGCTCAGAAGATGAAAATATTTCTGTACTGTACAATAAACTATATTATGAAAGGTTGAAATGCACTTGCCTTTCCCATTGTTCATTCAGGCTGCTGATAAGAGTTGTTTTTGGAGGGAAATGACCTTTGAAATCTGTGTAGGATGTTTGTTTCTAGAAGCTAAAACAGCAAGGGAGTGGGTATCCTGTTATATAATAAGGTTTTCTTTTTTGCAGTAGACCTTGGTCTCGGCAGGCAAACTTAGCTGATTGCAGGTTGGTTTTTGTTTTTTTTATTTTTAAATACTGTACTCAAAAGAATGGAACAAAATTCTAGAATGCTGGGTAAAATAATTGAGGTGTCTTGCACCATTAAATCTGCTCTAAAAGGGCAAAACTTTGAGGTTACATTGCAGCCATACCTAACTGTAGAAGAAAAATGGCTTACTGCTGCTGATACGTATGAATATATGGAGCAATGTTTTACTCTGTAAGTATCTAATGCCTGCTAATTCTAGATTACAATTTCTTAGAAAATATTTAAAAAAAAAATCAATTCTGCTAGCAATTAATTTCCACATAAATTCACCAAAAACTTGTGGATTTTTTCTGTTTTTCATTTTTCACCCCTGCTGCTTTTCCTTAGGAAAGCAGGGCTGACTGTAAGCAGGTCTTAGTATCTTAATTTCTCTGGTTAGATCTTCCCTGTTAACATTTCAAAATTTTTTAATTTGAAATAAATGATAGAATATTTTCTGTAAGTAGTGAGAAGTACATTTCTTCATGAAATACTTCTGTATTCACATCTTAAACTCTACTTTTGCTTTTTTACTTTGTGATTAGTGTCTCTTGTTTCATTGCCAACTTCTGGGAAGTGGTCTTAAGCACGTACTTGTATCTTGTGCTGTGAAACTTCCTCTATTTTTGCTACTTGATCCTCAAGTTCAAACTTATTTCCACATTTTCTACTTTCTCTCTTGCAGATTTTTGTTGATGTTCTTATTTTTCATGTTAACTTTTTTGTAAAATTTTTTGTTGTGTAAATAAATGTATTTCCAGACTTGACTCTTAGTTACAATGTCTTCATTCATGCAACACTTCTTGATTCTTTAGTCAGATATAAGTATTTTTAAAAGTAGTTGCTTTGTTAATTGTGGTAGTGAATGGAAGCATCCTTTTACAATTATATGAGAACCAGGTGATCACTAACAGTAACACTGTCTTTTTTACCTTTTACTGATGTCTTTATCTCAGTTTATGCATGATTATGTGAAATAGTTGTAGGAAGCTGGAAGCAGAACAGGACAAGACGCAGCTTTCTAAGTCCAGTCTAGTCTTCTGCTGTGTAACTTTGATAACTCTTGTATAGATTGTTTCACAAGCTAAGCTCAAAAGGTAAGAATTAAGACTTAGGCAGAGAGAATTAGAAGTCTCTGAAATCTCTGTATCCAGCTAAAGTAAAGTCTCAGGCAAGATGCTTCAAGCTGATCTAAAAGAACTGAGACTTACTTAGTATCCGTGAGAAATAGGTGAACAGGAATGATCAGGAAAATAAATTATATCTTTTTGGTCAAGAACAGTGGGAATAGAGAGCTGCCAAAAATTAAATCCAGCTGGAAAAAAAAAAGAAAAAAAAGGCAAATTATTAAACATGTTTTAGGTAAACCAATGAATATTTGATTTCTGGTATAAAAAAATAAGGCTATAGAGCTGAAGGGAAAATACGGAGTAACTAAATAGGGTGTAAGGGTGTAGAGGTGAACACAAACATGCTTGAAGTGAAATCAGAAAATGAGAGAGCTTGATATGGTGGGAGGTGTGCCTTGATCCCAGGGAGCTGGAAGGAAGGCAATTAGAGGACGTCTGTGAAGTCACAGGATTAGTTATTTTATAACATCTGCCAACTTGAGTTGCTGTTACCAGAAGGTACACTGAGTATTACCACTTGCCATGGAGAATGTGGCCAACTGTGGACATATTAAAGAGATCTCAAAGTATGCAAAACTACAGAACAAAGCTGAATAGGAAGTGTAATTTAAAGGACTGAAGAAAAACAAGTGTAGTAGAAGACAGACCATGTAATTCTTTGAACACTTTCAAGAGTAACCAGTAAAAACCTTTGAGTGTCATGCAGACAAAATAAGGAGTTCCGAATGATATTTGGAAAATTGTGCTGAAGCAGATGAGGAAATCAACTGCTTCCACTTTTTTCTTTTAAAGCTAATACTTAAATAATAAGCTGTCAGGTAAAGCCGATATTTACAACAGGTCATCTGTGCTAGGTTGCTCCAGTATTTAATGAAACACTAGGTTTTGAAAAAGCGGTAAGCTTTCAACTGGATGTTGCATGTAGGTATCTGCATCCTAAAGATTGCATGTTTTTCTTCTGGCTTATTAGGAAAACTGTGGTTTTTTTCCTTTTTGGTTGTGTTTCTTAATTTAGTGGATGTATACTGAAGTGTACAGGCAGTGTGGACTTCTTGTGGAGAGGCACAAAATAGATGTGGTGCTCGGTCAGAAAACAGGAGGAAAAAGTTCTCTAGAGTGACTATATCCCTTTTAAGTAGGAAAGTGCTATTTAAAGATTTATAGAAGAACGAATGACCACATTTTGTTGCACTCTAACTATTCTGGCTCTGGCTTAAGCCTATTTTTCCTCCCAACCTGAAATTCTGAGGGTAGTGATAAATCAGAATATATCTAGGTTTTGCAGTCACTTTTGAATTCCTGTCTGGATGTGTTTGGTGTGGCTGAGATGGAGTTCATTTTCCCTGTAGCAGCTCTGTGTGTTTGTGTTGGTAGCTAGATAGGTGTTGGTAACAAACACAACAGAGTTTTGGTTACTGCTGAGCAGTGCTCACATTACACCAAGTTTCTCTCAGATGTCTCCCCCTCACTGGTATACTGAGGGTGGGCAAAATCTTGGGAGGGAACATAGATAGCCAGGACAGCTGACCTAAACTGACCAAAGGGATATACTGTAATGTGTGACATCAGCTCAGTAGTAAAAGCTAAGGGCAAGAAGGAGGGAGGGGAGGCGTTCATTATTGTGACATTTGTCTTCTGGAGCAAATGCTATGCTTACTGAAGCCTTTCTTCTTGGGAGCTGATGGGACATTGCCTGATGATGGGAACCAGAGAATAATTTTTTTTGTTTTCCTTGACTTAGACACACAGCCTTTGCTTTTGCTTTATTAAACTGCCTTTATCTTGACCTACGAGGTTTTTTCCATCTTATTTTCTCCTCTGCCTCTCCCATTCTGCTGAGGAGAGGAGTGACAGAGCAGCTTGGGTCAACACACCACAGTGGATTTCTGTGTTCTTTACTATGTGAAAGCTTGCAGGATTTGCAAATTTGGGAAGTTTTCAGAGTTCTTTGGAATATTGCTGGTGTCTCTTCTTGAGCCATTGTTGGGTTTGTATTTTTAGTACTGAAGCAATCTGTGCATTACAAAAGGCTATTTCTTCGAAGAATATCTTTTGTAAGCTTTCAGAGTCTGTAAATGTGGTCTGTAGTTTTGTAGTTAACTGAAAGTTAAACTCATTGCATCTTAAAAGCCATGCAGAATGAGGTTTCTTATTAGTGATGACTGTTAAGAAGCTGTATCTGTGAGAGAAATTTCATGTGAGAATTTTATTTCAACTGTAACACATGCTTGGACACTGTTTGTCTTACATCAGCTATCTTTAATCTTATGGCATGTATAATAGATGTACTGTATGTCTGAGGCTTTTAATCCCAAGTACAGGGAATAGCAATTTACAATCCAGAAAGGCAGATGAAAACATAAGGTTATATGCTTGATTCTCACTGAAATTCAGACCATACTTAGGTCTACTATTGGGCTTTTCAGTGTTTTATGTAAGCTGATAGTATATTTTAACACAAACACAGGAACCTGAAGCTATGACATCTGGCCCTCACTGGAGGAAAATGGAGTGAATTGTTTGAAACTGCGTTCTTTTGTCTCAAGACTTCAGCCTTCCAGCCAAGGTTCAGCTAACAACAGATTAAAGTTGCATGGGTTTGCATTGTTATTGGGAACTGATGGATTCTTTTACTAAACACTTCCTTATACTAGACTAGCATGTTAACAAATGCAATTTAAAAGTGGTCATGAAGGAGCAGTGCTTCACCTTATGCTGCTGAGTTGATGCAAAAATATAAAAACAGTATTCTGTGTTTATTTTTGGCTGTTTCTAATTGATGCTTTACTGTGCTTCTACAATAGGAATGAAGACCTAAAACAAATGTTGGAAAGCAATAAAGATTCTGCAAAACTGGATGCTATGAAAAGGATTGTTGGGGTATGTGATTTTTTTTTTTTTAATTATTATTTGTAGAGTATTTAATTATTTTTGTTTCTTGGTGTGAATAGTGTTTTCACTTGACAGATGCTGTGTCAAGTCAGCTTTGAATCTCTAAATGGTATTTAAAAGCTACTGTTATGTCCTTAATTTGGAATTTTGTGTAGGAATTGCTATATCAAAATACACACAGTCATATANGTAGGAATTGCTATATCAAAATACATACAGTCATTTTGGGTTAAAAACTGGATGGATGGCCGAGTCCAAAGAGTTGTGGTCAACGGAGTGAAATCCAGTTGGCAGCCGGTCATGAGTGGGGTCCCACGGGGCTCAGTACTGGGGCCACTCCTGTTTAACATCTTCATTAATGACCTGGACCAGGGGGTAGAGTGCACCCTTAGTAAGTTTGCGGATGACACCAAGCTGGGTGGCAGCGTTGACCTGCTTGAGGGTAGGGAGGCTCTGCAGCGGGATCTAGACAGGCTGGATGGTTGGGCCAAGGCCAATTTCATGAAGTTCAATCAGGCCAAATGCCGGGTACTGCACCTCGGCCATAACAACCCCCAGCAGCGCTACAGGCTTGGGGAGGAGTGGCTGGGGAGCTGCCAGG
>VWZO01016949.1:0-15392 GCA_013396975.1 Bucco capensis
AGAGGTGTTCCAGCCCCCTGATCATTCTCACCTAATCCCAAGGAAACCAACCAAACGAAAAAGCACTAGAAATTGAAAAGGTACATCAGAAATATTTATATGTCTTTCTTTAGGGAAAAAGAAATAAACATGTACATGCAAATATATTAACAGAAAGTTTGCAGTTTATGCTGCTACTTAATCTTTTATTTTATTTTATATTATTGTACTGTCAAGGGTTAAGGCTGAGCCAACCACTAATCCAGTGACAGATACTTTCTATTACCCCCTTTTCCCCCACTCCAGGAAGGTAAAAGGGAATTAACAGAGAGAGAGACTTGTGGATTGGAAATGAAAACTTAAACTACTTTAATGAAAATAATAGCAATAAAATGAAATATATACAAAACCAATACCACACCCAAACACCCCTTGATAGCAACTACATCACCACTAATATGGTAGCAGAGGGGAATCAGACTCAGGGGCTGGATTCTGGAACTGGATTCAGGACTTCTCAGATTGAGATCAAAGGAAGAACAGAGAGAGACCTGTAGCAGCAAAGCTGGGCTTCTGATCCTCAGAAGGAGAGTTACCAGTCCACCACCCTATACAGCTCAGATGTTGAACCTTCAGAGAGGGTGGATGCCTCAACCTCTCCTTTTCTGTGCTTCAGGCCTCTACTACAAGTTAAAAATGATCTTTCCAGGACAAGAAGCAACAGTCTTCCATTATTGTGATTGTTTTGGTGCCTGTGGGCATCCCTCCAGAATTCAGTACATCCATGACCAATATTGATTCTACTGATTCCCAACTCAAAAAGTGCTTTGTGTCCACCAAAGAGCTATTGACTTAATCCATTGCCTGAAGAAATGCAGATAGTGCAAGATCAGAGCACAGTTCACTTGTGGAGCTGGCTGCAAAGCAACCTGCTCCCACAGTGGGAGCAGTAACTGCCCACAGTTAGATAGCCTCAGCCAATTGTGAAACCACAGAGTAAATCTCCCTTTCTTCACTCCTAGCTAGGCCAGCCCAAAGCACAAAACCCCAAACATTTACTAACAATATATTATGACTGGGAACTGAACCATGTGCAGAAGTGTGTGCGCACACAGATATTGGCATATTCGCAGCTAGAAACTTCGCACAAGGCACTAAGGAAAAGCGTAGCTACCTTCTTGTAGCTATTCCTGCCACAGGAGAAGTTCTTTCTTTCCACTCAGAATGAAAGGTTGTATGTGAGTTAACTTATAAGAAAATGCAGAAAATATTTTTAAAAGTTGAGAAAGTTGAAAAACTTACACCAAAAAATGCTGAGAGTATAAAAGTAAAACTTTTCAGCATTTCTAATTGTCTTTACAAACACGCAGCTCAGCATTTTTTTTCTTTTTTAGACCAAGTTGCATGTCGAACAGGATCCACTGTTTTAAGCCTCAAAAATCACTGCAAGATGAGAGAAAAAGAAATGGTTTCCTACCCAGCTCTGATCAGCCCCTCTCGTGACTGTCCTCTCTCTTCTCTGCCCAGATTTGTGCAGTCAACATGGGAGCAAAGCCACATAGAGGTTGCATCTCATAGCAGTATTTACCAAATCATTGCCATGGCATACACAGTCAGCTGCTGTCCCCTTGCACATGATACTCCTCTGGTGGAAGTCCGACTCTCTTATGGTCTGCTTCAACCACTTGGCATGGAAAGAAAAACCCTTCCTATATGGGCTTCAATATGAAGAATTTATATCACTTTATAACTGCCACTTCCTTTAGTCTTACTACAGGAAATTTAATAGGACTATGACCATTTCTTAGAAGGAAAGATAAAGTTACTTAGTTTTGGCATGCAAAAAATTATAGCCATAGCCAGTGATGAAATTCAACGTTCCCCATTCCAAAACATGAACTCATGCCCCAACTCGCGCTGCTTCCCTGCTTTAGCCAGTTCTTTTCTGCTTTCTTTAACATATAAGTTATGGCAAGTATTATATAACCCAAGATATATAATGCACTGCCTACTTGTATATATATCTCCATTTTCATTACTGATATTTGTAAATAATTTTATTATAGCATTTCCAGATAATTTTTATATAAGTTTTTTTTATGTAAGTTTTATATATATCTAAATCTACTAAGTCTATGCTGAAGTTCTCCTATATCTGTAACAGCACCACTCAACTAATGCTAAAAATGGACATGGCATAGAAGATACAAAATGTTTTGTATTCTCAGTCAGTGTTTCAGCTGTATGGCTAAGTACTGGTAATGAGAAGGCAGCAAAGATAAGAAGAATTGAAATTATGGACAGCATCCTATGACAGACCTTATGACTGTGTCCCCTCTCAACTTATTGTGCACTCCAGACTACTTGCTGATAGGGTGGTGTGAGAGGCAGAAATGGCCTTGGCTCTGTGTAAGCACAGCTCAGCAGTAACAAGAACATCCCTGTGTTATCAACACTGATTCCAACAGAAATCCAAAACACAGTTCCATACTAACTACTATGAAGAAAATTAAGTCTACCCCAGTCAAACCCAGCATATGTGTGGATTACACTTTTGTGAACTGAGCAGTCTAAATTAAAATCTTTTGAACTACAAAACCAGAAAAAAATATGTTAAGATTAGTTGTAAATATAATTCAGAATGTCTTGAAGTAACACTGTGGATCTTCTGTGCACATAGCTGAGAGGAAAAAGGGAGTTTTCTCTTCAGACACAAGAGAGACAGAGGTATTTACTTCCACCATTACATGGACTTGTCTGTGCCCAATTTGTTAGCCTTATACCACAGGACACTTGACAGCATAATGATATAAAATTATATAAAATGTAAAGGAAAGCAAACACCTATTTTGAAGAAATACCCACTTAGAACTCAGTTCAAGTGCCTGCATTTCCAAGCTTAGCAATAACAAATTATTTCAGAACAGAGTATACATTCTGCTGGAAGGGTGGAAGGGCCATGATATATATTTCTATTACGTTACATGCCTATCGTCATGAATCTTAATCTTCACATTAAAGTCACAAGGGCTGCTATTGTTCATATCCTTTCCATTTTCATCCCCCATATGAACATACTCTTCCATTTGAAAAAATAATGAAAAATGCTTTGACACATGCTTGGATGCAGTGAACTTAAAAGAAGTTTGGTTGCTGTTCCTTCAAGTTGTGAAACAGGAATTGCTTTTGTATGAGACTGGGTCTAACAGAGTGAGACTAACCAGTTACAAAATCAAGTAGGAATTGAAATATAGCATTGTGGTTACTAACATTTTGCAGCAGCATATCAAGTTTCATGTTTCATCAGCTGAACAGAGTCTGTGTGCTGGGCTATTGTGGTTCAGTAGCTGACAGCAGTCAAGTAAGTGCTGCTCCCTTCCTGGCTTAATCATTTCTATTACACTCAGTGTCAAAACAATAATGTCAGTGAAATGAGCTTGCTGACACTGTAGATTAGAATTGAGTGATTCTGAGAGTCCTGTGACTGAATTGCATTTTATTTCCAGAAAATTATATATTACAATGCAAATTAAAGAGCTTAGATCTCAACAGTCTGTATCAACAAATATGGAGCTATGGACTCCAAGCTGCTGGGGAGATGATCTGTCATGAAATTAATGAGGTTTAATGTATAATAACAAGAGAACAACTGCTGAAATACTTGACCATGTGTTTGGAGAGGATCTGAAGAGCAATCATTTTTGTTAGGAGAGATTGATTCAGCCGCAAAAGAGGCAAGAATCCCTGGGGCAACCTCACAGATTTAAGGGATGTTCCAGAGTAGGGGGGGTAAGGAGGGAGAGAGGTAGTAAATTTCCTTGATTTTCTTTCTTCCATCTGCCAACCTCCACAATTTATGAAGACACATCTCCTTGAGGAACACATTGACAGTTTAGAAAGCAGCCACAGTAGCAGGCTGCAGAATTTCTGAGTGACTGACAACTACCAAGTGACAAAAAGCAGCATGTAATTGCCACAGTCGTCAGGATGCTTAGTAAGAAAGAGCAGAGCATTTAGATGGCATGTAGAAAAATCGTGTCCCATAGTATTTAAAATAACTAAGTTTAAACCACATTTTCCAGAATATGAAAAACATATAAATACAAGAGATCTATTTCCTAGAAAATGAGCACATCAGGAATTAGTCTGAAATTTGTAAAATAATCTGAGGTCTCTCAGAAAGAACTAGTAAAACTGCAGCAGTAGATTGCCTCTTAGACAGAATAACCCAATCCAATTTTTCTTCTTATTTTAAAGAAAAAGCGCTGCTGCCAAAAAATGGTAGTTTTTTTCTTTTAAAACAAGAAGAGAGCTAGAAGGCCTACCCCAGATATTCATGTCTAAAGAACTGTTCATTCCTTTTAGGAAAGAATATCTGCAACAGCAGATCTGTAAATCAGGGAAAGGCAGTGTTTATATGATTACTGGAAGAATCATTTACTCTTTGATCAAAGGCTAAATTGTGTCTAAGAAGGAATAAGATAGCATTTCATGTTCAAACATGGCTTCCCTGAGCTTTGAATTCTGGTAGGAAGAGACAAGGGTAAGATGGAGATTTTCTATTCCTTCCCCTCTGGAAGATGTGAATATGTGCTAGAGAACAAGTGAAGTCTTAGCATCTTTGCTTAGTTGGTTCGTTTGTGGTTTATTGTGTTTTGTTTTGATTTTTTTTTGTTTGTGTGGGGTTTTTTTTTTTATGGTTTGTGGGGTTTTGTTTTGGTTTTAATGCTAGTTCAAGTGTTTTCTTCTTTTATATCTTCCCTTCTGTATTTTTCCTTCTCTTCTTTCCTTCACCCTCACTCTGACTATTCTTCTTTCCTAACTAATTTTCTTGTTTCCTCTTCTCTCCTCTCATGCTGAACAAAAACATAAATATGTGCAAATGTATACAAACAATGATAACATTACTTATTTGAAATTTTTTAATCGGAGCAATAGGGTCAGTTTTGTTCCTCTTGTAACCTTGTAACCTCCCCAAAATATCCTTTGTAAACACATGCAGCTTCTCAGATGACTAAAGAAGGCATTTTCAATTTATACCAATTCTTTCATTCTTCATTACTTTTTTTCTTTTCCTTTAGTAAGCATCACCTGTGCAGTCATCAGAAGATGAATTGGCAGTGGCTGGTATTTTATTAGCAAAAGCAAGACAAGTATTAGATGGGTTTGCGTGTTTGTTTTATATACAGTCTGAAGGAAAAGTACATTAATCTTGTCTGAGCAGTAGGAGTTGAAATATATTCATAGCCTGCAAAAGTTTGTAAGAATTCAGAATACCATTTGCAAGTGCTGCCATACAAGGAGGAAATGTAATTGTATTATTCATACATGGGGGTATTTACTTCCAGAAGCCAAAGTAAAAGGTCATCCCTTTCAAGGCAGTCTGAAAGACCATTAATAAATCACCAGAAATAATATTACCAAACAAATAATGAACAATAGATTCTTGAAACAAAAACTAAAAAGAAGTTTACAAGCAAGGAAAAATAAGTAGGAAATATTTGATCTTAATATAGTTTCTAAACTAATAAAAAATCTCTCCCAGATACTAATATGCCAGCATCTTCTGAGTAATGCAGAAACAGAGAAAACATTGTTTGTGGAATAGATCAGTCATTGTCAATATTATGACAAGATAACATTTATGAAGAGCAATTAAAGAGAACTGGGGAACAGAGCATGAATCCAAGATTTTATATAATTCATCATATTACAAAATTAGTATCAAAAGCAAGTCATCTGTGTTGCATGATGGAACTTTGGTAAGTTTTCAGTTAATTCTCAGTATTATTGTTTTGAACCAGAGTTCAAAATGCATAACTCAGTCCACAAACAACAAGGAGGTTACTTTTTAACATGATTATGCTTTTAGATTCTCTTAATTTACTGGATAGTTTTTGAGTAAATAGAATAGAGGGATATATCTTCAGTATTTTCTCTGCAATCAGTCATAAAGGCCATGTACATTTTTTTAAAAATTGGAGCTTAGATTAATCCACAAATCCAAGATAAGATTTTTGAAATATTTTTTGGGGGTGGGGTGCTGGTAAAATTCCTGATGAAACTGGGAGAACAAGGAATTCTAGCTTTTCTCCTGAAGCTGTAAGAGCCAGCTTCAGTCCCATGTACATAGGGAAATGCATTAGTTACAGAAGATGCTGACAAATTTACCAAATGTCTTTTGATACAATTTCTTGCAAAACCTTCACTGCTTTTGCTCAGGAAATGATTACTGAGAAGTCACAGCTTTACCCAGTTACGTGTCTGGCAACCTCCATTGTATAACTGAATGAGAAAGTGTGTCCTCATTTTATATTTAGCAGGAAGTCAGTCATCCACGTAATAAAGGTATAGGTTTTAGCAAGGAATAAAGGGAGAAAGGAATATAAATATTTGTTACGTATAATCACAGAACATCTGTTGCTCTCTCCCCATGGGTGGTCCAGCTCCAAAACACCCCCAGTTTTTTCACCTTTTGCTATGCAGCCCAGATAAACTAACACCATACAGTATCTTGATCAGTGCTACTTGCTGTTTTCCACAGGCTAATTCTTTTTTGGCTGAACCTACTGCACAAGTCCAATAATAAAAACAATCACGTGAAATCAAAAAGAGAAATTGCAAGTGTACACATGGATAAAAATACCCTACTTATCCTCCACAGATAGTTTTGATTAATTTATTTTTGCAGTTACAAGAATGTCCACTCACTTTCTGTCACTCTTTTCCCAGTGCTTTGTTGCTAAAGCAATCCTTCCTACTCTTTACTGTAGTGGTGGTGGTTCCTTGGGTCACAGAGTTAAACTGTTTGACTCCACAACAGTAAGTGCAATATGATCTTTCAAATGGTTAGTTATGGCATCACAGCAGTAACTCTGCATTTCCTCTGCCTCTGCCTTTCTCTTCTCCCTGTCTCTCCCTGCCACTCTCTTCCACAGTAACAGAGTAGAAAGGAACTCTTCTCACATAGCAGAGCACTAAAGTTCTCCAGATACCTCAGTCACATCATTCCCTGTGGGTATCTCTCCAGAAATACAATGGAAGGATATTTACAAAGGAACGCTCTCAGTATTAAGCCTTTACACAGTGTGAGGTGGTTCTTTTTAAGTGCCTATGGTAAACTCAATATTAAGAATGATAACAGAACCTGAATGTCCTGGTTTGACCAGAAGAACTAAGAATTTGTTCGGTTCAAAGGAACAATCTCTTTGAGAGGACCTCCCAGATGCCCCCTCTCCCCAAATGGGGACAGCAAAATAAAATAAAACACTTGGCACACAAATAGTGAATTATAAGAATAGCTTTATCTATATTTAAATGCTACAACAATATAAAAAGAGAAATGATAGGAAAGGAAAGACTTGTTAGCTGAAAATAGCTTCAGGCCTCCTATAATTGCTGAGTCATACAGATCCGGGAACCGGGACAGGCCTTTAGGCCTATGAATCACCATTCCTTATCAGAAACCCCCCACTCTTTACCAAAAGGCAAGCTTCTCACTCCCACCCCGGGGAGGGGAAATAGGAGTTAACCCAGCCGGCCACAAGATTAAAAGCAGTATACTTATCGGCAGTATATTTACGACTTCCAGCAATTAGAGGAGAGAGTAGCCTGAGATGCCAGGAGAGCAACCGCCGAGACCGGAAGGAAGATCTTTCTCGTCACTTCCTTATATAAACAAGGATACGTTATTTTTCACGTGACAATCGGCTGTTCGTTTTATTTGTCCCCCTGTATGGTGTTCTGGGTCACAGCCTTTGGTTCCTCAGGGCACAGCTCCAACTTTCGTTTTCCTTATCAGCTCCTCTCGGCAAATTCCTTCGCGGGCAAAGGAAGGGGGAAGAAGAGAAGACCAGCCACGGTGTTTTCTTAAAGAGGAAGCGTCTCTGTCCCTTGTCTGTTTAAAAACAGACATGCCTAATTTCTTCAAAGGGAATATGACGTACAAATGTCAGAGGATCCCCTGATGTCCCTTTCTCTTCTTTTTTTAGTTACCCTATGACACTGAACTAGTAAGCTAGAAAACCCCTTGTTCAGAGACTTATAGGCAAGGACTCTGTTCTGTTATGGGGATGGGCAACAAGAGTATCTCTTGAAATCTAAAGTACCTGATTGCAGATGTGCAGAATGAATGACTATACACTTATTTTCAGCAAAGATGTACCTAATCTTCTGCCTCTGTCGTCACTTTTGTATTCTTCCTACCCTGAAGGGTCAGTCAGTCACTTCTGCCTGTCCACCTTCATCTCCATTGCTTTTCCCCCAAAGAACAGACACAGCAAATCAATAGGTACCTCACGTAACTTTTGCAAAAAAGCAGGTTTTCTTCCAGTATCACTTCAGACATAGAGAAGTTGGGAGGCTAAAAACACATTAAGGTGCTTGACTTTCTCAGATTTTGGCACACCCAGAAGAAATGTAAAGGGCAGCTTTGACTTTTTCTGCCCCCTGCCCACTCCCTGTCCTGGGACAAGATCCTTTTATTTCCATGGCGTGGGAGGTATGGCTTGAGTGGGGAACAGAGTCCTACCCACTTCTCAGCCAGCTCACATCTGTCACACTAACTGTCCAGCCTACTCCATCACTCAACAATCTATTCAGGACTCCTCACTGAAATGGTCAGCCAGCCCTACATGGCACAGAGCTCAACACCATGTTCCGATGGCTGCTCAGTGCCCCACTGGGCCATGGCCTGGCTTATGAGGCCCTGTTGAAGTCACACAACTGTGGACCTTAGGAAGTGTTTTTATGCCCAAGACTCTTGCTTTGGGACTGTCATCTGGGACTTTCACCTTGGGACCAAAAATATCTCCAAGGCCACCAGATTTCAAAACAAGCTGTAAAAATATATTCAGGGAAAAATTGCCTTTTAAAGAGAAGTTTTTTTACACTACAACAGAGCTTTTACTTTCCCATAAGGAGAGATCCACATATTTATCAAGTAAGGTTTCAAATGAGAATCCTAGGAAATCGATAAATTTTCCAGTCATTTCTGGGGGGGGAAAGACTTCATTTTCTCATGAAGTATTATGACTAAGTTAATTTTTAAAAAAATAGAATAAAAAGAACAATGTTCTTTCTGGAAAGCCCTAATTAAGTCCAGGTATGTGGTCTAGGAAATACAGAGCTGTGTAACCTGATGGAAATAATAATTTTCAATTGTCAGGACACTTCTGCTTCTTTTCACCCCAGTTTCAAGTACATCTGTTTTCCACCTGCTTTATATAAAATTGGTTCCTCCAATTATAAAATGTAAGTACCATGCTCTCTGGTTTTGTCCATGACTCTCCAGTGGCATTTAACTCAAAAAAAGTCAGCTCCACCTACAACACAAATGCAGCAAGAAGGGAAGGAGATAGGTGTTACAGGAAATTTATTCTAGTCATGAAGGAACATCACAAACTTCAAAAGAGGCAGTTTATTTGGCACATGAGTGCACCAAGCATCTCTGATTCAAAACTTTAAACTGCTTCAGTTTTAAGAACTGGATTTATATTTTGACTAATGGTCTCAAAAAATCTGGTTTGGTTGGTGGCCTTAAACTTTCATATCCTCTGCACAAGTTTTGCACTCTGTCCTGGCAGTGTACCTCACCTGTGATCTGAAATCTCCCAGGGATGAAGCATACCTTCTCCATGACTACCTCCTAGAGGCTTTTCTATTTGCCACCAGCAGTGGCATTTATTGAAGATGATTGTGAGTTTTTAAGACCTGTTAAAAATATCATGTTCATTTTAATTAGCCCTCATAATGGTATAAAATTATACCAATCTTAAATTCAATATCCAGAACTGAAGCTGGAACATGAGAATTTCTCCTTAGAAGGAAAATATTATTTATCATGAAGATCATCAACACTGGGACAGGAGTTCAGAGGAGCTGTGAAGCCTCCATCTTCATGGATATACAAAATTCAGCTGGAGATAAAGTCCTGAGCACCCTAAACTTTTTGCAGGAGGAGTGGATTACAGACTTCCAGAGGTCTCTTCCTACCTGCACCATTCTGTGATCTGGCTTACAGCATGGTTTTTGCTCTTTTAAACAAAAATGTAACTACCAGGAAGAGTCTGGTCAAGAATTTTTGATCAATCATTTGCTTCCTCCTGTGGCAGAAAGACCTCTCCACAGCAGTCTGCAAAATACAGTTGGATAGACACAGCAATTTCAAATGTCAAAATGTAAATCCATCAATGTACTTCAGCATCATGACACTCAGAATTGTAAGGCTCAAGAAACAACACAGTCACCCATCAGATATCATTCAGGACAACTATTTTGTCATCTTCAAGAAAGGAAGTTTTACATATTTGGCTCCTTCAGGGGAAAACAGGATGTATTAGCAATGCTAAGGAGGAAGCAGACATCCTCCAAGTACCATCTGGTAATGTGGAAGCCCCTGGAAAGCATCTTTTTCTGCTTGATACCGATACGATTGGGCTGATTTGGGAAACTGATGTTTTCCCAAGGCAGTTGTGCTTATGTAAATGCTAAAGTGGGTGAATTTCTGCTGCTTTCAAAATATAGCTTATTCCCTTGTTCCCTGAAGTACAAGATAGTCCTAGAATAACAGTCCATATCACATGTTTGTGATGCAGCTTTATGGTGTTACAAATACAGATAAAGTGCTACTACATCTTTGTGCAGATTATAGGTGATTTCGCAAATCTTAGTTATGATGATCATACAAAGGATTTTTTTTAAGGACGGTTCCTCATTTTATTTTTACTGTTTAGAGCACTATCTGTTCACAATAACCAGAGTCTGTCTTGAATAAAAAATGTTTTCAAGGTGGCCTATGCAGGCCCAACACCATGCAAACCAGAATGAGTTTAGTTTCACAAAACCCAGTATAGTTATGAACACAGCAGCAGCTGGAGCTAGTGTGCAGCACTGGCTGAGGAAGGGGCTGATATCATGAGGACACCACTCACTTGGCCAGAGGTGACTACAGCCGCCCTCCCAGTCCTCACATTAGCCACATGAGAGAGATGGCAGAGGTGCCAAGAACCAGCTGTAACTGACTTGTCCAAGGCCAGATAAGACACTAGTAAAAGAAACAGAACCCAGATCCTTCCATTTTTAATCCGGCACTTGAATGTATCTTTCCATTTCCTCTGAATCCCTACTTGCTCTTTAACCACTGTACACATTCATAGTAAATGAAGATGTTCTGCCATGAAGTGAATGAGATAATGCTTTCTCTTGGAAGAGAAAAATACCTTGTGATGCTGTAAGAAACCATATTGCAAAGGTGATACATAAAAGGGTACAGTTAACTTGCAGGCTGAACAAAGCCAATTTCAAGCATAGGAGTGATACTCCTGCCAAATTTCATGTTTCCATTACCTTTTGCAGAGGTGCTAGAGCCATTAAAAAAAATCCTAAAATCTTTCTTTTACATCATAAAAAGAATTTTATCACTTTTTCCTAACCTATAAGATATTCAACCTTCTGTAACTTAATTATGTGGAGAAAGTTACACTTTGTCTGGGAGCAAGCACACAGTGGTACAGGTAAAGCTTGGAAAAAAATTTAAATGATTTAAAGTAATTGAAAGATAGCAACACTTTCTCACATATTAAGCAAATGACCTAGATAGAACTCCTCAGTGTTAGGTTGTTTTCAAAGACCCACATCATGGACGTCAGCTAGTACCTGTACATCAGTATTTTAGTTCTATTCAGGCCTATTTTTGAAGAAAATAGTTGCCCCCAGTTATGGCTGACTACTAATCCAGTGACAGAACACTCCTATAAACCCTGCCCCCCCACACACACACCCTGGGAAGGGAAAGGGAATAATAAATACTGAGAGATTAGTGGATTGGAAAACCCTAAACCTACTTTTATATAAATAATAACAATAAAATGAAATATATACAAAAATATACACAAAACAGTACCGAACCAAAACCCCCTTGATGGCAACTATGTTACTGTCACCACTGATACTGTGCAGGCTCAGCAGCAGACAGGAATCAGACTGGAGGTGGGGGCTGGATCCTGGAACTGGATTCAGGAACTCTTGGATAGGGAATGAAGGTGGAACAGAAAGAGTCCTCCTCAGATGCAAGCCACTGAAGAAAAAGGAAAAGGGAAGAAGAAGGAACTGACCCTCAGCTTTATACTGAGTATGACGTATGTAGAATGAAATACCTAGTTGGTAACTTTATGGTCACCTGAACTGTCTGCTAATCCCTACAGGTGCAACCTTTTACTCTGTACCCCACATTGCAATACAAAAGAGTTAGCAGTGACCTTGGCCTGCACACCAATCCTTGGTAGTAAATCTAAATATTAGGTCTTACCACTGCTAGAAGCAGGCATTGTCTGTGAAAACATGCTGTTAGTCTCAGAAAGTGGAGTTAATTAGAGGAACTTCAGCTAAAACGTAAAATCACCGAACAGAATTAGTTCTGTTCAAACCCAAACCAGGACACTGTGGTTTTGTTCACATCCTAGAATAGTCTTGGCATGCATGAACTGGGTTTCTTGATTTTCTTTTGAAGGTGTGCTGTAGGAGTTCACCTAATTTACTCCAGTCAAGATTGATGTTTTAGTCAATATGATCAGACTGGAGTTGTTGCGAAATTAATTATCTTGCAACATGTATAGCTTGGATGTCAAGTTCTTGGTCCTAACTGCTTGCTAACACAGAAATAGCAAATACTGATAGTAAGTAAGAAATACATGATTATTGCTGATAATGCTGCATACAACATGATGGTATTACTTAAAATGTCATGTTTGGTATTATTTAAAAAAAAAAAATTACAACCCCCTGAGTTCCCATTGTAGCAGTGCTCAAAGTGGATGCACAGGTATTATGAGTTTTTCCACATGAATGAAGGAGTCAGGAAGATAATGCGTCTGATTTGGTCATCCTTGGATGACCTAGTGTGAGTCAGATTCTGAAGTCATCACTTGAAACCAGTTTACTATCTAATCAGACTGTTTCAAAGCATATGAAATCTCCCAACAAGAGTTAAGAACCACAAACTGACTCTGCATACTAGTAATTCAAAAGCAAGAGCGGATGGAAAATGCTGTCTGGAGATTTTGAATACAGCCTTTGGGATGCTCCCACCAATGTTCTCTGGTTGCAGTTCCTCAACTGTTGATGCTGGGTACCAGGTGCTGTTCAATCACAGCATAACCGATCTGACTCACATCAGAAATAGGCAAACAATCACATTTCTTTTGAAGTAACAAGTGAAATTTATGCCAACTTTATGCTTTTATTCAGGCTGCACAAGGACATGGATTATCTGATCTGTGTAGTAGCAAAGTTAATGTGTCAAAATTTATTGAACAAATCTGAAACACCACAGTGAGTTTACATGGGATCAGTAATTTGCACTGTATGGCTGTTGTACCTTTGTTCCAATGGTAGAAGTAATGGATCTATTACACCATGAGCCTTCAGAGAATTCAGGCTATTCAGAAAAACATGCCCTCTTCTAAACCAGCAGAAACTTCTGATTCAGAAGTGTCTGCTGCAGCAAATAGTTACATATTTTATGACATTAACAGTTTTCCTTCTGCCATCCACGCTTCTAGGCTGTTTGCTACATTTTCTGCCAAATGTGGGCATTGGTGGTAGAAAGCAGAAAATGAGGTGTGGCACTTCAGCCTCTGCTGCCCCAAGGCTGCATTCCCCTGTGATGCTTGGTATGGTGGCAAAGTCCACCATGGGGGAGCCGAGGGGTGACTGGGAGCAGCCAGGCACATACAAGGAGAAACTGCTGACATATCACACTGCAGCAGCTGTGTCAGGACCACAGACAGACCACTGACAGAAGACTGGTCACACCCCCAATTTGGTTACCTCGCATGAAGGACTATGATTTAGTGGCCAGCCTTTTTTATGAAAGACTTTGTGCTAGTCTCATGTAAATACCTACATCGTGCCCTACAAGCTTTCATTAAACACAAAAGTAAATTAAAATCCTGTAAATCAGCGTCACCTGGAAGGATGCTGTTCTTCTGCCTGGCCTGGTCAAGGGCTGTCTGCACAGGATGGCTGCATGAGCATCTCTTCAGTCCTGAGATGGATGGGTGATGTTTTTACACTAACTGCTGTCTTTCTATTTATCATGATGACTGTTCTGGTCTGTTAACAACTGTCTTTATAAAAAGAATAGCTTTATTGCCTTATTATGGCAATCTCATAACAATAATTAATTGTAGGAGGAAGTACATGTAAATGACTCCATAAAAGTCCCTCTGTAGCATGCCAGCAAACAAGGTGTCTTCTGGATAAGAGGCAAATTTCATGAAAAAGGCTGCCACAACATTGTGGAGTACATTAAAAGAAGTACTTTAATTTACTAGAGAATGCAAATGTCATTTTAAATGCAGAGGAATACTTAACTGAGTGTTTATTATTAATTAGAACTGACCTAATGATTAACTTCTACAAATAGAGCCAATCCTGCTTAAAGGAAAGCAGTATTACTTACAAATTCTCAAATCCACTTTCCTCCTACCCTCTTTGCTGGGACTGAAACTAAATATTTACATCACATTTGGGGCCTCTTCTTGGCCCAGTCTGTTATTTCTGTCATTGTTATGTTTTGCTCTTGGGGTGGGTCAGCTGGTGCTATGGAAGATAGCTGGTAAATCCAAAATGCAGGTGGTGCAGGGAAATATAAAATAATCAAAGCTAAACCAAGCAATGAATTTATCTCAAATACATAGGCAGTTCATGATGATCAAAGTGGTATTTATACCATCAACTCTCTGCTTGGCATCCTTAGGTCAAAGAGAAAGCTAAAAAAAGAAGGATTGAAGGTCTAACACTGTGTAATAAAAATTGTGATAAAAGCATTTCCTTCCACAGGAAGCCCTAAATTTCTGTGTCAACAGAAGGAAGCAAATAGATATTGTGCAATCATTTGGCACATTTGTTTGATGATTTAAAAGATGCCAAATGGATGGGGTCACAGAATCACAGAATTTCAGGGGTTGGAAGGGACCTAGAAAGATCATCTAGTCCAACCCCCCTGCCAGAGCAGGATCACCTAGACAAGCTCACACAGGAATGTGTCCAGGCAGCTCTTGAATGTCTCCAGAGAAGGAGACTCCACAGCCTCCTGGGCAGCCTGTTCCAGTGCTCCGTCACCCTCACTGTAAAAAAGTTTCTTCTCGTCTTAATACTAAACCTCCTGTGGTCCAACTTACTCCCATTCCCTCTTGTCCTAACATTGGATGACATTGAGAAGAGCCTGGCTCTCTCCTCCTGACACTCGCCCTTAACATATTGATAAACATTAATGAGGTCCCCTCTCAGTCTCTTCTCCAGGCTGAAGAGACCCAGCTCTCTCAGCCTGTCCTCATAGTGCAGATGCTCCACTCCTTTAATGATCTTGGTGGCCCTGCGCTGGACTCTCTCCAGCAGCTCCCTATCCTTCT
>VWZO01016953.1:0-11476 GCA_013396975.1 Bucco capensis
AGGGAAGGGAAGGGAAGGAGTATTACTATTTATATTTTGATTCAGTGCAGTTACACAGATTGGCAAAAGAGGTTATTATCATATCTATTTCACAGGCATTGAATTGTCCACAAAAAGTGAATGCAGATATTCTCAAAAGACACAGCTAGTACCCAGTGGTCATTCTCTAAGTCTATGTAATGGGTCTGTATAGTAGAATCAGTGACATAAACACACTTATCTGGATATTAAGACACTCTCTTGAAAATCCTTATCAAAAATCTTTAGAATCTCTAAAGATTAAGGATCTTGGTCTGGGTGTGATCCCTATTGCTTTATAAGACATATGTTGCTAATGGGATGAGTAATCCCTACCAGCAACTAAGCACCAACAGCCACTCACTTACTCTCCTCTAGTTGGGTGGGTAAGAATATCAAGGGTAAAAGGGAGAGAACTCAAGAGTTGAGATAAAGACAGCTTCATATAAACAAATAAATAATTAAACAAATTTATAGGGGGAAATATCGCAAGAGAGAGAGGAAAATAAAACTCAAGAACAAGTGATGCAAACAAAAACAGTTGCTCATCACCAACCTTCCACTGGTATCTCCTGCCAACCTCCATCTCACCCCCTCTCAGTCATATGATGTGGGATATCCCTTTGGTTGTTCAGGGCCAGCTGTCCCAGCTGTGTCCCGTCTCACCTTCCTGTGCACATCCAAGCTACTTGCTGGCAGAACAGTCTGAGAAGCAGAAAAGCCTTGACGCTGTGTAAGCACTGCTCTGCAATAACCAAAGCATTCCCATGTTATTTATTAACACTGTTTTCAGCATAAATCCAAAACAGCCCCATACAAGCTACAATGAAGAACTTTCAGATGTCAGAATATGTCAGAATAAAACGGTACAAGACTCCAGAATACTATCTATTCATTCATACTTAGCCATTTTATGAAAAGAATGTAGGATTTATTTTACAAATAGCATCGACAGTTTGCAATGTAGAAATGTGCCAATGCAAGATTATTCTTTTGAACTCATGATCTTACTAGGATAATCATATTACTTTCGCCACTAGTACTAGTTATATGTTACAGATTAGCAGGCAAATCAGCCTAAATTCTTGGTGAAAAATTGCAGAAAGTATAAAGGAACAGGGCAATTCAACACAGTGCTGAAGAAAACACTACCTTCCAGCCTAAAATATAAATACTGAATGAAGCTGAAACAACTGCATATCAGACTTACTACCACATTTTACAGAACAGTCACCCCTCATTTCCATGGGAGACAAATCCAATCAGCTGGGTGTTACAGATTGGAGACATCCATCAATTCAGCCTACACCTAGAATCAAAGAAGAGTTTTATTTTTTCAGAACAGACACTGCTGGAACGTGGTATCATCAAAAGAAATTGTCAACATTTTTCAGGAGTGACAAAAAAACCCAGCAATTTTTCATTACTTTCTCATGCTTTGGAGAATTTTTCAATGAAGCAGATACAGCATCCTAAAATACTACTCCAATATCAAAACAGAAAAATTTTCATAATAGGTTTTTCAGTCACAATGCCTGGAAATTTATTGAACAACTATAGCACCCTGAAGCACTCAAGAGTAGATGATAACTGAGTTTGGTGAAGTCTAATGTGTCTGTGAGGGATGAGTGTGGAGTTATGAAGTGGACACATTTATAGGCATGTCCTATAAAATACATCTTTGGCAAAAACAGGCTTCTGTGATAGATGTTATTTCTCAAATTGCATGATTGCCTTTGGTTCTTGTTTACATTTACACTTTTCTGTTCCTTCTTTTTATTATTTAGCCTGCACACAACGTAAATAAAGGTTGATATAAAAATACACACTGGACTATATAGTGACAGATGATAACACTTCAACTCTTAACATTGAAACAACATTAAACAGAGGAATGTTAATTCTTTTTGAAAGGGTTCAATGGAACTCAAAGATACAGAAGATCACCGTTTCTCCTTTCAGAGCGGTCCTGCTTCTCACATCCCTGGGACATGATTGTAGACCCCACAGCTTAAAGCTGCTGCAAGGAGGTGCACTCCTGTGAAGCTAGCACAGTGCCTTGCACACCCAGTTCTGTCCCCACAATCTCTCAGTACCTCTAGCTGTGTGTTCACTTTGCTCAAAACTTTCCTTTTGTCAGGGGAAAAATAAGGGCAGGGCAAGGGAAGAGACAAAGGAAAGAGCAAGGGAAGGAGAAGAGAGAGCAAAGGGGAATGGATCACAGAAGTAGAAGGGGAACAGGAACAGAAATAACAAAGGGCAGGGCTGTCAGAGCTCTGCAAGCATCCTAGGCCTCCTGGGACTTAGCTTCCATGCTCAGGGTCAACTATAACACAGGTGGCCAGCTTTGCATTAGACAGCCTCAAGGGGGGCATGCGCTTTATTCATTTTGGAGCTGCTTTTAAGCTCGGACTTGTCTTTGCCTGTGCTTGCAGACCTGCCTGCACCTATTCACATACCCCAATAGCACTTCAATCCTCAATCATGGACTTCCTGACTTGATCTTGGACTTGTCCCATTGCCATTGGCTGCTGTCTGATCCCAGCCACTATCACAGGCCTTTGCCCTTCACCAGCTCAGATATTAAGGGTGGGACAGCACCCTTGTTTTCACTCTGGTGTAATTCTCATCTCCTAACTCCTCTCACATATCACTATCTGCCTTTGCTGTTTTCTCATTTCTAGTTTTAGTCATTCCCTGATGCAGGCATAACTGATATGCTTTAAGGGCATGGAAAAAAACCAACATTCAAAGGCATACAAGCCTAGTCAGCATACAGCATGACACAAGATTGTCATACTACATATAGTGATGACATTAATATAGCTTGCAACACTTGTATTCAGAATTATGGTGTTATCATAGTATCTTTATGATGTCTGCAACTGAGCTACAAAAAGCAAGGGAAAATAAGAACTACATTATGCATCACTTTGGCAACAACTCCATGCAATGCTACAGGCTTGGGGGAGAGTGGCTGGAAAGCCGCCCCGTGGAAAAGGACCTAGGAGGGTTGGTTGACAGCTGGCTGAACATGAGCCAGGTGGCCAAGGCCAACAGCATCCTGGCTTGTATCAGAAACAACAAGGCTAGCAGGACTAGGGATGTGATTGTTCCCCTGTACCCTAACACTGGTGAGGCCACGCTTAGAATACTGTGTTCAGTTTTGGGCTCCTCACTGCAAGAAGAACATTGAGCTACGGCAGCATGTCCAAAGACATGATGGTAACAAAGCTGGTGAACAGTCTACAGCACAGGTACTATCAGGAGCAGCTCAGAAATCTGGGGCTGTTTAGCCTGGAGAAAAGGTGGCTCAGGGGGGACCTTATCATTCTCTACAACTACTTGAAAAGAGGTTGTAGTAAGCAGGCGCTTGGTCTCTTCTCCCAAGTAATAAGTGATAAGACAAGAGGAAATGGCTTCAAGTTGTGCCACTGTAGATTCAGATTAGGTATTAGGAAGAATTTCTTCACCAAGAGAGTTATGATGCATTTGAATAGGCTGCCCAGGGAAGTGGTGGAATCATCACCCCTGGAAGCATTCAAAAAACTTGTAGGTGTGGTGCCTGGAAAAGTGGTCTAGTGGTGAGCGTGGTACTGTTGGGTGAGATGGTTGCACTCAGTAATCTCAGAGGTCTTTTCCAACTATAACAATTCTATGATTCCATGGTTTCTTTATCTTAATCTCTCCTCTTCTAGTTCAGAATAGCATACTGAATAATGAGAAAAAAGAAGTGATTCAGAAACACACGTGGTTGACTTAAAATGCCAAGCACCATATGTATTAATAAAATGTATACAGCTGCAGATAAGAGAAACTTACAATATAAAAAGAATATAAAAAATAATTTTGGAACAGGTGCAGTAAACATCAGTTAGAAAGTCAATTGGAAGGTCAAGGCATCAATTAAATGGTTAATCAGCTATACCTAGAAAAATCAGACAACTGTATTATATAGAATCTCTTCAGAATATGAGCTAGAATATAGTTCACAAAGGTGAAGAAGCAAAAGGGTGAACATGATGTATGAATTCTAAAAATCGCAGTCAGTCATAGTATTACTTGTTTGCTTTTTATGTAAGATGCAGACTAATTGGCAACTATACTGTATCACAAATGTCTGCAATTAAAGACAGTTAGCAATTTCTGGCATATAACGGAATCACAGAATCATTAGGGTTTAAAGAGACCTCTGAGATTATCAAGTCCAACCATCTACCTATCACTATCATGCCACTAAACCATGTTCCTAAGTAGCATGGAAGTTTCTGATTCTTAAGTTTCTTAAACACCTCCAGGGACAGTGACTCCACCACCCCCGTGGGCAGCCTGTTCCAAGACTTAGCAACCCTTTAAGTGAAGAAGTTCCTCCTCATAACCAATCTAAACCTCCCCTAGTGCAACTTGAGGCCATTTCCTCTTGTGCTCTCACTGTTAACTTGGTAGAAGAGACCTACACCCACCTCACTCCAGCCTCCTTTCAGGTAGTTTTAGAGAGCGATAAGGTCTCCCCTGAGCCTTCTCTTCCTCACACTAAACAACCCCAGTTCCCCCAGCGTCTCCTCATAAGAGTTATTCTCTAGACCTCTCACTAGCCTCTTTGCCCTTCTCTGGACACACTCTAATGCCTCTATGTCCTTGTACTGAGGGGTCCAAAACTGAACACAGTACTCGAGCTGTGGCCTCACCAGTGCTGAGTACAGGGGGGTGATCATTTCTCTGGTCCTGCTGGTCACAATATTTTTGATACAAGCTAAGTTGCTGTTAGCTTTCTTGGCCACCTGGGCACACTGCTGGCTCATGCGCAGTCAACTATAGACCAGCACCCCCAGGTCCTTCTCTGCTAGGTAGCAATCCAGCCACTTTTCCCCAAGCTTATAGCACTGCATGAGGTTGTTGTGACCGAAGCGTAGGGCCTGGCACTTTGCCCTCTTGAAGCTCATCTCATTGACAGCCAGAAAGATGCAAAACTAACCCTCATACTGTTAGTCCCTCTGTGGTAAGAATTATAACATGGCATTAAGGCTCATTACCTTCTATTTATCCTATGTGCAATAATTGGATCCTTCACAGTAACTTTCAGTCCTTTGCCCGGTATACATGCCCCTGTCAGGCATGCAGATCCATAGGTCTCTCCCTGGAACCTCTTTCTGAACACTGGCAACACACCTCACATCTCACAAGAAGTTTTACATGCCTTTGTTAGCAATTAAATTGTTTCAACCCTATGCTAGAATTCCTAGGCACATACCATCCTATCCCAGTGATCTACTGGTGTTCACACTATTTCTTCAATAGCATCAGCATTGGTACAACAACATGTGTTAGGTCTTTTTGTACTTTTATATATTCGCTGTTCCTTGTACCAGTCCTCAGTTGGTCTTTAGAGGTCTTTATCCAAGTTCGTATGTTCTTGTTTGTGAGGCAACAGAGCAGTTTCTCCTGCATTCTGAATGATCTTTTTTTAATTTTTCAGACCTTCTTGTATTCCAAGGCTGTTTTGGGAAATTACAAGTCTGTAGGTAGTTTCTTGCCATTGCTATATTAAGTGCCTTGAAATTTATCGTACAAGATGTCTTTTCTTTCCACACATTCACTCTTCTTTGATCTCTTAAGAGCATCCTCTTCAGTTAATCCCTTGATGTTAAAAGGGGCACAAAAATTACGTATTAGAGCAATTTAACTTGGCAAGACATTAAGATCAAAATGTACACTGAAGAATAGGATCCATGGTGTCTAACTATAGATACCTATAGGATCCACACTGTTTGTCTCTGTAGGCTCCCATTTGTTGGAAACAAATACACACTTCAAAAGCGCAATTTATCTGACCAGTTTCAGGCATTTTCTCATATGAATCAGATACAAATCATGATATAGAAAGTCTTTCTCTCCACTATAAAGAAATTGCTATAGAATAAAGCTAGCAGCACAGAAACATGTCATATCCAATGGAGGCTACTGCACTTTGTTCTTCACTAACTAGGTTATACACTTTACGTCACAGGACAAAATACAGACTTGGCTCAGTAGGGAGTTGGCTCTTCACTTTTACTAAAGATAGACAATTTATTTTAGTGTTTCTCTCAGAGTTTCAGTAGATAACTTGTTCTATTAATTTGGTACTGATTTATTTACTGAATCCTAACTCTGACTTTAATATGATCACTGTAAAGTTCTGTTTAACCAGCTTAATAAGTTAGTATAAATCAGGTCACACTCCTTTGAAAAGAAAGACAAATAAGGTATACACAGTTAATTTTTATTCCACCAAAGTTCACAGTAACTCGGAAAAGCAGGGTACAGAAACATCCAGTAATAAAATCAAACATCAAAAATCAAACATCATTTGACTCCACTTCCAAACTAATATTCAAATACAAGATCTTGGCAGACGTTCTAACCCATTTTACAGTTGCAAAACCAAAAAGCCATCAAGAACCAATCAGGCTTACCAAAGCATGAATAGTACAGTTGCAGTAACATTCAATAAAGCCTGTGCAGATTCAGTCTCCGAAACACACAATTTTGAAGATTTTTGCGGAAATACATCCTCCAAGACAAGCAGAGATGAGTAACATATTAAAAAAACCTGTAAGATATCCTTAATCAAAAGGCTTCATTTTACTGACTCTCACCACGATTTAAATCCACAAATAGAAGTTTTTCTTAAAATCGATATTTTTACTATGTCTATGCAGTAGATAGATTCCTTTATTTGTTGTACAAATAAGAAAAGGCTTAAAATCAATTTTCTGCATGAGGTTGCTTTTTGTTCCCTTTTTTGTTCACACTATTTTACTAATTGTTTTTGCTTAGGCAGCTTCTTTGAAGAGCAGAGAACAGGTGAAAGTTATGATCAGAAAAGAAATATTTCAACTATAAAAAATATTACATCCATTATAAAAACTGCTTTAATCCCCACTGATTTTAAAGATTGTAATGGTACTGAACTCTTGGAGGCAGAGTTTCCCTGGTGCCATCCACCTTCAAAGTTAATTAGTTTCAAAGGTAAAAAAAATAAACACAAGTGTCTGCAGAGACCAATCTTTCTTGGGACAGCTGTTGAATTTTGGAAATTTCCTGTGGTAATGCTCCTGACTGCAAGATTTCTAAGTATTCAGTTCACGCAAAGTCTATCTTTCACATGACTTCACAGCTCTAGTAGTTTTTATTCTCATCAGCAAAACAGTTCTTTTGTGTGACTGAAGAAAGAAATGGAGAAACAAGCCCAGTTGCTATTCCTGGCTCTTTCACAGAATCACTGATACTCCACACATATATTTTTACGTCCTAAATAAGAGATGATTGTATGAAACAGCTGTTGTTCCACATATGTGCCATCTTTCTCATCTGTTCAATGATAAACCTTTTGTGTTTGGCTTTGATAGCTGTTCAAAACCCCCATATTTTTATCGCCTTTGAGAGTTTCTGACAATAGCAAAGTATCGGTACTACTCTTAGTACTAGGAAATGGTTGCTTTTCCTAAAGGAGATGAAGAGAAGATAAATATTCAGGCCAGTTTCTGTCTTACTTGCTTCTTATGTTGCCTGCACAGTTTCTCTGATTAAGGGGGGAAAAAAACAAACAAAAAAACCCAAAAAACCTAGAATGACAAAGTTTTGCCTTTTTACTAAGAAAAAAAAAAAAGCCAAATAACAGATCTAAATAAATATTTGAAGCACTATCATTGTATCATCACAGCATATTTCTCATCCACACAGTAGAAACTGACACTGTACTGAAAACACTTGGACAGTACCACAAACAGTGACAGTGAAAAGCTCTCTTTGAATGACAAATCAATGAATCAAAATTTTCTAAGCTATCACTTTCCTCTCAGAATTTAAACTTGTAGACTTTTTTTTTCCCCTAAATCTGAAGACGACCCTGGAAGTCTGAACATATAAAAACTGATGACGGAAGAAAAAACAGAAGCAGCTGAAAGTTATGTACTGTTACTGGTTAACATTATTTATATCATAAAAAGGTAGAGAATAGCTCAATTTCCTCTTAGTGGTAATTATTTGTAAGTGTCATGAAGAGCTGGTAGATGAGACAGAAGTTCAAAGAAAAACTGAGACAGAAGTTCAAAGAAAAACTGAGGAGGCATTTAGGCTTATTCTAAGACTGGAAAATACTTCAGAATATCAAGAGGCATCCAAAGTCCTAATATTCCCTTTAGTGCAAAAGTGGGATCCACTTAGGTCACACCAACCCAGGTGTTAGCTAGGATAGGAAGTCATTTCCAGTTATTACACCTGATGTACTGCATACCCTGAGGTCCTGTTAAACTGCTCTGAGCACTCAGCTCACACTTCTGATTTCATTTTACTTGTTAAGGATTGATTATGCAACTTTTCAAAAACTAGGTTAATTTTCGGACATGGATCCCAACATACATGACTACTATACCTATGAAGTGAATAAAGCTAGGGAGAGCATAGCCCAAGTCCATGAAAAACTATACAGTCATGTTTGTTTTCATACAGTGTCTTCTACAGCTTTCAGCACGTAAAACTTAGGATTTGTGATTGCCATATTTTTTGAACTTCCTTGAACTTCTCTACCTTCAAGTACTGGTGTACACACTTTTCATGTACATAGCAGCAACATTTCTATACATTACTGAAACACATAAAGAAAAAAACTAATAAAATACATTTAATGAAGTTGTTATATCTAATAAACCAGTAAACACATAGCAAAGTGGTATGAACTGCTGTTTCAAGGACAAAGAAAATACTTTGTTGTTTGTATTTAATTTTTATTTGTAACTATATGAGTCAGGTTTTTAGCAGCTATTCTATGAGTAAGAATTACCTGAAAATGAAAAATATAAATAATAGTACTTTTTAATAATAATATGCTAAAGCTACATAGCTAAAAAAAAGTGTTCAGTTAATTTTTTTATGAACATGAGTAAGTTATAACCTCTGTTGTGAGCAAATCAGGAAAAGAAGCTAGAAAAGTAAAGGCACTATAATCTTATGCAAAAATGTCTTTGTATCCACAGATGAAAATATATTTGGAGAATCAAGTAACTAGTTCATATATATTATTGAACTATTTCAGTTAGATTACCTACATAATGTTTTCCCATTTTGAAGTAATGTGTTTTTACTTTTATTAACACTCTTTTCTTGTACATAGCTATTTTCAGTGACAACAGTACAACACGTAATTTAGGACCTAATCATTTTGTCACTGGAAGCCAAGTTTCTTCATGGTTTTACAAGGATTCAATACACAGTGTTTGTTAGCTCAATTGTCATTATATTTCCAAGAAATGAAGTATGAGACAAATAAGGGCTTGATTTTTGTTTCTAAACAATCTGAAAGATTCAAGTGTGCAATTCTGCAATTGTTTCTCAACCGTTTTGCTATGCTTTTTGTCAAATTCACACTGAAATGTGCTACAGAGGCTGAAAATCTCAGCGCATATATCATGAACATAACTGAATTATGCTGAGGACAGCCATTCTGAGACATTAAATGCAAGTGCTAAAATGCACCTCGTAGTGTTTTCCTGCAAATAAATGGAAGCCTCCTAAGTACTGGTGACAAAAGTAAGCCTCTCATAACTATGTACTTTTGTAATACCAATGTACAGTATAATACAAATCAGACATCCTAAATAAATGACTAGTATAGATTAGCTCTAGACTGTTTTAACTGGCATGATCTGATGTAAGAATGTTCACTGTGGGCCTCTCACCAGGTATTTCAGCTACCATTACAATTTTAAGAAACACCATGACATCAGTATAAATCTATTCTTTGGATACACCAATGTGGGACCTTCCAAACAAAGTACTAATTACCTGTGGTTTACTAATCTGTCCCAGCATAGTCAATACTTCCTACAGTAATTGTCTGTTTAGCAGACATCAGTGAGAACCCAACAGATACTCTTCTTTACTCCTTCTTTTCTTCTTTCTTGAGTATTTTGAACACAATGCTCTACACAAGCAGAGCAGCTACTGAGCTGAAAGTTAGGCACTATAAAGGAGTACCATATTAAACCTTTTCCAATTTTGAAATAACTTACACATACAAAACAATGGCGAAAGCTCACTGGATTAAAAAAATACCATTACCCAATCTCTGGCTAAGCCTTAAATTTTTATATTGAATTCAAGCATTCATAACCTCTCAAAACTACATCCACAACTGCTGCTTGACAACTGTATTGAGATAGCACTTATATTTCCTACTGAAAAAAGTATATTCAAATATTTACTATTGTATCAACAGTGGATGCTTGACCTAGTGTCTTTATTCCATTTAAATTAAATTTAGTTTTTTCAGCTTTCAAGATTTCTCCCTACCTCATTTTCTTTCTTAAATAAATATGCAACATTACAGAGAAGCAGAACTTTTTATATTGTAGATTATTTTTACACATAATAATCTGTAAGTATTTGGTAAGTAATACATCAGCTATTTTTTATAGCTCAAATAAATGTTAACCATTTAAAAAACACCAAATATGCTTTAGAGAGTTGGCATCGAGAAGCGCTGCTAGGTAAGCACGGGGAGGCACTTTAAGGCCTGACTGCGCAGGATGGATCCTGACTCTGGGGCTGTGTGTGCTGCGTCATGTCTGCTGGGTTCCCCAGACACAGTTCCAGACACGGTAGCCCAGGGTAACCAACTGGGGCGAAGCAGGGGCCAAGCTGAGCTCACTGCTCAAGTGAAGTTAGCTACGTCGATAACTACTGTAGGTTGATACACCCTCGCCCATGTTAACCCGGCTTAGGGAGTGTGGGTGACCCAGAGCGTGGGTAAACAGGAGCAGGCAAACAGGTACGTTTGTGAGGCAGTTTGTGAAGGCAGGGTGTGAAGGGAGGGCGCATAGGAGGGTGCTCTCCCCTTCTAAGGTTTTACAGGTGAGCTACACCAGCGGTTGGCACTTGCCTTGGTAATACCTAGCAATGGTCATTATTAGGAAAAAAGCCTTAGCTTGTCGGGAAGTGGCAACCCAGACAGAGCCCTCATGGAAGGATGAGATGGTACAGGTAGCAGGCTGTAGGGAGTGTCTCAGCCTATCCCTGGTAGCAAGGGACTGTGTACAGTGTGAGCAGATAGGTGATTTGTTCAACCGAGTGGCACAGCTGCAAGATAAGGTTGAAACATTGCAAGCAGAAACGGAAAGGCTTAGGAGCATCAGAGAGGCTGAGGATGACATTGACTTGCGCCGCCAGGCTCTGCCCTCCCTGAAACTGAAACAGGAACAGGATCACCTGGCACAGATTACCCAGGAACAGGAGACTCCTGAACCATCCCTGAGGAGAGTTCATTGGGATACAGATCTGCCCAACATAAACAAAAAAGACCATAGTCAAGGCAGCAAGCAAACTCCTATCTTGCCCACATCCCCATACCCCCTTGGCAGTGACCAATGGCAACAAGTTCCTGCTCAGCATGGCAGGTGTGTTGCCATGGTTATACCCC
>VWZO01016954.1:0-13694 GCA_013396975.1 Bucco capensis
TTCAGGTCACCAAGGTAGAGGTGCAACATACAACATCACTTAATTCTGTTGCCTTCAAACTGTTTCTCTGCTGTGATCCTCTGCATGCTCTACCAGCACCTCACTAGTGACTTTGGTTATTTACACACTAGTTTGCCTGCTGTACCAAGAACATATTGTTGGCAGAGAGACTCAGCCCCATCAATGGAAAAAGAACAGTATAAATACCAGTTAAAAAGGCTGGATCTTTAAAATTTTTCCAGTGGAGATGAAGAATATCAGAATTACTTGCTGCAGCTCTGCAGACATGGTCAAGGATATGCATGGGGTAAGCATAATGCACTTTTGTTTCTGCTTCTTAATTGCATTTCAAAGTGAGGAGAACTTCTATAAAACACTGAGGGAACTCTGGTCAGACACAGGTACAGTATGTTGCAATTCCTCGAACTGACACTTAAACTTGGAGTTTATGAGCATGAGGTGAAACAGCTAATGCTGGTGACAGTTCAGGGAGCATGCAGAGTTATTACACAATTTTGTTTCATAAATAGTAATGTGCCGTTTCCAGGCAGCAGTGGCTGCAAAGTGGAGAACTTCACTGAGGATCATCCTCACTCAGCAACTACTCAATGAAAAAGTAAATCCATTGTTCCAAGGCTACCAACTTCAAACTGATTCTACCCCAAAATGTCTCGTTTGGGTAGGGAAACGACGAAGTGTTTCCACTTTCTTGCTTTCCATCCAAGTACAAGAATATGAAAATCATTTTTTCTTCTTCTACCTGACCCGCAGGCTGAGACAGAGTGAAGAGGTACAACTTTCCCCTCTGAGTGCAATCAAACCTGCTCAGAGCCAGGAAAAGAAGGCTCCTCATAAGGACTTAAGCAGAACACACCAGCTGCAAAAGAACCCAGCCAGAAAGAAGACACTTCGTTCTTCTCTAGCAATGGCTATGAAATGGGTTTGTGGAAGAAGGTGGCATCATCCCTGACTTGGTTACAGATATCTGAAAGGATACCTAGAGAAAAGCTGTTTTCTCTCCAGCACTGAAACTAACTTATAAAATGCTAAACCTTGACTTTCAGAGCCTAAGATTTGTTTTATTTTTTAAGCCTGCAGTATCTAAATAAAACCAGGAGCTTCAGGAGTTCATTTGCTTGTTTCTTTTACTGCAGTGATTTGGGTGCTAGTGGAGGCCAAACCTCTACTAAAAAGCATTAAGGTGCTCCACAAAGATCATACTATGGAATGTGGTTAGGGTGTGGTGAAATCCAGGCTTGGGCTTTACCAGCCTGGACTATGGCTATGTCAGGTGCTGGCTAGACAAGAGGACAACTCAGAAAGACATGGGAAGTAGTTCACTCTTGTGCCCTAATGGTCTTGCCAAGTACAAAAGTATTTGCTCATCCTTTAAAGTCTTATCCTAGACTTTATAACATATCTTAGGATAAGCCTCCTTCCTCAGCTCATGTACAGCTACCTCTAAGACTTATTAATGTAAATAGAAGAAACTTTGAAAATCAAAACTCCCACAGAAAATCAGACCTTAGAAGGAAACAAGGCCACAGGAGGGCCTATGACTAATAGCTGGGGTATAGGATGCCACCAAATGAGCCTGTCAGAGAATCTGAATGTGGGAATATATGCAAGAGACCCAGACACAGAACCAGTGGTAACCATGATAACAAAGATCTCTGGAACTACATGGCATCCAGCAGCTGAGGTACAAAACAGATTAGATTATTTTAAGGAATTGAGACTGAATCACTTCCCTATATAGCAAATTTAGGGATTTTATAAAATTAAGCTTAAATTTATAAAAATAAATATTGTAAATTTTATTAATCAGTTTATCAGTTTAAAGTTCAAGTGCAAGGTGATTATGCTAACCTAACTGCATACTTTTCTGCCAGTAAAACAGCTGCTGTCATTTTATGAACTACAGCACCAAATCAGAACACATTTATACAGTATCATTAGCAGACAGTATTTCAAAACCTACTACATCTTCTGCAAAAGGTAGAAAGAATGAAGTATTGAAAAATCATCTAAATTTCCCCTTTTAAATAAATCATAACTAGATAAATGAAACTAACACTCCAAAAATAAAACCTACGAAAAGTAACTGCAGAAGGGAACAGCTTCATATTCAACAACCATTTTCCATCTACTAGTGCTATAATACTGCTTTTTCAAGTAATTTGTGTTTAAAATCTCATTTCTTTGAAACATTTCTGTACTACTTTTTGCCAGCTACTCAAAGATTTTCCCTTAATGATCACATTTACCCATATATAAATTTAGGCTAAAATTGAACTGGCAACAACATGCTGTTCCTTACTCTTGCCATATTCTTCATTCTCTCCCACTACATTGAGATTCTTATTTTTACTACTGTAGAAAATTTTGTTCAGGTTCCTTCAATCCATTTAATGAGGAAGAAAGAAAACTGATATCTTGAAAGAGAGTTCCTAGTATCGTAAAGGCTGAAAAGCAGAAGGTCGTGTGAAAAGAAGGTAAGTTTTACTAACTTTACAACATCATTTTTCTTGTTCAAAAGCACAGTGAAAATCCTTAAATCTTCTGGTGATCTCATTGTGCTGAAACCAGCACAGTTCCCAAACATATGACTCATTCCAATCCCAGCAAAAAAAATCACTGGAGAGACAGATGTTTTCTTTATGATGAATTAATTCCTTCTGCATGTCTTGCTTACAAAAAAAACCAAACAAACAACAAACCAACAAACAAAAAAACCCAAAGAACCAAAACTCAGGCTTCACTTTGTATGCAGCAGATAAAGCATGACAGTCATGCTCCCACCCTACTCATTTCTAAATACTATTGTGTTTAAACTAAAATGGCAGTGGATGCTACTGATGCTTGAACAACTTATTTAGGAAAAAGAAAAAACTGCCTTGCCAATAAAGCTTTATTTTCCTGTTACGATCTGTAAAAATGTGTAACTTCTAAATACTCAGGTTTCGGGCTTTAAAGTTTACTTGCATAGGTCTTATGCTATTATTTCTTGTGACACAAAATTAAACTAAGTCCTAAGTACAGTATATTAATGGATAATAAAATGAAAGAAATTTCAGCATTGCTCTGTTTGATATCAAACCTCAAAAGAGAGGAGTGTTTTCATTTAGACACTTTTGTTAGTTAACTAATTTTTATGAAGCCTCTCACTGCACACTGGAATAACATTAGTGGAGTTACACTAAGTTAAGAGAAGTAACTGCTAGATGATGCCTGGCTATTTATTTTCATCAACCCCTAAAACGCACAAAATCCCAGTATCAATCAATTCAGAGATAAATTTACTTATGATGCACCCTTGTGTTCTCCTCCCCCACCCTCTGGCATCACCCTATCCTCCTTTGCACATGGCTCATTGTTTACTGACATAATACTTCCTCCTTCCTATCCTGTTTCTTTTGTAACACTACTCTAAGGTGTATCTAATTGGCATTTCAGTGAAGAAAAACTAACACTTCAAAACATTAATGGAAGCTAAATAGTCATACCTTAGTGAACTCCACAGAACAGGAAACTAGCTCCAACAACAATTCCCTTTAAATTATTTTATTTATGCTCAAATATATTACATTTCACTTCCATTTAAGAGAATCTCTGGTCTTGATTCAATGTCCTAGATACTGTTCAATACTGCAGAAGAAAGATCCTTCTCACAGCTTTCATACCAAATGCAAGAAAAGACATGCATCCATGCAGCTGAAATGTTAACAATCTGGAAAAACCCTACGGCAGTTAAACAACAAATGTATGCCTTGACTCATCTGAGCTCTATGATACATCTAACTAGTTCCTTAGTAAACTGTATGCTTATTTTGATATGAAAAATATAAACCCCCAAACCCACTATAATCACCACCTCCACAGCATCTTTGATTTTCTACTTTTGCAGCAAAGCAATGCAACTGTTTATTCAGGACTATTAAGGGCATTGTCAACTATGTGACAAAGACACAAAAGTACAGAGGTACACTGTACAAAAGCACAACTAGAGGTCACTTAAAACATACCATGTACAATATACCATCACGTCCATCAGCTGGTCAGTGCCTGATAGCTAGAGAGCTGCTGGGTTTAGAGAAGTAGTTTTGTCACATTCCCACTACATTCTTCTCAGTAAGTTTGAGATTAATCTAGTTTCAGAGATAAGCAAAGCAGTATTAGAACTATCCCACTTTTTGTCTGCCTTCTACATTATATAATATAAACCAGCAAGTAAATTTCTCCCAAACGGAACAGGTGGTTGTGGTACCTCAGAGAAAATACTCTAATGAAACCATTTGCTTTACAGAGAGCCCATAATAAGATAAATATATATAGCATTACTAGCTTCATTTACTTATGTACAGCTAATAAAAATAAAAGCAGGTCCTACTATGCCACAACGCAAAATTAGTGTGGAAAAATTCTCAAACTTTTTGTTGTTGCTATAAACAATATCATCTTTGACATACCAATTTGATGAACCAAGTATTTCACATACTAATTCTTATTTAGCATAAAGGAGAAAGAAAAGACAGAGAAAGGAATTGTGGAAGTAATCCTCTTCCCTCAGCCAAGGTTTAAATGCAGACTATAACTCTGCAAGAAGACATCTGCAAACAAGCAATGACAAGCTGTTATTTCCATAACACATAATCTGACCAAGAAAGAAAATTGCACATTGAAAGTATCAGAAGTGGTACACAAGTAGAAATATTAAGATTGTACAGCAACTGTTGTACAATTATTGTTATAGAAAAGAAATTTACTATTAGGATGTCAAAGAAATAGTCTTTTTTTTTAAAAAAGCTATGTTTTACGGTGTCAAAAATTATTGCCAGTATGTTCATGTTCTTTCTGTTCTAGAATATATCCTCAGTTCAGTCTTCTGCACATCTGACAACCATCAATGCTTCTGCTATATTTTACTCTTCTCTTGTAAAAACAAACAAACAACTTATTGAGTATTTTAATTCCAGAACCTTACTGGCCCTGCCTAGTCCCTCCAGGGCTTCCCCAACCCCTCCCATAGCCCAGGATCCTATGCGGCCATCAGCCCCTGCCTCAGTGATGACCCCCTCAGTGGGTCTGATCCTGCCCTCACCTGCAAGGGCTGATGTCCTGGTCTGGCCTCAGCTTGTCCTCATACCTAGAGAGGTGCTCAATGCTCTGGGGCTGGGGCTGCCCCAGCCCCAACCTCAAGCCCCAGGGAAGCCCCCACTGCCTGGTGCCCAGGCCACAGGGAGCCACTGGCACACAGGGCACCTGGATAGGATAGAATCATAGAATCATAGAACAGTTACAGCTGGAAGAGACCTTGAAGATCATCGAGTCCAGCCTTTTTCCTAGCCCTATCACCCCACTAAATGATNTTCTTGGCCACCTGGGCACACTGCTGGCTCATGTTCATCCGGCTGTCAATCATGGATTAACCAACGAGAGAAGTATAAAAGAGCAACTCAAATCTATCAGCAACTGTTTGCACAAGGAACATCAAGAACAACTTGAGTAAACATACTAAACAGTAAACAGGATCCAAAGCCCCTACTCACTCAGGCCTTTCATTATTCCACAGTAACTCCAAGTCTCATTAGGAGAAAAAAAAAACCAAACAAACAAAAAAAACCCAACAAACAAACACAAAAGGAATGAAGAAAACAAAGTTGATTTTTACTTGCTTTCAGATGTTTTTAAGCAATAAACTGCAGATCACAAGAGAGACTGCTGTGGAAGCTACCACTAAAGGACAGCCAACCCGTGAGAGCAGAGAAGCACAAGGAAGGAAATAGTTAAACACCTAACCATTGCTTGCACACAGTAATATCTCTGATTCAGCACCAGTTGTCAGCCTAAGCCATTTTCTTTTTCAAATAAAAGGTAATTATGCAAGAGATTGCCCAGCACAGCAGTGCGAAGGAAGACAGCACACATCTGAAAGCTATAACACTGAATCAAAAACTTTGTGCTCATTTGTGGTTAGCAAGGGCAGCAAAGACTTCAGAACTGCAGATGGAGATCTTCAGAGGGAGGGCTGCAAAACTTCTGCAGAACAACAGCAGCAGTCTGCTTTGACTTTGACCTAGAAAAGCTACATCATCTCCCTTAGTCACCATGCCTCCTATAGGCAAGCCTCAATGCACAGAGTCAAAGTGACTAATGACATTCTTCGAAACAAACTCTGAGCTGAGATTTAGTGGGAAAAAAAATGATACAAGCAATTCTAGTCTAAAAAGAGCAAAAAATGCAAATCAGACAGGAGGCAAAGGATCTGCCAAGCCTTCCCAGTTCTTCCACACTAAGTCAAGAGGACAAGATAACCATAGAATCATAGAATGGTTTGGGTTGGAAGGGACCTCCGGAGGTCATCTAGTCCAACCCCCCTCCAGTGGGCAGGGACATCTCCAACTAGATCAGGTTGCCCAGAGCCCTGGCAAGCCTCACCTTGAATGCCTCCAGGGATGGGGCCTCAACCACCTCCCTGGCCAACCTGTGTTCCAGTATTTCACCACCCTCGTGGTGAGGAACTTTTTTCTAATATCAAGCCAAAACCTACTCCTCTCAAATTTAAAACCACTGCCTCTTGTCCTTTCACTCCAGGCCTTTGCAAACAGGCCCTCTCCAGCCTTCTTGTAAGTTCCCTTTAGGTACTGGAAAGTCACTAGTAGGTCCCCCCGAAGTCTTCTCTTCTCCAGGCTGAACAATCCCAGCTCCCTCAGCCTGTCCTCATAGGAGAGGTGTTCCAGCCCCCTGATCATTCTCGCGGCCCTCCTCTGGACCTGNGCTGGACTTCGAGACATTGATCACTACCCTCCAGATGAAACCATCCAGCCAGTTCCTTATCCACTGAACAGTCCACCCATCAAATCCATAGCTCTCTAACTTGGCCAGTAGAATGTTGTGGGGGACTGTGTCAAAGGCCTTGCAGAAGTCCAGATAGATCACATCCACAGGTTGTCCCTTGTCCACTGAGATAGTCACACTATCATAGAAAGCCACTAGGTTTGTCAGACAGGATCTGCCCCTAGTGAAGCCATGCTGGCTGTCTCTGATCACCTCTCTCTTCTCCATGTGCCTTATTAGACCTTCTAGGAGAATCTGCTCCATACTTTAACAACAGCACAACAGAGAGCCTAACACATCATACTGGTGTCAATAAAAATTCTTTCTTATTTAAATACATGAGTTCATGAATAATAGAAGTAACTGCTCAGACTGCTACTGATCCTTATCAATATTTATCAACATCCTGGGGGTATAATCCCATTCTAGTGAGAAGATAAACAAAGCAGGCCAGAAAGGAGTTACTTACAAAATAGTATTGTTCTACAACTTAATGTTTCCCACTCCATTAGAAAGCTACAGTCTTCTTGAATGTCAGGGAGATTCTAGCTCATAAACTTGAAGAAATTAAAACAGAAATAAATACTTGAGCCTATAAGAATGTCTGAACAGAAAGAAAAAACATTCAAGTAACTAGCATTGTTATTGTGTAAGTGAAACAGTGAAATTAACATTTTGAATTACACTTTTGAGCAAATGGTGCACCTGTTCAGAAAGTTAAAACCCTTTCACAGATCACTAGTATGTGTAAAACGCTGACAACAAACCTTAACAGTTTAATTCTACCTGTCAAAATACTGGCTATATGTGACAGACTGCAACTTCTCCCTGAACAGTTATGAGAATTTTGAGGTCATATTTCATAAAAACTCTTGGTCAGTTTCAAAGGTGTCATTATTTCCCACAGGCTTCTTCTGCTTTTGGTCTGTGAATGTATGAAATGAAGAGTATTACTGCCCATTGTAAACAAGCACTGTTGTAATTGCTTATTTATAAAACAAATCTTCTCAGATTTCTCTGTTGCATACAGAGGCAATGCTTTGAGATGTGAAACATAAGTAGTAATAAAACATAGATAAACTAGCACTACTGCCAAGCAAACTACCAGTTAAGAATTAACAATAATAGGAGAATAACAAAAACAATAGGTCAACTTATTTCTGGGGGCAGGGCTAGAAGGCTAGAGTGGGGAAGTTTTCATTCTGAAAGAGGCTCAATTAATATTGAGACTGAGAAAATAGATCTGGAAAGTATTTAAAAAGATTCCAGTCCCTCCTGGGGGCAGCTCCACCACACATTTACAACTGGTATTCATCTAAGCAGTTTTTAATGCCACTCCAAGGTAACCTCCTTCTAGAGGTATTTTTTACCTGCAGGAGATGAAACCAGGAAGTGTCATTCCTAAATCTGTCAAAACCAAAGGAAATCCATAACTTCATGCATATGAGATATATTAAAAAACAACAACAAAAAACCCCACACAAACCTACCAACCAAAAAAAAAAAAAATCACAAACAAATAACCAAAAAACACAAAGGAAACAAGGCTATTCCTTGGCTTGTTTTAATTTTCTTTAGTTCTACTTACTACTAATGTTATTTATTCCACTCAAACCTCAGCTGTTTCTGCATAATAGTTCAAACTCACAAACACTGCCAAACTGTTTAAGTATCTGAAATAGTAAAACCTGTAATCTGACTTTTTAAATCCAGAAACTATCGCCTATGTGTTGGTGTAAAAAATTAGTTTGAACAGTATCAGAAGAAATGCAGATTTCAATCTTCTAAACCTAAATTTGAAACAGAAAAAAATTAAGAGCTATTTAATACTTGATAATCTTGTTATCTAGCATTTGACAGATCAAAATGCTAGACATCTTTCTGTCCGAAAGACAACTATTTATTTGTATTAGTTTCAGAACATATAGCTTGTTTTGACAGATGCACGTGTCCTGTTTGCACTACACTTAATTACACCACTCTGCCAAGCATTCCTTTATTATACGAGGTCTCTGTATTACACATTGGGTTCATGCCTATGCTGGTGACACATAAGCATGAGGTAATTGCAGTGCTTATGCACAGGATAAAGGTATGCAACAGACTCATAGGTCATATGCGTCCATGCTAGACTTAGCTCAGCACTTTAGCAGCAAGTAGTAAATGGTGTGCTGCACAAACTACAAACAGTGATGCTGACAAGCGTTACAAGACAGTCCTTTCCAGTTGCTAGAGATCCTACAAACCCATCAAAAGTAGTGCAAGGGAATTAATACAATCTGCAAGCAATAGGACAAAATTAGTGTCTCTTTAAAGGTGGATTTGAACACTGTCATTTATACTGAAGTCACCATTTTCACTTAACTAAAAATCTACACTGAGAGTCATCAAGCATCCAAAAGAAGATGGAAACTAGAGACATGGTTAGAGCATATTCATAAAGAGAGTTTAGGTGAAGCATTAATCTGGTCGCTCTCCAGTGACAGTTCAAATCAAATGTGAAGCCTAATATTCCAACTCATTAAATTTTTCCTTATTTTGTTTAAAGAAATTGATAACTAATTACATGCATTCCTACAGTTACACAGTTTCTGCCCTGTAGCAAGCAAGCTCCAGGCAGAAACTGTGAGTCTTCCTTCTCTTCCAAAATTAAGCTTAGACTGAACAGAATTTCTGGGATGATGAAACATGCTTACTAAATTCTGTAAGAAGAGAAACAGCCATGTAACTTCCTTTCAGTTTCTTATGAATTACTTAATATGTCAGTTACCCTGAAGAACAGCAAAATGAATTCACTAAAAAGCACCCTTAAATTGTATGAAAAAGCAAGGTGCCAATTACCACCTTCTAGTACAACCACACAAAATGAAAACATCACTTATGAGCAGAGAGCATACTTCCTTTTTTATGTCAAAGAAGCAAAAGATATTATGAACTTTACTGAGAAACAGTAACATTTTAGGCTAACAAGTGATTTAATAATACAAAGAGAGTGCTCCAAAACAAACAAACAAAATGCACAAAAAACTCCAAACAAATAAACAAAAACCCCCAAAACAAAACAAAAACCACAAACCCCATGCACTGTTACCCATTTAGTCATAACGCTAGTGTCTGGCAGGAACTGTCCAGGACAGTTCTAATAAAATGCCCTCATTGCTACTGCTCAACAACACACTTTCTAAGACAACATTTATTACCTTATTTTCCTTACCTTTAAGAAGAGGAAGTGGGGGGGGGGGAACCTGTAACACTGTAATCACACATGACTGATATTGGTGGTATAATCCCAGTATAACTTCAAAATATGAATGGAGGGAGTGTAGGTGAAAGGGAGAACAAAGGCCCCATATGAAACAAACAATCTCTTCAAGTTACCTGAGTTTCATAAACAATCTTATGTGGTTCTATCTTTTCAGGGGCTTTTAAATCACCACAGTACAGTTTACTTGAAATCAACAGGCTATTCTGGCTACCGTTGCTGTCCTCAGTAATGACAAAATCAGATTAATTTCATCTTCCCTTCAAGACCATGTAATTTGTTTTTCATTCTCATGTTTTTCAACACCCCGAAGAGATTAAGAGTAGACTTCAACCCTCGTCCCTGGCTATACCATTACTCTGCCAGCAGATTATGGGATTTTTCATGCAATGCTCTCAAACCCAGTCAGCATGGACTCTGAAACTCTGACAGGAGGGTTGACCAATTCCCTCCTCCCTTTCACTGAAGAGGAAATGCTAGCTGTTTTTCAGAGAGAAAAAAAATACAAACAGCTTCTTCAAACATCACTAGGTTTTCTCTGCCCTCTGTTAGGACTCACCCTTCTCAGGATCCTACTTCCCAGCAGCCAAGAAGCCGGCTTGCACAGCTGTGCTCACATTGAGCAGACGTGCTTTCAGTGTACCAGCACACTTGGTGCCTTTTAAATTTACTCTGACACCTGTGAGATTGCCAAAAATAAAGCACATATGTTTGCTGAGCATTCAGAGGTATGCGGTATTTCTTTCAGCTTTTGCAAATATGTTAATCGCTGCAAGGTATTTGTCACTTAAAGGTAAAAACACCTGAGGAAGGCACACACAGAAACTCAAATTGCTACTCACCTTATAATTGCCACAAGTTCCTGCTCTTTTACTCTAAAAGCAGGTAGCCATGTGAAATGAACTAAGTAAATCAAGACTCCTTTAGTTGTCTTTGGTGCTACACAATAGGATTATTTACTATTCTGATGCCTTTTCACAACTGCAGTAAGAAAGATTCAGATCTAGTATTTCCTTGTACATAGCTCTAGAGCAGTTTTCACTAGAAACAATTCTCTCCTCTTTTCATTTCTAAAAGGAAAGAAAAACGGCTTAACTCAGGTTTTTTTAGCCCTATTACAGCAGTGGGAAGGGCAGAGAGCTGTGAGAATGTAAGTCAAAGTCAAAACAGAAGAATTTTAAACAAATTTTCATCAACTAAAGAATTCTAGGACAAGTTTTAAAACCTTAATCAGATTACTGTTCTTAATATCCTTTTGCAATCAATACTCTTCACTGCACCACGTATTGCTTTCCATACCTTGTTAAACATCAAGGTTTTGTACATTTTTGCTGTAGCTTAACACTTTTTTCTTTCTTTAAAGTCTTCTCCTTTAAATATTAAAACCTTTCACATTTGATCATACTATACCCTGAGTAGGCATCCTGATGCACCTACAGTCTTTTTAACCACTCATACCTAAGTGAAATTTGGTGAAGGGAGGGAACAGGAGATAAAAAAAGGTAATCCCAGTACACGACACAAAGATAAAGAAAATTGAGAAGGTAAGGAAGGGAGGTCCTATTAATTTTCACATGAAGACAAGTGTGCAACATGGGCAGGACAGACTTCCAAAAAAGGAGATATTTCTTCATCCAAGAGGAAAAAAAACCAACATAAATGTCATGCCTTCAACAGAGAGTCAGGATCTGTTCTATACATAAGTATCTTTAAAGTTAATGATGTTCTGTGCTTATTATGTTCGACAACTAGAGAAATCCCTGAGGGAGATCTTCAGGATAGGTAATTAAAGCCTCACAGATAATTCTTCATGTTTAACAGCTTTACCATTATGCAAGGAGCACTGAGCCATGTATTTTATCACAGATGTAACCACTAATATAATAAAGACAGTGTAAACAAAAGACAAAAGCAAAGAAATGGAACCAAAAGAAAATTATCTTTACCTCACAAAGATAATAAGGCAGACTCATTCAATTTTGCACACATTTGCTTTCCATTCCTACTTTGCTAGGGATTCGTTATTAGATCACCATCACAGCACTAACTTTCTGAGATCTGAATATGGCAAGTTTTTGTCTTTAAAACAGACTATTTGGCTTACAGAATTGTTCCATCTTCATCAACACCTCAGGTCAAAGCAGGACCCACATTCCTCACTGCAGTTTCACAACTTCCCAAGTTGTGAAACTTCACAGATTCCCAAGCCATAGCCAAAAAAAAAACACCCAAAACCAAGCAAAAACACAGAAAATCTAAGGTCTGAATTCAAGCCTTGGTAGATATGAGAAATATTAAAATGGTTTGGGTTTGGAGTTTGTTTTTTTATTGGGGGGGGGGGAAGTGTTTGTTGTTTTGTTTGCTTGTTTTAATAGAGCGCATATACTCAAGACAGATGTACTGTGTGTATTTCAGTAGAGATGCTGAGGCACATAAACTAACAGACTATCACCTGTTACAAACTAACAGACTATATCCAGCATAGAAGATACAATGAGGCCATTGATGAACCACAAGACACAGAGAGGCAAGGAAGTTTCAAAGAAGAAAATCACTAAATATCAGCCATAAAAAGGTCTGATAACATAGTAGGTACATGCACATACCTATATATGCTTTCTTCTGGTCCTTCTCCACTACAACAGATGAACCTAGCTTTCCACAAGTTCAGATGTTTTCATCAAGATACTAACAGGACCAAATGCTTTTCTAAAAAAAGTGGGATACAGTACAGGGGTTGCAGTATGTTAAAATCTTTATTACTCCTGTTTAAATGTTATAAAGGTTTCAAAGAAGAAAAAACAGGAGTTGACTAAATTTTTTAAAGTTCATCTCCCAAAATGCTCCAGGGAAAAAAAGAACAGCTTACGATTTTTTTTTTCTTCAGAAAAAAAACACATTACTCCATTTGCCTGAAGAAACATGCTTTTTCATTTGAAAAGTATACATGTCTTAAGGGCTATAAAGTCTATTACTATCTGAGAAGCTTCTGACTCTCCAAGAAGATTTCATACAGGAAGTATTGCAAGAACAGGAAACTGTGGAAAAATCAGCATCTATAATGCAAGAGCCATGAGTGTAGACATGATACAATTATTGTTCTCACAACTTCTTAAAAGGCTTTCATTCATTTTTACAATGACACTAATTTGTCAAAAGCTGCTTCTAAATCCACATGGGAGAAGGAGAAAGTCAAGTGCATTCTGTGCTTTTAGCTACTATGCCTAGAGATGTTTCATTCTTTCTTCAAAGAGCAATCTTTTGTATGCCCATCTGCACAGCAAGTGAAGAAAGCAAGAGATGTATATCAAATAAGGATATCAGAAGAGTGTGAGTATAGCCCTAATAGCCAGATGTATACTTTTAAATTCTTTGCAAATCATTATTTTAGTTGCTCACTCAGCTTGACAATTCTAGCAGCATTTATATATTTGAGAGATACTATTTGCTTACTTTAGGAAAGAACAATTTCATAGTAACCCTAAAGAGAACAAAGATTTCCATCTGGAGTCAAGCAAGGATCTACTGTTAATAAACCTTCCAAAAATCATCCAAGAAATGTTTTTTTGCCTCAGCTGTCCATTCAGTCCACAGA
>VWZO01016954.1:13752-48631 GCA_013396975.1 Bucco capensis
TTTATTCTATCAACAGAGAAGATCAATCAGTAAATCATCTGACAGGATTCATATTCTCAAACCATAACAGTGCTCAGACCACTTCTGTGACACAGAAGCACTAAAGGATCAAGCCTTACAGCCGCCCAGACCTGCAAACTCTCATGTTCAAATAACTAGGAGTGGTCCCACAGATACCTGGAACCATGAAGAAGGAGTTTACAAGACCCATCATAAGGTATTCTGTGTACCGATTGTACACTGAAGCTCCACAAACAAACCAGTTGTTTCATTCAGTGCCATACTCTATGCAAAAGCAGAATTTTACAGATACCTGAAGTTAAGACAATTCATATTTATGTCTCACTTTTCAAACTAGTATCAAACATCAAACAAAAAAATGCACATTATGGATATGCAAAGATACATGTTCATCTCTAAAAAAGTGGTTTAGAGGTTTCAGATACAGATAAAAATATATAATTAACTTACAAATTATGTATACTAAAGTTAACCCTTAACAAAAAGTGCAACACAAAATTCAAAAGTATGATAGAGATATTACCAGTATTTAAAGTGCTCTGACTTTCTAAATAAGGAAAAATGCCAACCAGAAGAGGAAGCAGCCTATCAATGTCCTATATCTTTTTGGACAGTTAATCCTATGTATGGCTAGGCTTCACGAAAAAAGATCCAGGGAGGGCTCCACCCACGCTCCTCATCAGCGCCTTTTACAAGCACACTGATAAAAAGAGGATAGTGGATAGCACCCTCGAGCCTGCGCAATGGATTTTTTTACGTGAGACACAGCATGCGCAGAGCTGGACCCACCCTTTAGTCCTAAGGGTCATCTGCCAGGGCCTAGCAAGCTTGGACGCTGGCAGAGAAGTCCTTAGGACAGAGGTTTTATTAGAGTGTCCTTCTCTTAGATGGAAGGCCTTACAGGGCTAAACGAGCTCCATCTGCCCGGGTTTGGAATCAGAGTTGTCCTTCTCCTAGGATGACTGCCAGAAGGCTAATGAGCACATTCTACCCACACAAAGATTATAGGAACATGGGTTTCACTCCCCACACTCTACCATGGGCAATGAGTTTAATGCTCCCTCTGCTGTCAGCACAGTTATCGCACCAGGGACCACAGGAGACCCCAAGTGATTTTCAGACTGTGCCTGACAGTTAATCCTACACTGAAATCAATTGCTCCTTTCAATGAAAGATTAAAAATAACCAACAAATCTATTTCTCTGGCCCTTGAATGTACATTGCTCCAATTTTAAGTATTGTTACATTGTTACATACTCTGCACATTATTAAAACATATATATTAGACTTCCCAGCACCCCATTCTGAGGCCAACAACCCCACATCCACCTCAATTTTGTCTTTCTATTTTTTAGTGACCATTCAGCATTGGCACAGCACTGCCTTCCTTTGATCCACCACAGCATAAGGAGAATCTATTTAGTTATCTATTTCGGGGTCCTCCCCCTCCATTCAACCCTTATTCTATCCTTATTTCCAGTTTTGTTTGTTGGTTCTTTTCCTGGAGCAAGTTATCCAGCTCTGCTAATTTAAAAATGTTTATTCCTAATATCTATTATTTACTCAATGTGTGTGAAATATTTCACAGCCTCCTGTCAAAGAGAGTAATAACGTATCTGGAAAGACTGCGAACACACCACAGTGGCATTTACAGAACACTCACCTTTTATCCCTCACCATCAGTAACTTCACGATTTCATTTTTAAGTATGCAACTCTCACATGAAAAGCAGAAGAAACTTTGTAAAAGGGAAGAAAAATGGAACGTTGATAGGAAGGGAAGCTAAAAAGGAAGTATTATATCTTACTCTCCCCAAAAGATACCTTGTTTTCAAGCTAAGCTGGAGAAGTCTGACTACCTGAATAAGGAAACAAGAAAATGAGGAATGGGGAGAACTAACCTGTCAATGGAGGAAATCAATCTCTAGTAACACCTTTTTGTCTGAAAATGCAGAAGTTAACATTTAGGGTGAGACACAATAGGGAAAAATACACACCTGCTATAGTCCCATAAGAAGCCTGAGAGGACTGCTAAATGAGGTTCAAATGCAACACCCTGATGATTAAAGATACATATAGAAGACAACAAGATGAGAAATGCTGAGAAATGCTGAGAAATGCTGAGAAAAAGAATAGACAAAATTAAAGGCAGAAAATAAAGAGATTAGACAAAGACACATCCTTATCCACAAACAGTTGAACCAGTGCGACTGGTTCACTGATCACAATAAACATCTCCAACTGCTTTCACACCTCAGTGTTAAGAAGACTACTCACTGCACCCTCTCCATGTTTCTGTTGTACTGAAGTTTCACTTCCTCTCATCTCAGACATGTTTATAGGGGGACTGCTGCACTTTCCAAAAGTCCTACAATATATCTTTTCTATTTTCAGAACAGTTTATTCAGAATAGCTTATTACAATGCACTGTATCAGAGTTTGGCTTCCACTTTTCTGATCCCTACTAACCCTCCACACCCCTCCCCATGTAGCTACCTCACTGAATGAAATAAGAAGGATTTTTCTTGTATTGCCAGTAAAATTCTGTATTTACACATACACCCATCCCTTCCAGAAGAACAAGGTTTCCTTTCAAAGCTATAACAGACGTACATTGTCATCTCTATCTTATACCACCCTTTTATAAGGGACGGTGGGAAAATGTTGAAACGATAAGGCAAAAATGAATATAAGCACTCATGTCAAAGCTGGGCCTGTCCTGAAGTTCAGACAAGCCTACGTTGTAAGAACATGTAAATAAATCCACATAGTGGAGGGAACATACAGAAAACCAACCCTGGATTTACTGCTCTGTCACCAGCAGGAAGTGAGCAAATACACTGGTGTAACTGGCTAACAAACTAGGTCCCTATGAAACACCCAGACACGACACCTTCATGTGGGTGGCTTTCATTGCTGCACCTGTGAAATTTCATTTCCTTCTGGTGCAGAGACATGGTACATGCCTAAACGCTGTCAGACTACAGAGCAAGACACAACAGATGCACAAAGACAGAGGCAGAAAATGTAGTAGTCCATGTACATCATTACCTAAGTCACTAGTTTGCTATAAACTGGAAAGGGGAAGAAGTTTGTGTTACCAACTGGGCAAGATTCCTTATGGCTTAAGTGCACAAATTCAATTACCAATGGACTCCAAATGCACACTGAAATTATTTCAAGTTGTTCACTAAATTGCTTAGAAGATAAAAATAAAGGCTGATACACTGGCAATCTATAAAAATATAAAATGTATTACCGCAGTTTTATCATTGACACATAAGGTGGGCAGCAGAAGATGTTTCACCACATCCACCTAGCTCACAGATACAGAAGAGAGCTTAGCATTTGGTGAGCACTTTTGGGATCTCAGGTTCTAGGTGTTGCTGAACACCAGGTCAATGCTAGAGAGTTAAACTGCTACATTCCTCAGCCCAGTCATTTCTCTAAGAAGAGGCTGTAAGGAAGCCTCACTTAGCACTCAAGTGGTACCTGGGTTACTGGGAAAGACAACTCATTCCTGCGCTTTTCCCAATAACTAAATGGAATACAAAAAACAAACCTCAAAGTGTACATGGTTAGCTTTTAAATCAAATACAAAAACAAGTCAATATTCAAAGTTACTACAAGGTTTCAGGTAAATAATTCAAAGACATCAGCTATTATTGTTTGAAACAAGCACCTGATCACACACTAATTCAGTACCTATACACTGCTTCCCAAGCTATGGGACAAACATGAAATAAGTGTCCAATGCCACTAGATAATTCCCAAAACCAGAGTCAGCTCCCTATTAAGCTAGGGACAGCCAAGAAAAAACAGAGTTACAAACATGTTCTTAACATTCCCTTCATAGCAGCGCAGAAGCACTACACTAAGGACTACAGGATCAAGCCTTATATCAGCCCAGACCTGCAAAATCTCATGTGCAAGTAACTACAAGTAGCATTGGACCCACAGATACCGGGAACCATGAAAAAGGACTTTACGGGACCCATCATAAACACTTACTTTCCCACTCCAAAATATTAGCATCTCTTTCATAAGAATAACCAATATAAAAAAAATCCCAGCAGTTTTATTTTACATTACATGACTAAGTCAAACGGCATCCATCCCTCGGGGCTCTGTACTGGGGCCTGTACTGTTTAATATTTTTATAAACGATATCAACAGTGGCATTTAGTGCNGAGTGAAAGGACAAGGGGCAATGGTTTTAAATTGGAGTAGATTTTGACTTGATACTAGAAAAAAGTTCCTCACCACGAGGGTGGTGGAACACTAGAACACAGGTCGCCGCCCAGGGAGGTGGTTGAGGCCCCATCCCTGGAGGCATTCAAGGTGAGACTTGACAGGGCTCTGGGCAGCCTCATCTAGTTGGGGATGTCCCTGCCTACTGCAGGGGGCTTGGACTAGATGACCTCCAGAGGTCCCTTTTCTAACCCAGATGATTCTGTGATTCAGTAAATCCAACAAGTACATGTGTGTACATATGTTGTATATACAAAATGTATCACATATATGCCTTTTTTTTAATGGGAAAAAGTGAATAGAATTTGGACATTTGGTAGCTGACAGAGGCTATTTTTGAAGTTTTTCCTTTTTTAGGAGGTTGGGTTGCATGACTTTCAAGGGAAAAAAAGTAAAAGCTACCAGAGTTTAATACATTTTATTTGCTTACTTCTTGTCACCTAATGTTTAGCAACTGAAAAGAACCTGAAACTAGTCTTACATAATTCTTCTGAGGATCTGAAATTGCCCTATACATAGCTCACATCTACTAGATTCCTTAAAGTATATATATTTTGGTTTCTTACTCCTTTGAAGGGCTGGCATACTAATCTGCTGTTAGATAAGGGCTTTCAGTTATACTGTGAGTTAGGGGCTGGGGCGACCCCCTAACTGAGTGACAGTCACTCTCTATTATCCCATTATCTTCCAAACCCCAGGAAGGGAAGAAAAAGTTGTCAATAAAGAGCCGAGAGAACTTACAGATTGGAAAATAAAAATAAAACTACTTTAATAAAGTAATAGAAATGAAATAAAATATTTACAAGTATTTACAGAAACAAAATTGAACCCCAAATCCCCCTTTTGGTAACTACATCACCACTGAGTAAGCCCAGCACCAGGCCACAGCCTGGCAGGAGGAGCTGGAGTCTGTAACCTTCAATCAGGATCAAGGAGATGACTAGCAGAGTCCTCCTCAGATGCTGGCCATCAAAGGAAGAAGAAAAAAAGAAAGGGACACTGACCCCTTCAAGCTACAGTGGATATGACACTTAATGGTGTGGAATACCTAGTTGGTCACTTTAGGGTCACCTGAACTGTCCACTCCTTCCTAAAGATGTAGCCTTTTTTGGTACACAAGATCTAACGGTGACCTTGATGCATTCCTTTCCTCAGCTGTAATTCCAAAACATTGGTTCTTATCTGTGAAAAACAAGCTGCTAGCTTCAGAAACTGCAGTTAATTAGAGCAGCTTCAGCTGAAAAGTAAACCCACTGAACAGAATTGTTCAGTTTTAGCCCAAANCCTCAGATGCTGGCCATCAAAGGAAGAAGAAAAAAAGAAAGGGACACTGACCCCTTCAATCTACAGTGGATATGACACTTAATGGTGTGGAATACCTAGTTGGTCACTTTAGGGTCACCTGAACTGTCCACTCCTTCCTAAAGATGTAGCCTTTTTTGGTACACAAGATCTAACGGTGACCTTGATGCATTCCTTTCCTCAGCTGTAATTCCAAAACATTGGTTCTTATCTGTGAAAAACAAGCTGCTAGCTTCAGAAACTGCAGTTAATTAGAGCAGCTTCAGCTGAAAAGTAAACCCACTGAACAGAATTGTTCAGTTTTAGCCCAAATCAGGACAAGTTAAAATATCATATTAGACACAAAGATTTTATTTTTAAGATGTTAAATGTCATATTTGAGATCCCATCAGGACACTAAAAATATTACAGGTCCCAACTTTATCCTGAGAAACCTCACAGATCAGCGAATTCTTTTACATTCACGAAGCTTTTTCAAGAGACATCTTCATGCAACTGACCCCCTGGGCTTGGGACAAGAACCATCTACATTTCAGTATTATCTTGGTAAGCTGAGGCATGCAGGGTCATTGGTATGCTAAGACATAACCCAACACACAAAGCCAGCATCACCTAATGTGGTAGTCACAAAATTTTATTGCCTTATTCCCAACTCACATAAAAGCTATTTCTGTTCATGCTTTTTAATAGAGCTTACTGAATTAATGCCATTACTATTTAGTGAAACACTACGATGCTCTGATTCATGCCCTCAGGGCTTCGAACTCCTTGCACTGACTAGACAGGAAATGTGGACATCCCAGGTCATCTTCAGGTGCCTAAAGTAGATACAGTCAACTCACAAAATTCAAACCAAGGCCTGACAGAAAAGACTCTAGTTTTAAGCCCAGACTGAACCATAAATGCAATTCATGTCTCACTGCAGGTTAATTAACAGCTTTGTAAGATACAACTGATCAACAAAAGAAAAATCCTTCATCTTAGATTTGAGTACTTCAATAACATTATATAATGTAACTATTGTCTTAGCATCTGAGAAACATACGTCACCTAGTCCCATAGCTACATATTAAAGGAATGTCTGAAAGCTACCTAAACACGAGAGAGAAAACTAAAGCAACTCCATTGGTCAAAGCACTCCTAGCTGCTCGAGTCCCAGTTAAGTCAACTATAGCCTTTAATTTCCATAGAAATTAAATAAAGTCAGAATCTTCAAAAACCCCTTATTTCAATGATTGATATCTGAAAACATATTTCAGGCCTTAGTAAATTGAAAGTGATCTGAATATTCTGCCTTAAAGCAACCTCTGGCTGCTACCATAAGATAACCAAAGCATTTCACCATCCAGAAAAATTAAAAACATCTAAATAGTCAGTCTTGTTTGCATTTTTCAAATGCAGATCATACTACATTACCAGCGATGTGGGACATATCCAGCACTTCATATACTGTTGAATCATTCTTTGCTCCTCTGACAGTCACTTCTGAAACTGCTACAAATGCACACAGGCTACCATAAAATTCATGTTTTCAAAATTTAAATGAACAACTGATGCATGATTTCAATTCTATTAAGCTGGATTTTTATTAAAACCTGTCAAGAATAATCCTTCCTCAAACAACATACTGAAGGTGTGTTTGTATTGAAATGAACTTCTATACTAAGCAAGACAAAAATAAATAGTTTGGGCACAATTTAAGATGGCTCAGAAAAACTTTACGTTAGGGAAAGTTCAGGTCTAATAGCCAAGAACACCATTCCATCTGTGAATGCCCCTCTGGCCTCACTCAGCCCTCTACATACAAAACAAAATAAAAAGAACAAAAAACTTACGCATGATATTCCCTCTTAACTAGTAAGCATCTAAATTTACTAGCAGCAATTTCATCTCTACATCTCCCAGAACAAACAAAACAGCTAATCTTAACATAGCTTTTCTCCTAAAAGGAAAGGGGCAATAAAGCTGAAAAAAAGTACCCCCAGAGGTCCCATCCACCCTCAGCTGTTCTATGATTCTGTGCTCTTCTGGTTTTTTTATTTTAACATCAGATTGCTTTGTTCAGGCAATCACTCTGGTGTAGGTAGAGATTTAAAAATTACAAAACTAAGTTGTGAATTCTGAGTTTCAATACCTTAGTCCTTAAGAGACTAAGGGCAGCTGAATACAAATTCTTTAGTTGGTCTTTCCCAGTGGAAAGCCACCGGACTTTTTTTGTGTCTGTGAATCTCCTAAGTTGCATTCAGTGAAAAAAAGAGGCAAAGGCCATACAGGTATAGAGCCCATATGCAGTGGCTGCCTACCAGCAAGGAACTGATGGCTACCACGAAGCCAGTAAGAAATCCCTTTGCATTGCCAGGCACAAATGGAGCTATCTCCTCTGCGCATGCACCCCTTATCCCTTCTGAGTGCATGCTGCCTGAAAGACTAAGATCCCAACATGGAGTCCTGAAAGATAACAAAGCGTATGCTGTTAGAAGAGAGAAGCTGAATGTTAACCTATAGTGAACAAACTCCCACTCCACAAAGACAATTAAAATGTTTATATTAAAGTTGTTATATTACAAAGCTGTTAACTACTCACTAACCTCTGGGCATATCAGAACATTTTGACACATTTTATTACAGTGTCAGGAACAAGCCATATAAGCTCAATAAAACAGATGAACTAACAGGAACTCACTCTAACTCTACTGACTAATCTGTCAGTAATTGATCACATTCTTTCTATATACCACTAAAAATGATGAAAAGAGCATTGCATCTCTTTAAATGAAAAGAGAAAGTTGATATGCTCAGATAATGGCCCACAAAGGCAAACAATTCAAGAGGAAGCTTGTGAACGCCCTAGATCTTCTATTAATTACCAAGAGGGAGTTTCCAAGTGTGGATTGCATGTGGCCAAGTGTTTGCTCTTCCCCTCCTCCAAAATACACTATCAAGTGGAAAGGCATAAACAGAATTGAAACACTTTCCAATTCTGCACTTCAATAATGAAAAAAAAAATGCAAGCAAACTTAAGGAATTACTGTTTTGGTTCTTTGAACAAGTAATTGCAAGACACAAAAGTGTGTTTTCTAAAATAGCCTGCATGCATAGCACAGAATTGCCTGTAAAAAGGAAAACAAAAAACAACATGTAAAAATAACAAACTTGTTGTCCAGCATAGTTACCAAAACAAAATGATAATCTCTTTTTCACAGATGAGTTGCAGGCAAGCACTAGATTTTATCAGAAGTTACATATCCAATTCTACCTTGTGGTGATGTCTCAAGCAAAAGGAATTGTTTCCACAGCACCACAATTTTACTCATGATTTAACCAGGTTTATTTCAATTACTGGAGTACGTTGAGTTCTTATACTGAAATCTAATTCAAAACAAGTTTATTAGTTAGAGTAGTCTGGCAGAGAAGGACCTGGGGGTACTGGTGGATGAGAACCTGAGTATGAGCCAGCACTGTGCACTCACAGCCCAGAAAGCCAATTGCATCCTGAGCTGTATCAAAAGCAGCATAATCAGCAGGCTGATGAAGGTGATTCTGCCCCTCTACTCTGCTCTCATGAGACCCCATCTGGAGTACTGCATCCAGCTCTGGGGACCCCAGCATAAAGAAGTGGATCTGTCAGAGCAAGTCCAGAGGAGGCCCACAAAGATGATTAGAGACACCTGAAACACCTCCCCCATGAGGACAGAGTAAAAGAGTTGAGGCTGTTCATCAAAGAGAAGTCTCCAGGGAAACCTTATAGTACTTAAAGGGGACCTAAAGAAAAGATGGGGAGAGATTGCTGATCAGAAAGTGAAGCAATAGGATAAAGGGTAACAGTTTTAAACTGAACGAGCATAGATTTAGATTAGATGTTAGAAAGAAGTTCTTCACTGTGAGGGTTGTGAGATGTTGGAATAGATCGCCCAGAGAGGCTGTGGATGCCTCATCCCTGGAAGCATTCAAGGTCAAGTCAGATGGGGCATTGAGAAACTTTAGATAACTTCCATTAGATAATGGAAGGTGCCCCTGCTTAGGGCAAGGTGGTTGGAATTAAATGTTCTTTAAGGTTCCTTCCAACCAAAACTATTCTATGATTCTACAATTTATTACTGATGCAGGTTTACTGGAACTGGTATACAGCAGAGACAAGACAAACTGAACCTGCCATGAGACCTGTTTTGTAAAGTCTATCTGAAGTGTTTCACACAGAGATATATTTAACTTGGCTTTTTTTCCTACTGTTAACAGATCTGGCTGTAATTATGCCATGTAAGTTTTATGCTACTTAAAAACTTCACAGATGTAAAATTCACATGCAATATCTAAGAAAAGATAACAAAGTGAAAGCATTTGAAGTTTATAAAAAAAAAAAAGGCAAGATAAAAAAGTTTACCTTTCAGTGCTGGACTGAATAATCCGTATCAGCTCATGACAGTAAAACTTTTAATAACTCGTGTTCATAACCATCAGTAAGAATTCTGCACCACTGAGCAATCTGAAATGCTCCTAATGTTCCTGCTTTATTAAAGTAATCAAAATGTTACACATCAGAAATATTTAGATATTTTCCCTTAGGGCTACTGTCATTGCATTACCAGTAATCTACACATAGAAGTCAGAAACTCACAACATTAAAAACATACATAAACCTAGGTCTTCCAAGCATCAGAAATCAAAAGTGCTATCTTGTGAAGAACACAGCCTGCCCTTTCAGGAGCATTACATCCAAACTGCTCCCAGGCCTGCAGCACTCCAGTACTGCTGGAAATTCTTTTCCAACACTATCTGCCAAAAAGAAAAAAAAAATATGAAAGAGAAAATAGGAGCACATTACTGAGCTAATCTACAGTCATGCAATCCCATTTGCAAAGGGAACAGTATCTTTTATACTTATGACAATGAAGTCCCACAGTATTGTCTATCGAACACCTCAGGTGCAGAGGACATCTACCTAAGCTTAAAATGGAAAAAAAAAACACCTTAATATTCAACTGTGAGCTTGAGTGTCACAACAAACAACACATGCCAAAAGTCAATTGAGCTTCCATCAAATGCATACTGGATAAAGAAAATGGCGTACAAGAAAAAGATTTTTTGGTATAGTGGAAAGGTACTTGCAGTTTTGAAAGAATTTGAATACAATGATTTTGTAAAATGATCTGCTTTCTTTTCTCCTCTCAGTTACTCAGTGAGAACATTTCATAAGTTTATTTCTGCTATATATAGCTTCAGAAATACATTCACATCCTAAGAAACCATCACTCATCAAGCTTTCTCAGAACAGGGGAGGAAAAAAGGGGGGGGGCAGTAAGAGGACAATGTCCTTCCTCCTACCTCCCTAAAACCAGAGTCTTCTCCTTCATATCACAGTCTAAATGTTCAATTACATCATTTGGGCAGGAAAACCAAAAGTTCCTTCTCTTGTTAACCTATTTCTTGTCTTGAATTGCTGTTACTGTTCCGCTCTTCTTTTCTCCAAGTTAAAGAAATTTGTCTGGGATACAAAAAATAGTTCAGTTGTTTCTTATTAAATATTCATATAACCAAGGAATGCTACAAAAGAAGCAACCAGAAACAATTAGGTGATGTTTATCAGCACTAATAAGATACAAGACTTACTCTAGTTCATGTGTTCTGCCTCAGAACAAGAAACAGTCAAACCAAAAGCCTAAATTTAAACACATTTCTATACAGTTAACACAGCACTGCCTGCTGCAGTAATATGCAAAAGTGTACTAATGAATTCACTGGCATATCTGGCTACAATACAAATTAATGCTGAGGCTTTTTTGTTCATCCATTTTTCACATTCCCAACATCACTAGAGACTGCCAATCAAGGACTAAGCAAATTAAGTGTGCTCTTGACTTGATTTGTCTCTGTACACACATTAGCATAGCATAGCACACATAGCATTCCTGTTTGGTTAAAAACAGGAGGAAACAATTCGTCTTACCATCATGTTATCTGAACATAGGCTTCCAAAAGTGTGATTAAACACTTTCGTATTACCTTGGCAATGTTAATTTAGCAGCTGAACAATGGAAAGAGACATTAAGTTACAAAGGAAGAAAAGACAAAGAAAGAGCAATACCACTATTATTTATATTTATTCAGCATACCTCCTCTCAAAACTGACCAACAGCTACTATTTTCCAGAGTCAGTATTTCACATAATTTTCTTTATAATAAAACAGAATTCATCTTACCCCATATAGTTTTAAAAAACCATTTTTTAAAAAAGGTATTTTTACATTCTCTAAATTGTATGCTTTAATTTACTAACAATAGAAACACAGAAAGTATAGACTGATGAATTCATCTTATTTAAGAAGTGGACTTCCAGTACTAGTAGCCTGAAGTAACGTAATGAAAATATACTCAACTAAGAAGGGGAAAAACCCCTTCATATTGAGTTTATAAATAGCTTCTTTTTATAGTACCCTATCTAAAATCACACATGCACACAAGAGCGAGGTGATCTGAATATACACCTTGAAGAAAAAATGTAAAATACTTCTCTTTGTTCCTTCTACAGCACACATTGTGATAATCAGATTTCCCTGACTCTACATGTTCAGATCCAGATCATGTCTAGACGTACACTCAGAAACTTGAAGATAAATGAAGATGAGAAATCATCACATGCAAGTTAGCAAAAACCTCAGTCTCCACAGCATACACTCAGGAATAAATAACTCTTCATAGCACAATTCTTCACAGACCTTTTTCCACCTTGAAATTCCTTCACCTGGGGAAACTATCACAAAATGGTGATTGGGCTAACCGCCAAACGAGTGCTTTTTCTCCACTCTAAAAATGTCATGGTATTTACTATTTTCATTGATATATCTTAGTGCATCTTTAAAGGTGATATCCAACTTTTAAGGCATATTCTTGAAGAAAATCAAGAGTATGCACAAGGGAAATTACTGTGGCATGACTACACCATAACAGCATTCCCCCAGAAAGGCCCTATAGCATTTCACTGAAAGAGACCTTTTTCATGTAATTTAACAAGCAGACTATCATCAGCCCCCAGGGGATCGCTCTTTCTGGGGACAAGAAACTGTAAAGTATTTCACAAAGAAGAGAAAAAAAAAATCCCAACTCACCATCACGATTATTCATTCTTATAAACTACAAGTACTTCTTTTATGTTCTTTACTTCAAAACACCACGATGTTTGAGTTTTCAAGGCCTCATTAAAATAGCTAACCACACTTACAGAAAAATTCAGAAGTTGAAGGGTACTTGGAAAATACAGATGTGGAAAAAACCTATGACTTGGTAACTCAATGCATCACCAGCAAGGCACAACTTCCCTGCCCTCTGCTTACTCCTCTCTTATAAAATGAGATGGCAGGTCAGAGACCTTCTCTACAGTTAGATGCTGCAGCTTTGATTAGATGTCATAGTCAAAAGAGACTCAAGGCACCATATTGCCATCTTACTGTATTTCAAGACTGAAAAGGGTAAGGTCTTGTCTGCTTAAGTAACATTAAGCGCAAAGAGATGCCAGATGATCCCTATCACATGAGCAACAACTCTTAAAACTCCTAAGAGAGGTATCATGGGTCTGTGGAGCCCGTTCAAACACCGAAGAGCACTAACACTAGTTCTGACTCACAAAAGGAAAACAGCCAAGCTTAAAGAAAGACAGAAGAATTCGCAAAGTGATATAATTCCTAAAACATAAACTCCCCTGTTCGACAGAGGACAAAGTAAGACGAAAAAATCCAATACATTTCTCTCAAAAATGGTATCTCCTTGAACTTCAGACTTCGGCAGCATCAGTGCAACGCAAGAAGATAAAGAAGACTGATGCTGTAAATTTTACTTATCCATTAGCAAATCCAGTTCAAACAAAAGGCAGGGCAGACCGTGGTGGCCGTTTCACTGGACTGTCAAGGTTACTCCTCAAACACTGTGCTGGAAGGCGATAAGTAGATCCCCGTAAAGCTTGCTGGCCAGTCTAGGGCTGCTCTTCACCACTCGGCTCCATCTCCACGGGAGGAACGACGCCGTAATGACCGCTGCCGGGCCGCACCAGCAGCTCCCAGCAGCGCGCAGGCTTTCTGGCTGGTGTCAGAGCAAAGGCTCTTGCCAGGGCGGGTAACTACAAGGCCGGGACCCACCCCGCTGCTCCGCTCCCGCTGCCTCCGACGGCGAGGGAGGGAGGTCTGCGCTGCCAGACGCACCACTCACCTCACCCCAGCCGACTGCTGGAGCTCCCGCTGGTTCTGGCAGCGGCCACCCCGGCCCCATGGCCCGAGAACGGCGCCTCCCCTCGAGGGCGCAGATTCAGCTGCCTCGGCCCGGCACCTCTGGAGCGCCCACGGCGCTCCCGGCACCGGAGGACACTACAGAGGAGTTAATCGTTAACTCGTTGCCCCGCTTCCTCAGAAAGGCTCCTCCCGGGGCGCCCCGGCGGCCCCCGCGGGGCGGGCGCGGCGCGACCACCGAGGGAGCCCGGTAGACACAAGCTCCCTCCGCCCGCCCCACGGCGACCGCGACCTGCAGCACAGAGGCTGCCACCCCCACCTACCTTCCTGCCGACCTGGCTCGGCTCGGCTCTGCTCCTCTCCGCAGAGGCGCGGGCGGTGCGCGGAGACCCGCGCGGAGTGCCGTGCCGCGCCGTACCCCGCAGCGGCTGCCGCCGCGCTGCCAGCGCCAAGGCGTGAGGGCGGCCCCACGTGCGCCGGCGGCGCCAATCGGGGCTGCCCGCGGGCCGCCCCCCGCCTCCGCCACCGTCCCGGGCCGCCCGCGAACCGGCGGCAGGCGGGGAGAAGCAGCAGTGGCGGCCGAGGGCAGGAAGCTGCTTTGGGAGGCAGGAGGAAATAGGCGCGTTGGGACGGGAGTTTGGGGATCGCGGGATGGGAGGGAACAACCCCAAACGCTGCTGATCGCCGGCTGGGAACCGCTTCCGCGCCCACGGGGCCGCCGCGGAGCCGGACAGACAGCGGCGGCAGCGCCGCACCACGGGAACGAGCTGCGTGTGCACGCCGCGGCGGCCAGCGAAGTGGTCCCCCGGGGGGTTGGGTTCTGCCGTGGAGCGGGCGGAGGCGCCCGGGTAGAAAGGAGTTTAGGCGGCAGACCTCCAAAATGAGCTCGTAAAGCACCCTTTTAGCTCTCTCGTGAGTTTGACAGCGCTAAAGGTCCTGAGGAAAACAAAAGACGCGTTCACACCTTGTGAGAGAGAGTCCGCGCCTATCCCTGGGGTCGGGTCAGGCTCTGACAAACGGCCTCAAGATAAAGCAGCGCTAAAGAAGGGCTGGGGAGCCTTCGGTTGGTCAGGTGTGGGAACGGCTGCTCCATTCCATAGCGAGCTTCCTGAAAGGCACCACTTTCTGCTAAAGCATCAGGCTTCCAATAAATAATAGTCCACACCCAGAGAGTAAGGCTGGACACAAACACTGCTGCTGTACTTTCTACTTTGAGATGAGCAACTTCGGCACCACGTTGCTGCAACTGTGTGTGGGCCGTGGCAATACTGGGAATGTAATGCTTGAAAACAATGAGCTGGTTAGTAAGAAAATAAACATTCCTAGCATAGCAAAGTATTTTTGTACTTTATTTTATAACGTTTAACTTCTAAGGCTGCATTTTGGTAGGATAGTCAACATGTATTGTAGTTAGTACAATTTCCATTAGTTAATGACAATGTAAGTTGATTGTTTGCTCAGTGTGTCCATATTTTGATCCTGTCGTTTAATCCAATAGTTGCTGATGTTACACAGTGGCAGTTGTTCACTACCACCTCAGTTTTTCAGTCCATTACACTCAGTTGTGTTGCTGTGCTTTTAGATCTCTTTTAGAAATGCTCTGAAATCCATTCAATGACTCATTAATTTCAATAAATTTTGCATTGGTGTCGTGGAAACAGGCTAATCCACTTTTGTTGGAGGCAACAGCCTCCAACAGATACCTTACTGCCTCCTCATCTTTTATATAAAGAAGTTCAGCCGCCAGCAGCCTTCAGTTTTCTGTATGTTAAAATAAATTTCCAAAAGATAGATCCTTGTCTGGCTTCCAAGAGAGTTAAGTGCCTCCAGCAGCCTCCATGGACTTCTGACCAGTTGCACAGCCATGAAAAGAAAAGAGGGAAAACAGGCTTCAGTTCTGAGAGGCAAGGTTGAAAACATAGTTACTTTTTTCCTGATGAATCAGCTGAGACCTTCAAAGAACTCATCGCCACCTTTCCTAGGAAGATAAACTTGTGAATGACGAAATAGTCAATCCTTTATTTATCTATTACCTAAATACCATATCTTTTAAAATGTAATTTTCTCATTTCACTGTAACCATATGCTGAAGCAGAGATGGTCATTTAATTGCCTGGTTCCAGAAACAAAAAAGAAAAAAGCTGAATATTCATTCTGGAACACTAAAAATGACACATTTTTAAGTCTTTGAACCTTTTAGTCCTTCTTTCTTCTTTTAGTTCTAGTGTGTTTTGGTGGGGTTTTGGTTTTGGGGTATTTTCTCCTTCTCCCCCCCCCCCCCCCCCCCCCCCCCCCCCCCCCCCCTNNNCCCCCGTTTTTTCTGTGCAAGCAATGTGTTTCAGATAAGAGTAGAATCTGAAGTCCAGCTTTTATTTTTGAAGCTATTCAAACCTTTCAAATTTTTTCACATTTTGGCTTCCATTATCATTTGAACAGATCATATTTAATTTTGGTAAATTGATTGTTGCTACTAGAAACGCTAAATTATATTGATGGACTTTGGTTAATACTTAAGCATATAAGCATATAGCTTGCCACTGGCAATGACTTATATTGTTCTTGTAAAATGTCTTTTTCAATGTCCTTGGACTTGTCAGGCTGAGTGACATGCTTGTGCTCAACCATTGTTCTCCTCTTAAAACTGGATAAATACATTAGCTAGACAGATTTAGCCCACCAAAACTGTCCAGAAAACTTCAGCCTTCATGCCAAACAGATCTAGGCAAGCAAGTGGGTTTACACATATAAGCACCCTAAACAGCACAAAAAGATCTGTCAGTCAACTATGTGAAAATATTTGAGTGACCAAGGGTTCTGACAAGCAATATCTTGTGGATTAAAATGAATAAATTTGAGAGATTTATGTCCACAACAGTATGCCAGACTCCTTTACAAAACTTACCATCTTCATAGTAGAACAGGATGTGTTTGTGTCTCTGGTACCCCAATTTGTAGTCATTATCTCAGTACAAGCTAGCCTCACCTCTAACCTGAATATTCCTTGCAGCAATTTCTGGCCAGGAGGTGGAGTTTAAACCTGAAAAGCACTAACCTCTTAAGGCATTATAACTCATTCTATCAGAGCCATAGTATTTGTAGGGGTGAGATCTGAGAAACAAATTCTGAGCTTGTCTGTAATGCTATGGGATCAGGAGGGAGGTCCAGATTTGGAAAGGTTCACTTTCAAATCTGTTCCACCAGAATAGGGAAGAAATATAGATATTGGTGGTTATCTGGGTCTAAGACTCATCTGAGTATCCAAAACTTAGCCTTCGCTCCAGAAGCACATGAGACTATGGAAATGGCTTGTGTGCAAGATACTTAAAACTACATTTCAGATAATAAACTGCTTCTGAGAAATATGACCTCAGAATTTAGGCTAAATAAATGTCATGCAGGTCTGAAGAGCAGGAAATCTGTTACAACTATGCAGTTGAACACCAGAGTGCCTGAGAGTATCAGTGATAAACAGCTTGATAAAAGACTAATGAACAGGATATCTGCAGTCCATTACTGTACTAACTCTGCAGGACATCTGAGGTATTATGTGGAAAACAATGTTCAAACATAACATTTAAAGATAAGTAGCACAAACTAAATGCACAGGGCTGCTAATAACAATGGCTGGCCTTCACGCTTAATGCATAGGTAAAGTTATTAACCAAATTAAATGCTTTAGAGATGCAAGATAGAGATAATAACTCTTAAGAAAGTGAGTGATACAATGTACTCATGAATTATATGGAGAGGGGAGCTGTGTCCTGGACTTTTGGATTTCTCAGGCTGCAGTTCTATGGGAACCAGAATTGCATTCAGCTGTCACCTGCATACCATGCTCCTCTTGCTAATTGTTGTAGTCCTCAGATCAGAACCCCCCATGTGGCAAATACAAGTGTGTGATTAAAAGTAATTGGGTGAGTCAGGGGACTCTGTGGATGGCAGGGGCAGGCTCCAGAGCGGCAGGTGTTCCTGTTGCCTAGTGGGAAAGCAGCCAGCCTCGAAGAGTCAAGAGGTGGGCTCAGTGGAGAGCTGGCAGTAGCAGAAGTTGAACCTTGTGCAGTGTAGGTAAAAGCAGAAACTAGTCATCTGTGATGAGTAGCATGAGTACTGCAAAAGTACAGCACACACCCATGTGTCATCTGAAGGACCATAACTCAGTTTTTCTTTTTGCTTCAGAATGAAATAAGCAGTATTGTTTTTTTCTAATGATGAAAGAATGTATCTATATGTAAGAAATGGACAGAATTGCATCTGAAATATTTTTAAAAGTGCAAATAAATATTTGATGCAAAAGTATATTTCCCATTACCCTTGCTGAGTCATGTTTTCTTCTGGAAGTACTCAGTATTAGCAAGTGTTGATTATAAAAAAAAAATTGGTTACAATCTGCTCCACAGAACTAACAAAATTTGCTAATGTTTGGAAGAAAAGCAATATGCATCTACATACTGCAATATTGATAATTCTGTATCTACAGGTATAGACTTCTTAGTGATAATAAGGTCATTTAATAAATTGATCCCACTCCTTTGGTACCCCCAGAGGGTGCATTCACAAATTCTGCACTTCTTCCCGCAACAGGAAGTACTGGCAGCTTGCAAAGGAGATATTCCTTCTCTCTACTCATTTGGATTCTTTCTTTCCCTGCATAATAAAGAGCCCCATAAATACTTTCTTGAAGTATTCCTTCTGTGAGGCTGAAGGGGCAACCACAAAGATTAAGGCTGGGAAGCAACTCAGACTGAACAAACAACACTTTATAGAAGACAGCCTGGATATGGGGTATTCCAGAATCTCTGGCATATATAAAGCAAAGCAAGTATTGCATTAAGGGACTCTCATCTTACAGAACCATAAAACAAGAGTGGTAAGTTTTAGAACTTCAAAATATCAATAAAAGTCCAGTATGTGGAGGATGTTGTTCTACAAGACTGTTTTATCTTTCTGTAAGACAGACAAAACGAAGCACCACAAAAAGTCTAATAACATTTCATCATCATTTTTCTGTTCACTCTGTTTCTGCACTGATATCTTCTGAGGTTTGTTCATTTCCTCTTTCAACCAAAAGTAATATCCCCAGCTGCAAACTCAGGTCTCCTCTAAGCCTCCTCTGCAATTGAAAATTGAAATGTTCAAGTATGAACACTGTTCAAAAGACATAGTCCTTAATTCATATCTAATTAAGATAACATCAGTATAGATATGTGTGTCTATGTGTGGAAAATCCACATCCCAAATTACTGAGATACATTAGAACTGTCCAGTTTCCTAAAATGAGGGTACTGGAGCTTGTTGTCCCAGAATGTGCATGGACTAGTTTAAAAATAGCCATATAAGAATGAGATGAGGAATTGTATTCTGTGACCAGTGATATCTCAGAAAGCTTTCAGACACACAGCAAGGCCATGGGGAGCACAAGTGAGTCTCACCGTTTTTGGAAGCATTTGTGACATTTTCTGAGATTTTCTGGAAAGATGCACTTTTCTGAAAAGGCATACAGTGGGTTGGGCAGAAGTGGGAGCTTCAAAGAGGTTTGATTAGTGATTGCTTGTAGGACTTGGAAGACCATAGCATTTTATTAGATCTGGTTGTCTTAGTCACTAATTACAGGTTTCTCTTGAACAGCAGATAAAATCTATGCGTAATGTTTATGATTACCAGGGGAGTGACATCACATGATGCCTGGTCTAACAAAGTCTGTGACTTGCCCACAGACATTCTAGTGTGATTTGTAATATGGTATGGGGAATGTGACATAAAATTATATATCATTTGCACAACATGCATTTCTGTTCATTGTCATTAAATGGTTAGTATCATAGCTATGTGGAGACTAGTGTTAAAAATCATGGGGCTGACCATGAAATTCAAGGACTTTAGAAGGGTTAGAAACATGCTTTTGTAACAGTTCATTTAAAAATTTTTACAACTGAGGGGGTTTTTTAGAGGTAAGAGTACTCAGAAAGTTTATAGCAATATAGCTGCTTTCTAGTCTCATATTCCCCAGTCTGTAGGTGGTTTTCAGGTTGCCCCTTCCCAAGTGCAGAACCTGGCACTTGCCCTTGTTAAACTTCATATGATTTGTGACAGCCCAGTCCTCCAATCTATCTAGATCTCTCTGCAGTGCCCCACTGCCTTCATTGGAGTCAATGGCACCCCCCAATTTAGTCTCATCTGTGAACTTACTAGTCCTTCAAGTCCTACATCCAAGTAATTTATGAAGATGTTAAGCAGTATTGGCCCTAAGATGGATCCTTGTGGGACCCCACTCATCACCTGTCGCCAGCCTGAACTCCATTTACCACAACACCTTGAGCTCTATCCCTCAGCCAGTCGTGTACCTACCTCATGATTTTCTTATCGAGCTGTATGCTCGACACTCTGTCAATTAGGATGTTGTGGGAGACAGTATCAAAAGCCTTACTGAAGTCCAAAAAGATATCAACTGGTCTCCGTTGGTCAACTAGATAGATAATTGTGTCATAAAAGGAAATCAAGTTAGTTAAGCATGACTTCACTTTCATAAATCCATGCTGGCTATGACACGTGTGTTTCTGTGGAGATACTGTTTAACATTATCACCTTACTGAAATATAGTCCTTGAAGACCCAGTACAAGTGCCCTGAGAATTTCTACAACAGAAGTGAAATAGCCTTGTGCTGTGAGGCCTAAACAGCGCCAAACTCTATACTTACTTGTGAACTTGAAGTTCAGTCAGCTTCAACAATGTAAACATCTCTAACTTCAAAAAAGTTTCACTGCATACAGCAAAGGACTGTAGACACGTGCATACTTAATAACTTCTGAGTTTCTTGTCATATTAAAAAAAATCAATTTCAACTCATATGTATCATAGTACCCAGCCTCTCCAATCATTTAAAAATTAGTTAAGTGAAATGGCATTTTATATTCTATTAATGAATTAAATGCCCAATGGAACGTTTTGCAGTCATGATTAGCTAATTTAATGGGACAATTCCCTGGGGGAGCTAGTCAAATCTTGTTTGTCAAAATAAGCAGATATGCATTTATACACACACACACACATATGTGTGTGTTTGTATATATATGCACAGAAAGATAAAGCAATAGATGTTCAGTTTGTGTATTTCTTTCTAATCAATACTATGGGTTTTGACCTGAAATTACTTACCAAATAATACAATTGATAGCATCATCAGGTTTCTTTAAATAGTAAAAATGCTGGTTTGATATCTGTAAACAATATACAGAGACATAATAAATTTTTTTGGCAGAGGGGAAGTTAATGTATTTACAATACAGCATTTGAAGGATTTGAGCATATGTAATGGGAAAGGCTTTAAAAATTAATAGTCTTGAGTACTTAAAAAAGACTGAGTGACTTTTCCTTCAGGTTCAGAAAAGGAGGCAGGGATACTGATCTACAGCCAGCTGAACATGAGCCAACAGTGTGCCCAGGCAGCCAAGGTCGTCAACAGCATCGTGGTCTGTAACTGAAATAGTGTGACCAACAGGACTAGAGAAGTGGTTGAACCTGTACTCAACACTGATGAGGCCACATCTTGAATACTGTGTTCAGTTTTGGGCCTACACTACAAGAAGGACATTGAGATGCTGGATTGTGTCCAAAGAAGGGCAACGAAGCTAGTGAAGGGTGTTATGAGGAGTGCCTGAAGTCACTGGGGTTGTTAATCTGGAGAAGAGGAGACTCAGGGGAGACCTTTCTACTCTCCACAACTCCTTGAAAGGAGGCTGTAGTGAGGTGGGGGTTGGTCTCTTCTCCCAGGTGACTAGCTATAGGACAAGAGGAAATGGCCTCAAGTTGCATGAGATGAAGGTTAGATTGGATATTAGGAAAACTCCTTCCCTTTAAAGAGTGGTTAAGGACTGGAACAGGCTGCCCAGGGAAGTGGTGGAATCACTGTCCCTGGAAGTGTTCTAAAAACAAGTAGATGTGGTGTTTGGTGCCGTGGTTTAGTCGGCGTGGTGGTGCTGGGTTGATATGCCCAAGATGGAGTATAGACTTCCCAAGAACTTGAGGTTTGCTCTTCTGAATGCTCAGAGATTATTTTTAAACTACAGTTCATTCTGAAAAACTTTCATTCACTGTGTAGTAGTAATTAAAGTCAAACTATCTTCCTTTCATGTCATTAATAATGTGGTTTTTTGTTTGTTTGGTTGGGTTTTTTTATAAAAATTTCTTAGGATAAATTACGCAGACCCTCTGAGCTTAAACTTCATCATTACTAGGCTGTATTGTTAACACTTCTGATAAGGATCTAAAACTCAAAAATTAGATTCTAGATTGGTTTCTCTTAGCTGTATTTTACTTCTGGAAACTAAAGGAAGAAAAAACATAGTAAAACATACTCTGTCTATGAAAGAGAAGAGATAACTAATTAAGAAAACTAGCCAACCTCTTGAATAAATTCAGTTCTCAAAGTACATTCAGTAGTGTTAGTAGAAAAGTTTCCTGACATAAACTACTGATACACATTGCATTTTGTTGTTAATTTATTGAAGAGAATTAATCATAGATGCGTAGAGTGGCTGGGGTTGAAAGGAACATTCAAGGTCATCTAGTTCCAAAGCCCCTGCCACAGACAGGGATGCTATCCACAAGACCAGATTGCCCAGGACCCCATCCAACTTGGCCTTGAGCACTGTCAGGCGTGGGGCATGCACAACTTCTCTGGGAAACCAGTTTCAATGTCTCACCACCCCTTGATTAAAGTATTTCTTCCTAACGTTCAATCAAAATCTCTCCTTTTTCAGTTTAAATCCATCCCCCCTTGCTCTATTGCTATCCGCCCATGTAAAACGTCTCTCTCCCTCTTTTTTTGTAAGTCCCCTTTAGGTAGTGGAAGGCCACAATAAGGTGTCCCCTGAACCTTCTCTTCTCCAAGCTGAACAAACCCAACTCTCTCAGCCTGTCTTCCTAAGAGAGGTGCTCCAGCCCTCTGATCATCATGGCCCTCCTCTGGACCTATCTCAACAGGTCCATGTCTTCCTTGTGCAGAGGCTCCCAGAGCAGGTAGGGGTCTCATGAGAGCAGAGTAGAGGCAGAGAATCACTTCCCTTGAGCTGCTGGTCATGCTTCTCTTGATGCAGTCCAGCATACTGTTGGCTTTCTGGGCAGCAATTGCACATTGATTCTCATGTCCAGCTTTTTGTCCACCAGAACCCCCAAGTCTTCTTCTACAGGGCTGCCCACAATGATTTCTTCTCCCAGTCTGATGATGATGAATACAGTTAATGAATAAAATCCAGAATTTGTTTCCAACAAAACATTCACTCCCAAACACCAACCCCAGATCTAATAGTGTATCTCCAACTTGAAGTTTACACTGCATTCTGTTAACTATTCTACTTGTGAGTCTTATGCTATAGTACAGGATAACTGAGAAATTTTGTGTAGAAAATGAGAGCATCTGAGAATAAGATATTGTTCATAGAATTAATTTCTATTTCATTTCTAGGCCATTTAGTTGTCCTCTGGCACATTGTCATCATGTGTTTTGTTTCACTACCATGCTATTTTAAACCTTCGTGTTTCTGGCAAACAGTTAGGAAATTCTCTCCTTTTTAAGGACTTTAGTGTCTAGATAAGCAGTACTAATGTCAGCTTTCATTGACATCTTCTTGTCTAAATGAAAAAAAAATCAGTATTTATTGTATTTGCTCACTTTTTGTGTCTAAAAATAAACCTTTTTTTAATTAGGAAAAAAAAAAATTAGAAAATATCCATGTTTTGCAACTTCTGTATCTTAAAACTTGATCCTCTAAAGGGAAGTAGAAGAAAGTGGTCAGGCCAAAATTTCCTAAAGCAGAAAGGACAGTTGAGGAAGAAAAAAATCATGAAATGATACCCTTTTGTTAATGCTAAAATGCTAGTTTTAAAAGTTAGTGTGCCATGAATGAGAATATTACTGCAGCAAACTTGTATTTTTCCATTGCATGCTCAGTATTAATGGTAAATATTCTGCAGGGTGTGCTGGCCCTGCTCTGAAATGTGCACTTTAACTTCCCTCTGTTCTTGTAGCTGCCTAATTTCAATGACATTTCTTCTCTTTTCATGTTGTAATCTTCCCAAAATTTTCTAATAATTTTCCTTTCAATAAGGTAAATGTTTTCCTTCTGTACTAGTGAAAAATATTTCTAAGATGAGAAAACATTTTTTTTGTTCAGCTGAAGTTTTTCATACATCTACAGGGCTAAAAAAATACAAACCAAACAAAAAACCAAAGCCCAAAACTAACCACTCCCCTACTGCTTACAGCCTATAGACCAAATCTAAAAGACTTTTTTTCTTTACAGCTGGCATCTTTTGTCTGGATGTCTTTAATATTCTTCTGTGCAACAGTGCAGATGCACTGATAAAGCCTTCTGCCTAAGATAATGAGTATGCTGCAATAATATATAGTGTGGTATACACAAAACCACACTGTGTCCTTTAAGAAGTTAAGGCAGTTTAAATGAAGTAAATTGAAAACGTCATGGATTTTTGTACATTTTTTCAGAACACATTTGATTTTCAAATACTCAGTAATCTGAGATTTTGTTCTCAGGTGTTAATAATGACATCTGAGTCAGGGAATTATAGCTAGAATAAGTGTCTAACATAACAAAAAGCTAAATAAAACTAGGGAAAAGCTTTTAGGAGAGAAAAGATTTTGTTGGTACCTAAGGCCATTCATCTGTGTTAATTTACAGGGGATGCCTGTGCCCCCACATCACAAAGTAATGCAGATTTGAGTAGATGCAGGTATGAATATAGAGAACATATACTATGACACATCTGCATACTCTGTGGTCATGTGGGCTGCTATTCCAGATTGCCTGGTGTTTTTTTGTCTGCTTATCTTCATGGCACATTGAGGAGGCTTTTGGCAGCTGGTTCCTAGGCTCTCCTGTTTCTGAGCTCAGCTTTTTAGAAACCTTTCTAGTCTGCATTCCAACAGGACACAGAGAATAGAGCTGTGCAGCCACTGAAGTGAATCCTGTTTCCTACTCTCCAAAAACAAGACTGGTAGGCAGGGAGCAGAGCTGGCAGTGTGGCTAGTATATTTGACTGGCAGATGTCTGTGTCATAAGCATCCAGACACCTACACCAGAGTGTATCTGGATCCTGATGATGATATTGTCTGAGCTCTATAGATTGGTCATCATCGAAGGAACAGCTTCCAGATGGAAAAGTCCGTGCCCACTCATATAAATCTGTGCTGTGCTCACCCTTGTCTCCTGAAGTAGACAAGTGACGTTTCTGGTAGCCAGTAAGCCTAGTGTTGATCACCAGTTCAAAAGCTCTTTCCCATTATCTCTGTCAGTGCTGGATACAGAAGGATCATCCCTTGTGTTTTCTCCCCCTAGTAGTGTCTGGGTTAGCTACATGATGCTGCCTGTAGTATCTGTTCTTAATTCTCAATTTTTCACCAGTCAGCACCGAAAAAGAGGGGGAATGAATTACTCAGAAACTAACAACTTGGTCAGACAATAACTGGCCTAACCCAGATGTTCTGGTATTTGATACAGTTCTCCTAAGTCTGTTGAAGATCTACAATTTTTAAACATCTTCATAGGCTATTGTGTCTGACACAAAAGTAATTTCAATATGTGATCGTACTTTGAAAATATTTCTTGCCTTAAATGATAATATAAATGATATATAGGGGACTATGAGGGTGTATTTTTGTTTCTAGTGAGAAAGCTTAGATGCTCATATCTTAGGTATCTAAACACACTGCAGTTTTTTTTCTGAAGGAGACAGCATGGCTGTGCTAGCCATTCTTCTGTAGAAGGAAAGGATGAGAAACATAAGCAAAGGAGAAAAGGGAAAAAAAAGGCCTGCTTTTTCTTTTCTTAGTCTAAAATAATCAGGAAAAGGAGATCCATGGGCTGAAATGAAAACAGATTTCATGAATTAGCAAAACTGATACCAACACAAATATATACTAAGTTATACTCAGCCCAGCAAAGGCACAGCGGTCACAATAAACGGGAAGGTAGTCCACAGAAGAAGGAAGAAGAGACATTCAAGCACGAGGAGGAGCCCAGGCAGGAAGCTCCGCTATCCTCATCCAGCTTTTCCCTTTATACTGAGCATGATATCTGTAACCTGTGGCCAAATCAGATTAGCTGTCCTGTCTGACTCCAAACTGCTGAAGGCCTGTAGTCCATGGCTGGCTTAGGATTCTGTACCAGTGAAACCAGGACATGCACTCAATCTCTCCACAACACATTGTGCTACTTCTGGAAAAAAATACAGGAGAATTCTTCCTTGGGGAATTTGCTGCCAAATTTAGAGGTGTGTCTTGGAAATTCTGGCAGTGGGAAAGAGAGAAGAGAGATTTGGAGAAAAACATTAAAAGGCATGTGGGATTGACAAGGAGACAGAAAACAAAATCAAGCTCTCTAGAGCATCTTCTGGCATCATATACATCTTCATCAATGGGTAGAGTAGTTGCATTTTTTTATGCCCCTGCAGTCTCTGCATAGAGCTACTGTTTGCAGTTCAGGTTTTGGTGAAAGCTGGAGAGAAAGTTTGGTGATTTCCTAAGAAATTTTTCTATGCCAAATATTCCCCTATATATAGGTATATGATACAGGCATTTATAGCCTCAGTATAAAATGCCTGTGCATGTTTTTCGCTTGCTAGATACCTGAAGCACAAGGTTTGTGGCAGAAAGAGAGCTGGTTTTCATCCTGCTTCTGTGTGGCTTTTTTTGTTGCAAGTAAGGATAACTGGGACTGAAATGGAAAGAGAGGGGAGGGTGACAATGAGGTCATGAGGCCTTGGAGATACTTCTACAGAAAGCAGGAATTATTGTCAGATGGATACTAACACCAGGAAAACAGACTAATAAGGACATTTGATCCTCTGATTGTATAGTAGCATAAGGTACAGTGATTGAAGAAGACAGCAAAATTACCACTCATTTAACTAAACTAACCCAAATTTTTGCTAAATGCTCCACACTAACAACGTGTGGATATGTTTTTTCAGAAATAAGTAGTCTCTTTACCACTCTCCCAAACCAAGTGTTTATAGGACAGCAATGGTGGAGAACCTGTTCACGGCAATTGTCTCTGCTTCAGCAGTGAGAACCACAGTTCTTCACACTCATTCTGCTATAGTGCTATAATTATCCCTCAGTACTTGATGACTAATGTGAAGCCAAGCACTCTCAGAGGCTGCCCAAGTAATACTTTATTTTTAGAATATATTTTTTCTGGTTGGAAACAAAATTAATGAAACTCTGGTAGTTCTTACTACCTACCTCTAATACACTCTTTGGATAAAAATGCAGCAGCATTTGATTCCAGCTTAAGTTTATGAGAAACGCTTTATACTGGCTATGTAGGCTTCAAATCCTATAATCAGTAAGGGCGCTTTGCATTTCAGTCATATACTAATCTGAAGAATTCAGAAGCATGTTGCTAACAAACCTCTGCCTAGAGCCTCTGTGAGAATAAACAGTATACCTGTTTCCTAAAGAGCTTAAATTAAGGTGTAAAGATATGAAATGAGAAGAGAAATTAGAATTCTTTGCCAACCAGTAAACAATACTTTTCCTTCTGCACACTTTGCACACAGTGAGGTGTGAAATTAAAGGTTAAAAGGTATTTTCTTTCTAAACCCAACTAAAGTAAAAATAACAGCTTGTAACAAAAAAATCAAGAATTTATGGTGAACAGCACAGCCTAGCATGTCACAAATATCCTTCCACTTTCTAAAAGCATCAGTGTAATACTTTCCTGCAGCAGATGCAGGACCTTTATTTTTCCAGCATATATTTTTTTTTCCCAAGAGGATACCTAGGTGTTTGATATTCCTCTGTGAATACAAAGGAGCCAGAGTTCTTTCTAAATGCAGGCTGCAGGTGTGCAGCCTTTAGCAGTTTACACTCCACTGAGAGCAAAATTGTGAATCTCATATTCCTTGAAAGCACTTGCTCTTCTGTGACCCAGAAGCAGCCCTGCTGTGGTCAGGAGAAATTCATATCCAGGTTTTGAAGCCCTGCCAAAAGCCCATTTCAGGCTGTAGAAATAGCTTTTTATGTATCAGTTCTTCGACATCATTTGATGGATTCACAGCTTCTGGAGCCATTCTTTTAGAAAAATGTACAGTTATCTTGATTCAGCCTTGAATAGAAAGGCTTAAGAATAAAGCACTCTAAGTGAAAAATAAACAATAATCTTTTTCATACATTAAAGGACAAAAAGAGAGGATAATTTTTGCGAAATGTTTCCACTGATAGCTATTAAACATAAAACTTTGCATTTAAACTTCCTGCTTAGCTGATCTGACAGTATCCAAGAGAGGAAGGATCATATAAATGCCCTCATTCTTGTACTCTTCTTATGTATGTGCTATCAGCTGCTGCAAGGATTATACAGACCTTTGAACTGACCCTGTGTAACTTTCCTTATATTTCAATTCTCAACTTCTGCCTGAAAAGTCAAGTGAAACACACAGTAAGAAAACTCACAATAAGAAAATGTAAAACTAACAAATTATTTCAAGACTAAGTGTATAAAACTGGAAAAATATGAGCAATTTGAAAAGCAAATTAGCTTTTTTAAAATTCCATTTTAATGGTGTAATATAAAAAAGTGATAGGCCAACAGAAAGTAAGCTTTCTTTCTTAGTATCTTGAAATAATTCTATAATGGCATATATTGTCATACAGGATTAACTTGTTTAGTTTCAAGATAATCATATTCCATTTCCTTTCAATTACAATGTTTATTGCATGCCACTCCTTATGAAGGCACACTATAAGTGATATGAAAGAATTTATTTGTACTGTGAATCTTTAAATGCCATGAAGTGTGGGAGAGAGGGTAGGGACACTGCAGTTTGAGTTTGGGGTTTTGCTGTTATTGTATGATTTCCTGTTTGTTCTTGTGCACTTTCGGTTCTATTGTTCCCCCTCCCCATGTGGCCCGACACATGGCTTCTATGGGCGGCACCATATTGTACAGCCCATTGAGCCAGCCCCGCCTATATCCTAATCCTATTGGTTGTCTCCCCTGTCTTTCCCCATTCCCTGGCTTACTATTGGCTCCTGATCTCCTGGTTTCCCCCATTGGCTAGTCGGGCCATTTCTGTCCCTCACCAAGGCTTTAAGAACCCCCGCGGAATTTGAATAAATGGCTTTTCACCCCCTGGAACCCGCAGAGTACGTGTCTCTCTGGGGGACTAGGGGTGGGAGCCCGGTCACCCCCTGTCAATGAAGCACTAGAGAGCTCAACACAGTGGCATACAGTCATTGATTTTTCCTAGCACTTATTTTTCCCACCTATGCTCTGGAGGTGCTTAAAAGCCAGCTAAAGGCTGTATCATGACACAGTATGATCAGGGAGTACTTGTATCTCCTCTCTTACCACAGCCAGTGGCAAGTTCACCATAAAGCATGACTTTAGGAAGGCGATAGTTCTTCATCCTGGAAACGTGACCTGCCCAATGCAGCTGTGTTCTCAGCAACATGGCCTCAATACTTGAAACTGCTGCTTGTTCTAGAATAGACATATTAGTCACATAATCTGACCAGTGGATGTTTAGGATTGTGCAGAGACAGCATTGATGGAAGCGTTCTAAGAGCCACAGGTGGTGGTGATAGATGACCCATGATTCGGATCCATATAAAAGAGCAGAAAGCACAATGGCTCTATAAACACTGATCTTTGTACTTTTCTTCAAGTGTTTATCCCATCGGGAGGTCTGGAGACATACTATTTCTAATGCTGCTGATGTTTTTGAGAAAGCACACAGGATCACTCTTGAGGACAAAAGACAACATAGAAAGAATCATGTCTTGTAGAATATATCATCTAAGAAGTCCTTCTGCTGTGCCTTTTGCAACCGCTCTTGTCTATCTTGTATTGGCCTTTTTAGCCACCAGTGTGCTTGTAAAAAGAGTGGGTAGAGCCCTCCCTAAATCTTCATTCACAAAGCCTAGCCGTGATGATGATAATATATATATTTTGAATATAGTATATACATACTCTATGTTATATTTTTATATATAGTGTATATATGGATATGTCTATATAAATATATAGGCAAATTCAGAGATGGGAACACAACCGACTGCCTAGAAAATGAAATTTAGCTAAAATTAATCCAGGCATAGCCAAATGAATGGCGATACTTCAACATGGACAGGGATTTCACTTCAGTTGTTCCCAAACAGGACTGGAAGGAACCACATCTGTCATCTAGTTCATCTTTCTAGAATGATAGCCAGGCAGCAGAAGTTTAGTTCAGAGCTCTACAACTGCTCCACAAACCACCATATTCTTCTTAGCTTTTAAGCTTTCAACCTGGCTTCCTTTCCGTTGCCTCTAATATCCATCAATGTGCAAAATGGAAAGTATTACTTATATAAACTCAGGCACAGTCTGAAAATCACTTGGGGTCTCCTGTGGTCCCTGGTGCGATAACTGTGCCGACAGCAGAGGGAGCATTAAACTCATTGCCCATGGTAAGTGTGGGGAGTGATACCCATGTTCCTATAATCCTTGTATGGGTAGGCTGTGCTCATTAGCCTTCTGGCAGTCATCCTAGGAGAAGGACAACTCTGATTCCAAACTCGGGCAGATGGAGCTCGTTTAGCCCTGTAAGGCCTTCCATCTAAGAGAAGGACACTCTAATAAAACCTCTGTCCTAAGGACTTCTCTGCCAGTGTCCAAGCTTGCTAGGCCCTGGCAGATGACCCTTAGGACTAAAGGGTGGGTCCAGCTCTGCGCACAGGCTTGAGAGTGCTATCTGCTATCCTCTTTTTATCAGCGCGCTTGGAAAAGGCGCTGATGAGGAGCCTGGATGGAGCCCTCCCTGGATCTTCGTTCGCGAAGCCTAGCCATACATACTTACATAAAATAACTGCTGGATTTATTTAAATCTGGTTCATTTCAGATAAGCAGCACAGTCAGATGTGAAGCAAGCAAGCAGATAAGTATTGACCTGAAGCTAGAGGGCTACCTAGTTAGACACCTGTGCAGTGTAGTCTAATATTCGTATCTGGAATCACGCTTGCAAGCTCAAAAAAGAGCCCAGCATATTAAAACTTATGTGAAATCTTAAGCATTTATGTGGAGCAAAGTAAAAATGTGTTCTCTCTGGCCTTTGTACAGTTATTTGATGCCTGAAAACACATTATATGCTACAGTTTTAAAAACAAGCAAGTAAGCTGTATCTGTAAGATTTGTATTTCCACAGCAGAGAAACTTTTCATATATGAAGAAGATAGGAAAATGAAATCCATATGAAACACCTAATAGCACAAGTCTTTATGCAAAGTAATCTATTCATGGACAAGGATCTTGGCTGATATATTTCCAATTGCGATTATCTGGGTACCAGTTACAAATGTTTTTGTATGGTTAACAGCTTAAATACTGTTATACTCAGGAAAAGTATAATACAGTCTTGGTTTGTCCAATATTCACTTTATCAAGACTTTCTAGACAGAATTTTTTAATTTCACAAGGATGAAATTTTTTCTTTCCCACTCATTCCTCTTTCCCACCTGTCAGATTTACAAACTCCATCTGGAATTTGAAAAAAGCAAGCTGTTCGCTCCCTCCACTCGCCTTCCTAATGAGGACTCTGCAGACAGAGGTAAGCTGACAATTTGTATGATACAGAAGGAAAGTTGCAGTCCAGCTCACTCTTCCATAAATATATTGGTATTACAGCACAGAAAAAAATGTATTTTTAGTATTAAAGAAAGTATATGTGACTCCACAGCATTCAAGGATGTAGATGCAGAGTTAACAGGACATCACTCTTTACAATGTTATTTTTCCTGACCATAACCTCTGTAGGTTTGTTTATTAGTAGATCTCATTTTATCACATTCTCAAGATGACTACAGGTAGTAAATCAGCATATATTTAATCATCTGCATCAAAAAGAAAATGTCTCTGTATATATGTATGGCTAGGCTTCGAGAACGAAGATCCAGGGAGGGCTCCACCCCCGCTCCTCATCAAGCATGCTGATAAAAAGAGGATAGCAGATAGCACCCTTGAGCCTGCGCAATGGATTTTTTTTAGGTGAGACACAGCATGTGCAGAGCTGGACCCACCCTTTAGTCCTAAGGTTCATCTGCCAGGGCCTAGCAAGCTTGGACGCTGGCAGAGAAGTCCTTAGGACAGAGGTTTTATTAGAGTGTCCTTCTCTTAGATGGAAGGCCTTACAGGGCTAAACGAGCTCCATCTGCCTGGGTTTGGAATCAGAGTTGTCCCTCTCCTAGGATGACTGCCAGAAGGCTAATGATCTCATCCTACCCATACAAGTTTTATAGGAACATGGGTATCACTCCTCACACTTTACCATGGGCAATGAGTTTAATGCTCCCTCTGCTGTCAGCACAGTTATTGCACCAGGGACCACAGGAGACCCCAAGTGATTTTCAGACTGTGCCTGAAATGTCTCTGTACAGCTTCAAAAATTCTAGACTGCTTTAGAAGACTAGAATGTTTTTCTTCAGGAAAAATATACCCCTCTTCATTTGTTCATATAACATTGTTGGAATTTCTATCTGTTGAGCTCTACTGTGAGTAAAAATGCTGCATTCAGTATTTAACTGTGAGAAAAAGATCTGATTTATGAAATCACAAAGAAAAGATGTCTGTCATCACAAATGACAAGCTCATAGCAGTTAGGCTTTTTTTGGGAAACTGCCAAATATCAGTTACTTCCCACATATATGACTGCAGTTTTAATGTTAAAAAACAGACATTAAAATCATGTAAATATAACCAGCTTTCTCAGATACAACAAATATTAACAGTTTCACATTCATTCATTTAAAAGCATATTGGAAAAATAAATCAAATCTGTACTGACATCTGTTATTTTACAGTTTCTCAGTTGATGTATTACAGCTAGAAAGTGGATTTTTTTCCTTTCTGAAAACTGTAACTATGCTTTTATTTATTAGAGAAAGCAATAGCAAAATTGTTTACAGAGCTGAGATAAGAGGTAATTAGGAGATTCTCTATTTGGTGTACATTTGTGGGTGGAATGAACATATGGGACTCTATCACAAATGTCTGACCGTGTCAAAAACAATAAAGAAAAATATTAATAATGAAATGTTATAATCTTCATTTCCCTAATGTGAACAGAGGTGATTTTGCATACTACAAGCACAGCTTGGCAGGTGAGAAACATAACTGGAATTGTAATAGGGTATTACATGACTCAGTAAGTAATGAGCAAAGCATTAACATATATTTTATTTTTCAATTGCCTTGTCATATGCATTAGTGGATGTGGAATAAATTCATACAGCTTCATTAAATGCGAACTGTACCCTCTCCCTGGACACCACACTAACTGAACAGGGGGAACAGTATCACCTGAGCCACCATGTTCCCTTTCAACACCTCATATTGGATGTCTTATTTAAAAAAAGGTGGGAAAGTCATTCTATTTGACAGTTTGCCAGTATTTCTAGATTTTGCTGGAAAATGCAAACTTCTTCCACTTCAAGTTGCTAAAGAGAAAGATTTGTATTAAAACTAATTCGTATAGGAAACAAGGTTTTTCCACCTGAAGAAAATGGGAAAACAAAACAACAAAATTAAAAATTCCACGAAACAAAGAAAGATACAAACAAACAAAAAGAAAAGAAACCCTAAACAAAAACCCCCAGGTAAAACAAAAAAAAATTCTCAATGTACTTTTTCCAGCACTGGGAGATCTTTTCGGCATCTATTTTTATTTTTCTTTTTTTTTTTTTTTTCTGGGGAGCACATGTATAAATATGTGCATAGACAGGCTTGCATGCTATTTTTTTTTAATTTAAAAAATCCCACAAAACATTGACTGTAATTTTCAAGCTCATTCTCTCAGTCTATTTTGTACACAGAAGAAGGGAGGCCTGAAACAGAAATTTTGGAGGCTTTGACTACTCTTTAAAACTGTTGCTTTGTGTTTTTGTTAATATGTAAGAAATGCATCACAGGTGTGTGACCTAGCAAGACTCCTAGAAAAATCATATCAACTCTCTGTATCGGTGGATATAAACAAGGATTAATATATTATTAGCTGACTTCTCATAAACATTAAATAGTAATTCGGTAATTAATCAGTTGTAAATTGCTGACACTTGCTATTAGTTCTCTGAAGATTTCTTCCATAGCATATAGCCTATTGCATAGACAAAAATAATTCATGAAAAGGATATTTTAATAAATTATTTGCCATTAGTTTCAGTATAATTGCCTTTCCCATCTTAGGTACCATGGAAATGAACACTTGTGGAAGGCAACAATAGACTAATAGACTAAACCAGGTTCTAAAGATGTTTCATTTGGTTTTATTTAATGTCCAAAAAGCCAGCCCCTTGGGGAATTAAACTTGATTTGTTCAGGCAAAAAATTATTCTAATAATTATTCTTATAATTTGGGGGCTTTGTCCATCCAATGAACAGCTTTGTCATACCACAAATTACCTTTCTCAGCTCACATTTTATTAGGCTAGGTGATTGTAAAAGATAAAAAGCAGAAGAAACAATTTGCAAACTATCATATTTATTATAAATGATCATTTGGATTCTATTATCCAAGGAAATAGAATCATAGAATCATAGAACAGTTACAGCTGGAAGAGACCTTGAAGATCATCAAGTCCAACCTTTGTCCTAGCCCTATCAATCTGCTAAATGATGCCCCCCAACGCAACATCTACCCGTCTCTTAAACACCTCCAGGCATGGTGACTCAACCACCTCCCTGGGCAGCCTGTTGCAATGGCTGAAAACCCTTTCAGTAAAGAAATTCCTCCTAATGTCTAGCCTGAACCTCCCCTGATGCAATTTCCATCCATTTTCCCTTGTCCTATCACTCTCTACCAGGGAGAACAGACCAGTCCCTGCCTCTCTACAACCTCCCTTCTGGTAGTTATAGAGAGCCATGAGGTCTCCCCTCAACCTTCTCTTTTCCAGGCTAAACAAGCCCAGATCCCTCAGTCCTTCCTCATAAGGCTTATGTTCTAAGCCCTTTACCAGTTTGGGAGCCTGCCTCTGTACCCTCTCCAGCACCTCAGTGTCCCTGTAGTGAGGGGCCCAAAACTGGATGCAGTACTGGAGGTGAGGC
>VWZO01016954.1:55915-74525 GCA_013396975.1 Bucco capensis
GTTGGACTAGATGACCTCCAGAGGTCCCTTCTAACCCAAACGATTCTATGATTCTGTATCTTTTTTATGACACTGAAGAGGTCACCTTGCCTCTCTGTGGTCCGCTACCTAGAGGGATAAAAAGTGTTTTGAAATTTATTTCTAAGACTGATACGAATTAGTTGCTTTTACTAAAAACTTACTCTTATCTTTCATGTGAAAATTGAACTGTGTATTAATGACAGACTACAGATCTGCAAGCACGTGGAAGTGAAACTAAAGATACATTTTCTTGAACAGAATTCCTGCTTATTTGCATTATTTAAACAAGGCAAGGGACATACCTACATAAAGCAGTACATTAAGGAAAGCTTTTCCACAGCATATTGGAAAGTATACTGCATGACCAATTCTCCTTATCCTAGCCTCATACTTAGGGATAAGATATATGAATATTTGTCTCGACTAGTTGTCTAGTGATGAACTAAAAAACTAGCTGATAAGTAAAAGATCAAAGGAAAACCAGATATAGTACTGAGAAATTTGCAACAGCAACTCCACGCACTAAGTTACCTTGTGCACGTGTTACACTGAAGCCCTCCAGCTACCGATTTTAGGCTCTGGGGACAAATTCACTCAGCCTTTACAGCTACTGCTTCACACTAAAATTGGATATGAGGGAAATTAGTAGTTACTTGGCAAGACATGAGTCCTAGAAGCTGTTGATCATGTTTTACACATATAATTACAACTAAAGTGTGATCACAAGCTATCACACACATGATGAAATTGCTATATGAGAATCTGGTAAATGACACAGCTGGCCAGTAGCAGCTCTAAGTAATAGAAAGCATTTGGATGATAAAGGTTTCATCAAAGGTCCAAAGACTCCTTTGGGTCCTCCTAAAACAGTTATCCCACTGCTTAGTTCATCCTGATTTAGTTGATACTATTGGTTCTTAGATCTCATGAAAACAAGAAACTGAATACAGAACGCAGTATGAACTGTGTAAGCATACAAGCATCCTTCTCTGTGGCCCAGATGCAGCACTTTGATTTTACTTTCTAAAATATTTCTGCATTCTTGTCTGTTAAAAGTAGATGTAGAGGCTAATACCAGATTGGGTGGTTCTCTGATGTGAGCTGTAGCTGTAGTTTTGGTAACTCACTAGGAAACCACTCAAGGAAGTTAGAGTAATTTAAAAAGTAATTTAAATTATTTTTTTTTCCACAGGGTAGGTCTCTAAAAGAAACAATTTAATCTGTACCAGTTAGTCCTGATTATTTACTTAGAAGAGATTTATGCTTTCTTTCCTGCAGGTTTGGTTCAGTAATGTACTGGAAATATAGTAAGATAATCACTACTTCTTTGGTGATTACTTTTGAAGAAATTTTTATTGTGGAAAATCTGTCAAGTGAAAACATTTCCACTCTGGATCACTTTTATTAGCAGCAGAGACATGTTATCATCCAATAAAAATATTTTTAATATTTAGCAATATGCTGAAAGCAATGCACAGAAGTCATAATGTTCCACACTTTTAAATGCTCATTGGAGTAAGAGATTCATCTTCTCAACCTCTAATATTAACAGCTTCTGCAAATCCATTTGTAGTCATTAGTTGCACTAATCACTGTTAAAATTTGGAGACTGAAGAATGTATTTAAAATATGAGATGCATATTGAAGTTATTGATACTATTGTTCAGATGGAAATTAGAAAGCCTGTATAATTGTGGACCTGGGCAATGTCCAAAAATGGTTCTTGGACAAATCTCTGCTTAAAGAAATGTCCTGAAATGGAAAGAAAATCTGTTGTCCAAATTGCTACTTACAATTACTGTTGTTGAGCATCGGATTTTTGCTAACGCTGCAGGTTCTCAGTGCAAGATCCTCAGAAAGAGAGTAAGTATATATTTTTCTGACAAGGAACAGCGTAAAATTGTGACTGGTGTCTCCAATGGATTGCCCCTCTCTTTTTTTCCAAAACATAATATTCAGAGATGCCTTTCAAATCCCTGAGAAACTCCACTGCAAGTAAACGCAGCTGCAACTGCAGCCACATTTGCAATTCCTTAAATTAGACTCCTATGTCCTTCCTTTACCCATAGAAGTCCTTTCTTCTGATATAAATAAAAAGAACATACTTATTTCCCAAGCATTAAGTTGATTTGATCAGTAAGGATGCCATCCAGCGGGACCTTGACAGGCTGGAGAGGTGGGTCCATGCCAGCCTCATGAAGTTCAACAATAACAAGTGCAAGGTCCTGCATTTGGGTTGGGGCAATCCCAAGCACTGATATAGGCTGGGCAGTGACTGGCTTGAGAACAGCCCTGAGGAAAAGGACTTGGGGGTGCTGGTGGATGAGAAGCTCAACATGAGTCGCCAGTGTGCACTTGCAGCCCAGAAAGCCAACTGTGTCCTGGGCTGCATCAAGAGAAGTGTGGCCAGCAGGTCAAGGGAGGTGATTCTCCCCCTCTACTCCACTCTGGCGAGACCCCACCTGGAGTACTGTGTCCAGTTCTGGAGCCCCCAGTACAAGAAAGATATAGATGTGCTAGAATGTGTCCAGAGAAGGGCCATGAGGATGATCAGAGGGCTGGAGCCCCTCTCCTATGAGGACAGGCTGAGAGAGTTGGGATTATTCAGTCCGGAGAAGAGAAAGCTCTGAGGGGACCTTATTGTGGCCTTCCAGCGTCTGAAGGCAGCCTACAAGAGGGCTGGTGAAGGCCTTTCTAGGATGTCAGGCAGCGATAGGACTGGGGGAATGGATATAAGCTTGAGGAGGGTAGATTTAAGTTGGATAACAGGAGGAAGTTCTTCATCACGAGGGTGGTAAGACACTGGAACAGGTTGCCCAGAAAGGTGGTGGAAGCCCCATCCCTGGAAGTTTTTAAGGCCAGGCTAGATGGGGCTCTGAGCAAGCTGGTCTAGTGGGGAAGTGTCCCTGCCCATGGCAGGGGGGTTGGAACTAGATGATCTTTAAGGTCCCTTCCAACCCTGACAATTCTAAGATTCTATGATCTGGTCCTTCCATGTGTGTAACTGAAGACTTGACAAGCACAGGCCATGCAGAGGACAGTAGATTTCTGAGGTGGAGACCATTATTGTGACAGGTTTACATATATTGCCAGCAAAGCAGGTCTGCAACTTCTCTCTAGGGTTTCTAAGGAACAATAATAAAAACCTGGTGCACAGAAGGTATATCAAATGACATTTAAAGGTTTAACTGTTTAAATATCCAGGCTTCCATCATACTTGTGATTGTCCACAGATATTGAGGATGAGTTTTCCAGTTTTTTAGTTTTACATTGCAAAACAATTCAGTGTGAAAGAGAAAATTGCTTTTATTTGCTTCAGAGCTGAGAATCACAGCAAAGTAAAAACCTTGTGGCTCTTATATCCAGCTCCAGTACATTTTTTTCACTTACTTATGTTCACAAAATATAACTCCAGAAACCAGCAAAATCACCAATTCCTCATTTTCCTCACCATCTCTCCCACCTCCTAGGTTTACTCGTCTGTCCTTCTTACTTAACAGATTTTTTTTCAGCTTTTGTGTAAACCTAACAAAGTGATTCTGTTAATTGTTTGAATTTAAGTCTAGCAATTAGCAGGAAGTCTAAGGAGATCAAAGCTTTTACTACTAAATTTTACTGAAAAGTAGCGGAGTATCTAGGAAACTTAATTAGGTGTTTAAGCACTTGCAGTATGCAAGGTTGATTTTTAAGGAGAAATGCTTCACAGACCTTTTAAATAACAGAAATATATGAAGCTACAAATCTCTACACTGCAAAATTATTCAAAACCGGCACAAATTATGCTCTTAGCCTTAGAACTGAAAATAGTTTGCAGAATATATTTTACAGAGCATAGAAACACATAATATAGAATTTGCAGGATATGGACATTCTGGAAGGGAAGATGCAGCAGATTTTGAGTCAACCTTGGCTTACATTTCAGTAAGACTTTTAAAAATGGAAAAGATGCAAGTTTTCTCTTGAAGTATGTTCAAGTTAAAATAGTAGGAATATTGTCTGCTAGCTTGAAAAAAAAAATCAGATAGCTGCTAAATATCATCTATTTCTGTTCTTTTTATATTCTCTTTGTGTTTTATTTACATGAATACAAAATGCCTACACAGAAACTATAAGATTCCTGTCTTGTACAAATGTTAACTGTGGAGAAGAAACAGTGAGTCCATGTGTGTGAAAGTTTACACTAAAATATGTATTCAACATTTGCAGCACTAGTACTTTGAAAATATCTGATTCTCTGCATGGTCCTGTTATGCTTGACAATGTGCTGCCATTTAGAAACAAACAAAAACCAAACCAATCAAAAAACCCCCAAACCACAAAGGTTTTAATATCAAATGTAGTAAATTTGCAGCTTACAGGTACAGTTCAGTGCCTGCCCAAGGCCTGCTAAAATTCAGTGGGGTTTGAGGACATTTTGTTAGTTAATTTTAAAAATAGTAATGAAATTCAATTAATAGTCTACAGAACCATGAATTTGCATCTCAGATCTTAAACATGTTTTGACATACTTTTATATTTAGGAGCAGGGAGCTACAAAGTGTGTGCAAGAATATCTAAGTGCTATGGAAGGTAATCTGCCTTTGAATTGTAATAAATTTCACTTTAGTTACTGCAGAATTGCAAGGTATTTCCTGTTAATTGGAACAGAAAACAATATGGCATGTTGCTAACATTCCTGAGACACTCCTTTGCATGGAATGTGACTTAAGTGATATTCTGGATGATATTCTAGCATTCTCAGAAATTTTCATGTTGCTTTATTTCAGTCCCTTTTATTAAAAAATAATTCAACCAACCAGTGGTGCAAGTTCATATCCAAGAAAGTTTTGTCAAAACTCATAAGTTTACCAAAACAGTCTCTTGTTGTCTTAAAAAAAAACCCCTAGGAATATAAGGATTTAAAACCCCACTAACCTGCTGACATATTCTTTCATACTTAATGAAAACAGTCAATCCTTTGGCTAGAGGAATGTAGGGAGAACTTTGACAATGCACAAGTATTTTGGGTGAGAGTTAGATGTGCAAACTAAAGGGCTGCTGTGTTACTGTCTTTCTAGATAACACTTTAATTCCATAAGCAAGCACATAAAAGGAAAGTGATGTCCCTCTTCCCTTCTCTAGAATTTTTTTTACAAGGAAAAAGCCAGGTACTCCTTCACAAAAGCAGCCCATGTCAAAAGGACAGTTTCATGATGCCGACTGCAATTTCACACATACACTGAACTCAGGGCTTCAAGTGCCTAAGACATCCAAAGCATTTCAGAGAAGCCCTTTTGTTATGTTTTCTTGTAAAGATCACTCATCTGCTCCAAAGCATGTATTTCCTGGGAATTCCAGTCTTGGTCATTTAAAAATCCCTGTTCACTCTGTGGTGAATTCAATTTCTTACCTTAAGAATTGCTGAAGCCAGGTATCTGAAAGTGGGTGGATATTTGTGGAATTTGACTGCAAGATTTAACTGTAGAAAATTAAGGATAGTGTAAACCTTAACCAACTACTCATGTGGTCTCCTTGCTTATGCCAGATTTTCAACAGAAGATGTCTAATACTTGGTTAGTTAACATAGAAGACATTTTGCCCTAAACTACGTTAAATATGTCCCTCAGGCTATGATTCCTATTATCTAATTTTACTATCTAGAAGATAACTTCTAAGTAAAATTAGCTGTCACAACTATTTATAATTAATGAGGAGAGTCAGGTAATTCCAAATAATAGTTGATTTCACCTGTCTTAGTCACGCTTTCACTCTGAGGTAACTATCAGAAATGCTCCTCCTCTACTGATACAGATGAACCACATAAACTAAAAACTTTTACAGAAAATGAACTATATTATTGACTTCTGATTCTAGATGACATATTGAGTAAATAAGTAAACGCATTTAAGCCTGATTTTGTAGAACCAGAGAATGGTTCAGGTTGGAAGGGACCTCTGGAGGTCATCTGGTCCAACCCTCACCCTGCTCAAGTAGAGTCAGCAGGACCAAGAGCAAGTTCCTTGGGACTATGTTCAAACAGCTTTTAGGTATTTCCAAGAATGAATGAATTGACTCAAGGATGGATTTCAAGAGGTATGTTATATGCACTCATTTCATTTTAAAAAGGTAATTGTAAAAGTTACTAGATTTATTGGCTTTTTGGAGGGTGATCTTTGACATAATTCTTTATTTCTATCAATAATATTAACATATATTTCTTCTAAGATGGAGACATATTATTTGAGTTTCTCTTAGCAACAAACACATTGCCCTTGCTAGAAAAAAAACCCTGTCAACAATGGTGACTTGGTGCGTTGTTTGGAATAAAATAATTTTTTTAAAAAAGAAAATGAGATAATGGAGTTCACAATCTTGATTTTTTTTTGCCTTCTCTTGTCTGAAGAAATCACTGTAGAATCTTCTTTTTTAATTTCTTCTTCCAATATATTTTTGGTAAATCTTTCACTGAAAATTATGTATCATTGGGACTATTCATCAAGAAAAAATTGTTCTTAAAAAAACCCCCAAAAACAACCCAGTAGTTTAGTCTAATAGAAATTAAACATGAGAAGCAATTTTGCTGAAGGAATGCTAATGCTGTAATGCAGAGAAAGCTGTCGAACAGCCTCTTAAAACAGATGTTCTGTCAGAGATTAAAGTCATTGCCCTTATTAACTAGCTAAGATTCAAGATCTCTGTGAATATGATAGGTTTTTTAAATTTCTGTGCTAGATCTTACCATGTGAATTCACTCAAATTTTTAATATTATCAAATAAATGAACATAATTTATGTAACAAAATACAATATTATGATAATGTTTAATAACTATGTCTTTTCCTAAGCCTGAACTTCCTCCCATTTAAGTAGGTTGCAAAACATATTCTTTGATTTTAGTGAAAATAAAGAATTGTAATTACTATTTAATATTTAGATAGCAGTTTGAATCCATTAGGCCTTAATAGCTGGGCAATTACTTCTCTGATTCAAATTCTTCCTGATAAACAGAGGATTTGGCAAGCACATTACCTACCATTCTGGAGTGGAAAAGTCTTATTCATGGTTCGGAACAGTAGCTTGAACACTGCTATCTTTTACATATAAAAAGATTGATTTGATGTGGGATAGCAAGCTTGTCCAAGAGGGCTACTTCTTCATTATTAGAATGAAAGTTGAGAAACTACTTCACAGTGTATTTTTACTGTCAGTTAGAGGAATTAATTCTTTCAGAAGCAATTAAATACTTCCAAATAGAGAGAAACAGGGTCAGTTCAGAGTCAATACATGATTATGTTTCACCACTACATTAAAGCCCAGCATTACTTTCACAGCAAGTACCTAGTTAAGATACAGCTTGATGTTGTTTGGTCTCCCAAAGTAATGAAAAAAATCATAAAATAGTATTAGAAGTACATACCCTTGCAGTAGCCCACAGCACAAATTACAATTAGCTTTCACTGAACTGCTTCACAGAATTAATTATTAGCACATCAGCAACAAAGCTATAGCTCAATCTGAGAAAAGTTTCTTAATGCCAATGGCTGTTTTGTGTTGCTGGAAAAATAGTGTAAGAGGAAAATGCACATTTGTAGAGAAATAAAAGTATATGCAAAAAAGGCTTTTCCTAATGTTCTGCCCTTGACCTTGGCTTTTTAAATGACCCACTCTTCAGTCAGCATATCATTATTCAGTCCCAATACTGTTTTCTATTGCATGAGAAGTTTCCTACACAGCTGAGCAAATCAAACTGGACACTAAAAATTAAATTACAGAGGTTTTTGGATATGTGATATTACACAAGAAGGTTACAACCTTGCAGTGAGTTCTACGCTATTTTAGAAGCCTACTCTTTCAAACCTAGGACCAATACTTCTGATATTGATTACAGAGAATACATACTTCAAATGAGTGATCTTTGATTCCTTCTTATCTGACAGGCTTACTGAACATAAGACTGGCAAGAAAGCATTTTTTGTAGACACTTGGGTCCAACTCTCAGAATAAGTAACATATGCTTATAAAAGAATGTTCTTGGCTACATTTGCATTTTTTTCTACTTAGGTATCTGCAAATGAGTTTAAAGGCATTTGTAAACTTTTAGCTTTACTTCAAGGTTAGGAAGATTAAAATACAGAGTATTACTCAGAACAGATATCAGTATTATCAGCTGGACAAGGAACAGAGCATGGAACTGGTTAATACAAGACAGTTAAATTAATTAAACCAGAACTGTTGTCAATACTTTTTCTCCTGAGAATCTAATAGCACAAACCACTAGAGAAGAATAGAGCCTGACATTATAGAGTTTAATCATATGGACTGTAACTTGGTTGAGATATTATGTACGACAGAAATGCATATGGAAAATTGACATTTTTTTACCCTTAAAGACAAAAGACAGTTTTTTTCCCTTAAAGGAAAAAAACCTCAGCTGCTTAACATCAGAGAGGTCAAGCTGGCTACAGTACAGGAGAGTTGAGCATGTGGGACCAAGACTTGCTCAGGGGATCAACAAAAAACCCAGTCTTGGTAGCAAAACACCCCCTTCTAGAAAGATATCAAAATTCTCCAAAGGAGAAAAAAGACAATATGACAAATATTAATTCAATGATCCTGTAAAGACCAGAATATTATTTCTGGTAGTTTTGGACTGGGAATCAAGAATGGAATGTCAATAATTATGTACACCTCAAGAAAGCTTATATTGTTGAAAGTGCCAGCCCTGCATTTATGCTTTGCACAGTTTTGTAGACTCCCAACTTGGGCTGAAACTGAACAATTCTCTTCAGTGATTTTACTTTTCATCTGAAGCTGCTCTAATTAACTGTACTTTCTGAAGCTAGCAGCTTGTTTTTCACGGATAAGACCCAATGTTTTGGAATTATGGCTGAGGAAAGGAATGCATCAAGGTCACCACTAGATTTTGCGTCCCACAAAGGGGATGCAGAGCAAAAGGCTACACCTTTAGGGAGGAGTGGACAGTTCAGGTGACCCTAAAGTGACTAGCTAGGTATTCCACACCATTAAGTGTCATATCTGATACAAAATGAGGGGGTCAGTGTCCCTCCTCCTTTTTTTTTTTCTTCTTCCTTTGGTGGCCAGCATCTGAGGAGGACTCTGCTAATTGCCTCTTTGATTCCGATTGAAAGTTTCAGTATCCAGCTCCCCCCACCCCAGGCTGTGGCCTGGTGCTGGGCTTACTCAGTGGTTGATGTAGTTACCAAAAGGGAGATTTGGGGTTCAATTTTGTTTCTGTATATACTTGTAAAATATTTTATTTCATTTCTATTATTTTATTAAAATAGTTTTATTTTCCAACCCATAAGGTCTCTTGGCTCTTTATTGCCATCTTTTCCTTCCCTTCCTAGGGCTGGTGAAAGGGGGTAATAGAGAGTGACTGTCACTCAGTTAGGGGGTTACCCCATCCCCTAACCCATGATAACTGGGAAAATGCATTTTGGCTCATTGAATGAACCATTTATTTTAGATATAAAGAAAGTGTTCTGCTTAAAAAAAAAAAAAAGAAAAAAATTAAAAACAAATCTGGTTTTCAAATACATGTTTGCAAGTGCAAGAGGATAAGTGATCAAACTAAAAGTTAGAAACTTCTTTTGTAGAGTCGTTCTTATCTCTGTAGGGCTAGGTTGAGCTCATGCCTCCCTGTAGCCAGGGCAGAGGTCTGGCAGGCTTTCTGGCCAGCTGGCAGTTTGCTTAATGTTGTCCCACTGTATATGGGGGCTGGAGATGCCATCTTTGGCCTTTGAGACTAGAGCTGCTCTGTAACTCTAGACCTGGCTGGCATGGCAGGGGTGGAGCCCCTTTGGTCATGGCTTTCCATGCACAGTCAAATGTGTCCAGAATTCTAGTGTTACCAATCCTGCATCCTCAGCTTCAGTCAAGAGTCCTGCCCCATTGTACCACAGAGGCAGGTGAATCAGTAGTAGTTTCTGGTTTGTTTAGCAAGGAGGTTCCCTAAGCTGGGGTGTTATTTTCATGTATAGTCGTAAGGAGAAGTTGGTTTTAGGGATAATGTGCTGTCTAGACTTTTTATTGGCCTGTGTCTCAGGAGGTTGCTTGCTCTCCCTTGGGTTATTCTCCCAGTAGGTATCACTTGTATGCCAGACTGAGGTCTGTGGTAGCCTTTCACGTCCAGCTTTCAAAGCCTGAAATCGTCAGGGAGAATTGGAGGTTCCTTCTCCACTTGTAGAAGGCAAGAAATACTGTGGTCATGGAAAAGAATGGACAGACAAGAGGATATGTCTGTGGCCACTGATTCTGTGCCATGTTAAGTTTTTGCTGTTTTGTGTCACAACAGCCTGTATCATTGTCTTCCAAAATAAGGAGAAGGAAATTCTACTTAATTACATCTATTCCTGAAGCGGTAAGAAGAAACTTAAATAGTGGAAGACAATCCTTGTTGCATAAGAAGTGTGTGCTAATGTTGCCGTACCCCCTAAAGAGTAGACACGCAGGACAAGGTTAATGGAGAAAGATAGTTACCTTTAATTAGAAGCTTCTACACCTTTGTGGTCTTGTACATGGATGCACGCACCCACCCCAAGGGATAACCCCTTTTGTACATTTTATTAGTGATTAACATATTGATATCTATAGCCAACCCTGGCACTAGGTTTTCCAATAGCCCATCGCTGGTGGTCTTCAGCTCGGCCCCTTGGAGAGGGCCTACATGAAGCCTGGCCCTTTTCTTCTGTTTTGTCTTCAGGCTATCTGCAGGTGGCTTCTTCAAAACATCACGTCCTTGGCAAGGCATGGGAAAGTCCAAGATAGTCCCTCAGGAACAGGCCTAGTGGGCCCCAATATGTGAACAATCCAGGAAGCTTCACATAATTCCAAAAGTCCTAAAAATCTACAGAACACACTAAAATCTTTAGGCATCACTAACCTGTAGACTTGATCGTGCATTTAATTTTGAAAAAGAGCTCAGATGAAAACAATGAAATAAGAAATGTAAACATTTCATTAGAGACTCAAATCCTCTTTCCTTTGCTGTATACTGGTTTTAAATGCTTTCATTTGGGTTATTTTACATAGGAGCCTCATTTTCTTTTCTATCTTCAGAAGTAATCAGTGTCAATGCACTGAACCTTTCTATGTGTAATTATCCTGACAGATCTATTGTAGAATCAAGTCCTAATATTAGAAACTGCTAATGTGAAAACAAGTTCAGTGTTTTGCTTAACTTGTAAAATAACTAGCATTGTACAAATTGCAATTAATGACCAGGAGAGGAAGTAATTTAGATGTGAAAACTGGGAGGAAACTATTCCCAGTAGGATAATTAAAAGAACAAGTTAGTTTTGATTGCTTGGATTATTTAGTTATTATTAATTTATTTATTGATTTTCTACACTGTGTAGACAAGATTTGAATTTAGGTATGGAGAAGTGATTAAACAAGATTTTTTTAAAAAGGAAACCTAGTGGTATATTTTTAGAGTTCTTGTTGAGTTCTATTGTTTTTATTTTTTGGTAAATCAAACAGGGAGTAATAACACTGTATAACAAATCAGTTCCAGAAAAGAGAGTCAAGAATACAATACACAAGAAAGGTTCCATAACAGCAGGGATTGCATTTGCTGCTGTTGTAGTTTAACTCCTTTGACTAGAGGGTTAGCTGGTTCTTGTTGTTTTTCTGCTGTTGTTGCTGTTTCTCATACTAGGCTGACAGCTCAGTTTCCCCAGTCTATGTCTTTTCATGCTGAGAAGCTGAGTAAAATGGTCCAAAAATTGCACTGCCCATGCAATGAGTCAAAAGTTATCTATAAGTATTCGATGTGAAAAAAATGAACAAAATGGAATGTCAGCTGTATTTCCACACTCCAGAAAAAGTCACTGAAGACAAACAGAAAGACAACCACAGAATAATCTAAAAAAGACCTGTAGAAAATATTTTTTTCAATTTAATGAGCTTTAATAACGGAGCAAGATTTCTGGTAGGAACAAAAACAATGGCCTTAAAACATTTTAATGAACTATTCTCAGCTTTCCCCTTTGAAACCCTGCTCTATGGCTTGGACATCTCTAACAGAAGGGAAAAATGTATTGTTCTGTGCAATTTCTACTGTCTAGTGTCTGAAAGAATCAACCTAAGAACTGTGTCACCGGGAGCCTTGATTTACCAGTCTCATTTTCAAAGAGGGACTCTCTTGCATTGATACTTCCATAGTGGGTATGGTACTCAGAGTACCACATAAATTGGTAGACTGTAAATAGCTCAGATAGTTTTCAAAGCGTGGCAACCATTAGACAGCTTACTGTAATGCCCGTCATGTTGACATGGTGATTTTCATTTTCACCTTTGCTGTTCCCATTTGCCTTTTATACTCAAGGCTGAAAACATGATCAGGAAGGAACTAGTGTCAATTATGTAGTTAGGCAGTGTCTGGCACACTCTGTGTTGTATGATTGTGACAGATGATGACACCAAGTTGTTTGACTTTCAAATTGATTATGAGGTAATGAATTCCCAAATGTTGGTCATTCATAAAACCCCTAGAGGGGCTGTTTTAAGACCTCCATCATATTCTAGATCATATGTATCCTGTGTGCTGCATTAACAGTCGCTGAATGCCTTGCTTAATGGCAACCACAATGTTGTTTTAAACAAGCACTCATTCTTTACTTGTCTGATGGAAAAGCAGGGGACACTGTTACAGTCTTCTGAAGCATTAGTTCTATTCTCTCCTGTCACCTAGCTAATTCAAATTCACTTCAGTCTTGCTTGGGCAACTTTTGCTTAACAGAAACTAAGATTAATTTCCGGATATTTTGAATCACTGGTACAATCTGAAAATAATCCTGACGAAGCCCAGTGGTTGAGACTGTGCTGACATTGGCACTCTACTCCCCTCTTCTGTTTAAACATGGGAACCTCAGTTTGCTGAATTTCATGTGGATTTTTTTTCCATTTTTCCATTGTGTTTAGTCTTCCAACAAAAAAGTCATTTGCAAAATGCTATGTAAATGTCTTATTTGTCCTCAGAGTTGACACCGAATCAGACATGGTCCATAACATATTTCAGGCAGATGTGCTGCATTACACAGTTGCCTTTCAGTGGGACAAGAATTTCAAGACAATTAAATACAATGTAAAGGGAAGTATTTGTCTTAGCAGATAACTTATGAAGCTATGATTTTGTTCTGCTCTGCACTGCTGAAAAATAAGTATAAAAAATACAAGCTCAAATTTCCGTCTTGAATATTCAAATACTGCATAAGTTTATCCTTAGTTCTATGCTACATTAATTTAGGCTTGTATTGGAACTAAAGCTTATATCTTCTTATGTCCATGGTAGTTATGGAAGGATAAACACTTGGGCTTGACTCCAGAATGAGGCAGCTGGCTCCTGGCATTTTCAGAGCTGCAGCTGATTCCTAGATTTAGGGAATTAATGCAACCTCTGAGGCCTCTGACTCTTTCTGCCTTTTATTTTTTTTATCCTCTCAGTATTATTCCTCTCCATAGAGCCACACTGTAGACTGAAGAGGTGTGCAGATCAGCATTGCCCTCTGCCCCACTCAAAAAAGAAGCAGAAGCCTCATTTGGAAAAAAAAAACAAACAACCCACATATTTACTTCTAGTGAAATGAAACCAAAACAAAGATGGTTCCAGAAGGAGTTTATAAGTTGATACTGTGATAAATGATAGTTTCATGTGTGGGTTGACTACTAGTTAATATCTCAGGTCAGATGATGACATAATGTCACAGAGTGAAGGTGATGAGTTATTAATAATGTTTATATTGTAGCTTCTTTGCTTCACATTAATTCTACTTCTTTTCATGAAGTCCAAATTTTATTTGCTGTAGTAAAAATTACATAATAAAAGTAAAACAACATAGCTGAAATAGACTTCAAACTTACTAAAGCGAAAAAAAAAGATAAATGCATTAGAAATACTCACTAAATCAGTTATTCCCACTTGAAAGATTTAAATGTTGATAAATCAACAGTTTACAAAGCAAAAATTGAAAAATCTGTATATGAAATATTTTAATCAGCTGCATTACCAAACTTGTGCCAAGACCTATAAACTGATTCCCTGTAAAATGTGGTACATTTTTTATTGATCAGAAATTGTTAGAATTGTCCTCCAGTTTTGCTGTTGATTACCAGCAAAAATACTATCTGAACTCCAGTATGATTAAGAATGTTTGGCTATTAGGATAAATTAGTTAATCAGGAATGATGACAGTGATTTCATTGCTTACTTGCTCTGTGCAGTCTGGAGAGCATGGAGAAAGGGTAAGAATATTGCAACTGCAGGTAACAGCTCCCCAGAAAATTCTCCTACAGTTATGCAGCGTTTTACATCTCAGACACTCCAAAGCCAGAAGTGGATCTTTTATATTTGAAAGTCCTTAAAATTAGTTTTCCTTACTTGTATGCAATCTTTGGCTTTTTTTACTCTTGTAAACTTTCAGCATCTACACTTGGTTGTGACAGCTTAATTGCATATTGTGTGAAGAACCAATTCTTTTCATTTTTTTGGAGTGTCCTTGTAGTTTCCTTCAAAGCTCCCTAATGTACTCTTTTTGAAAATGTCATATACCTTATTAAGCTGGCAGTGAGCAATACACTAGTAAGGGGAATTAGGAATTTTCCCTGGTCATGTGTGAAATCAAAACTAACCCAGGTTGTCAAAATGCTCCCAGGCTAGGGGAGCTATAAAACAAATTAATCCTTAGGTCTCAAATAAAAAGTTCTGCTTCAGATCTACTTAAATGGACTTGAAATTCACTTTGATAATCAATAAAGTGATACCTATGAAAAATCTTATCAGTTAAGGCAGAAGCTAAATAGGCAGAGAGACTAAGAAGAAAGATCCCATCAAGACCATGGTGTCAACATCTTTTGATGTTTCAGACTAGCATTAACAGAATTTTCTAGTCACTTCTCAACAAGTGTGAACATTTATGCTTCAGAAAAACTTAATGGAAAGGAAAAATTTACATGGAGCACCAGGAATTAATGGAGAAGACAGAAGATCAAAGAATTGATTTCTTTAGAGGAACGAGTGAGCTGTGAGAAAACAATATAAAAAGATAAATTCCTCACAAAGCATTTTGGTCATTTTTGTCTATAATATGTAGATAGCCTAGAAACTAGCAGGAATATTAGCTTTAAGGGCCTGCAACAATATCTTTTCTAGACTTCCTATATTAATCATGCCTAATAATTAAAAGTAATAAAGTAACTTATTTAGGAATTCCATCTGTTTAATCTCTTACACCTTTGTGCATGTCTTTCCTCTCTCATTGTTGCTATGGCATGTATGGTTCATTACAATTTTTTTCATTCTTTTCATTATCCCTTCTTCATAGTTAGAAAGATGTGTTTTTTCCCTTATCCTTTCCAGCATTGATCTTTGACTCATACTTAAATTCCTTCAGTACCTTTTGTTCGCTTTATCTCCATTTTCCCTAGTTAGTTGCTGTTACCAGTTTCATCTCTCTCTCTAATAATTAACATATATAGTGTTCTATAATAGTGAAAATATCCATCTTCATGCCTGGAATAGTGGAAAAATTCAATCAATCCACAGATATAACAGAGGTCAGAACTGCAGGCACTGGAGATTTGTGCTACCAATCCAGTTATTACTGAATTTATTTCCATGTCTGCAGAGATGCCCCTCTTTGTAGCCAGAGATATTTCTAGCATTTTGAGAACAGGACTTATCTGATGTGGAGACTGCTGTCTAAGGACTGAGATGAGGCTTGTCATGATTCTTGTTAATGGCAAATGAGTGCAATTAATTTTCCTGGATTTTCCTCATATTGAAGAAACCACCCACCCAACAACTTGCTATGAGTGACTGCAGAAATTCAAGGCCTATGAAAACTCTCAGAATTCGGGAAAATTTTCATGATGATTGATCTATTAAATACAGTTTTCATTAACAGGGGCATTGAATAGATATGCTCACTGGGCACTTAAAAAATAAAAGAAAACGAAATTATGTTGGGAATCTGTGATGCACTGTTTCCCAAAGAAACATTTTACTGACCTATAAAAATTCCTGAATCAAAAAAAACTTGTTTGCTACTTTAATAGGCAGTGGAATAGGCTTGACACTTTTCCTAACAACACTTAGTACTGCAGGAGAGGAAATGTTCAGGCAAGTACAGGCCATTTTATTAAAATTAAAGATGTAAATATTCAGTAGAAGGCATATTTTAGGCAGAATAGATTTAAGGTGTTTCTAGTGCAATGTATTTGCACTGCAGTTTAGCTATATACATCAGTAACCTCCAGGATCCTTGGCCCAGGGGGTTACTAGAAAATTTTATTAATGCATTTTGCTATTTTATGAAGAAGTCTTGGTATTTGGAGTTCTATCCTCATCTATTTTTGTATTCAACAGAGAAAAATATAAGTTTTTAGGAGCTGCTTTAGGACAACATAAGTAACATCTTTTATAGGGAATACCTTTGATATGGAGTAGGAAGCTAGAGGTGGAAGTTTACACTGTGAGTACCTACATCTGATCAAATGAGTCTCACACAAAATGTCTGCACCATTGGGAAGCAGTGGTCCTTCCTTTGTATTTGTTGTCATGTCAACTTATCTGTCATTTTATTATCAGTCATTAAGTGTTATCAGTGTAACACCTCACTGTCAACTTAAAATAGTCTGAATAATTTTGTATCAGCAGCAAAAATTACTGCTGGACTCCTACTTGACCAGATGAAGAATAACTAGGTCAAGAAGGTTAAAAAGTGCCATGGAGAAGAGTGATTTTCATTTGATGCCTTCATTCCCTAAAGAAAAAAAATGGAAAAAAAATTCAAGGCTAGCATGAAGAATAAGATCAAAGGCTGATGTTCTGAGAAAGCTTAGGGAGTTATTTGGGAAACAAGCAGAGAAAAGGATCTCAGCTTTATTGTCACCTGGATAAATTGGAAACTTATCACCTGGGTTCATAATTTGAATAGAGGGTGACACAACCATTAGTAAGAAAACTAGAAAAGAGGAGAAAGAGGTATTGAATTGTCATGGTTGGGGTGGACAAACAACACTACACAGGTTTCATCTTATGGTGAAGCAGCAAATTCAAGTCTCTTTATTAACTACAAGTGTCTTCTTATATACTTTTTCTCTAGCACATGGTCTCTTTGCTACTGGTTACATATAAAAATAATATAGCACCATTGGTTAGCACTTGCGTATTGCCAAGTCATCCTTGCTTTGCTAAACCCCTGCTCTATGGTTAGTCCTCCTCTGCTCTATGGTACACTTTGATAGCTCCAAGGTCACTTCCTGACTCCATAACTCCACATTTCCCCCCTTTTATATATTTGGGAAAAAAAAAAATAAAATTTTGTCCCCATCACCCGCTGCAGGGCCCTTTGCAACAGAGAGATGGTACGTGGCAATATTAATAACGCAATTACAACAACCATCAAAATAACTAATCCCATTTTTGCCATTGACAATAACCACCCTGGTAACTCCCATCCATCAAATAACTTATTCAATCAATCCCATCTGTCATCAACCTGCAATTTCTGAACTCCCTCTTTAACAATTGTGTACTCCTGTGAATGGATTCATTTATTAAGCGATTATGCATGCCAACCTTATATACTTTTCTACAGCAAGTTAAAAGAGTACTAGAAAAGCAGTCTTGTGCACCTACAAGATTGAGCTACTACAAAAGTAGTCAGAAAAACCAACCTGTTCATTAATTCCTTTCTGTTTTCCAACCTTCATTGAATCTGTTCTCATAACCTCCAAGGGCCAAGATATTTTCCCTCTCAAGTACCCATCCAAAACACTCTCTTCTTCACAAGAACACTTACTTGGAAAATATTCTACTATTCTTAAACAAACCCTCTACTTCAATTCTCTCTTAAAGAGCACTTTTCCCAAAAATTATATTCCAGTTCCCCTACATTTCCCTTCTTTTGTTTGTATTTAAAAACAACATATTGTGTAGACCCTGGGAGTGGCCATCTCCCAGGATCCAGACNTTTAGGGATCTTATGTTCTCGTGTTTCTTTAAGAAGCTCCTGTAGAAGACAGACAGTCACAGCACGGAGCCACTTCCAGCTCGCAGGGGGGAGGGGGGTGTGTTTGTGTGTGAGTGGCTGCTCCAGGGCTTCCTCCTTCCCTCCCCTTGGCAGTTTCTCCCTTCTAGTCCTCAGAACCCCACCCATCCATCCTGGAAGCACCCCGGAAGTGCAGACATGTTGGTTGGGGGGAGGGGGGAAGTAGCTTTCTTCTCTGGCTCGCCGGAACCTGGATCAAAGGGATATTTTAACCGATCAAAGTTTTTACCCATATTTTCGGAAGTTGGATCAAAGTTCGGCATAGCAGAAACTGAAGCAGCTGAAACTGTCGGCTCTGGTGGCTCTGAAAGTGGCAATATCCCATGCAGCCTCCCGGGCGGTGTCTATCTTGGCACCCCGTTGGGTTGCTCAGCACTTCGCTCCGCTGCTCACTCAGCATTTTGCTCGGCATTTCACTCAGTGGCTTGCTCGGCATTTCCTCTGCATTTCAGGTGGGGGCGCAGAGGGTTTTTTTGTGGCTCGGGACAAGCTTTCAATGATGGTGGAAGGTTTTGCCAGACAGATTTCAGTGAAAAA